>JAUNZO010002400.1:0-499454 GCA_031894775.1 Chloris gayana
AAAATATCACTACAGCAAAACAGCACCTGTAGCGGCGGGGCCGAACCCGCCGCTACAGATCTTGGGCCGGCCGCTCGGAAATGCCGGCCGCCGCTATAGGGGCTTGATAGCGGCGGTCGGCATTTCCAATCGCCGCTAAAATTGGCCAGCATTTATACCGGCGGTTGGCATTGTAAACCGCCGTTACTAAGGGATTGTTAGGGGCGGTTGATATTACCAACCGCCGGTACAAATTCCCGGTATATATAGTCGGGTTCGGACAGCACAGTGAGCTTCTCCACCGTTGGCGGCCCGAAAATTGGGGCAAAAATCGAAAAACAAGGGGGGGGGGAGGTTTTGAGTTCGTTTTTCTTGGATAGATCTGTTTCCTAGGGTAAGGGGAATATATCCCATGTACTATTTCTAGTTATCATGTTAAAATCTAGTAGAATTTTGGTTTTGTAATTTACTTTGAATTTTATGCCCATTTGTCACAAATCTTTAGATTTGTAGAGCAATGGTTGGTTTTTGTGCATCTATTTGTATCTTGAGTCTATTAAATGGAGAAAAGTTGTATCTCTAGGCTTCTTCATGGAGGAAAATTATATATCTAGGTTTCTCATAATAGATGCATATATAGAGAGTTAGGTTAGGTAAAGGAGGAAATTTATATTTTTTCGTTAAAATAATTTATGTATCTAGTTGGTCACTTTATTTGTAGCTCACAAAACTTGATCCTACGAGATATATTCTTCCATGTTTGTTGAAGTGATTATTATTTTTGATGTGTAGTGTTTAAGGTATGGATAAATCTTGGATGTATGAGGCGTCAAGAACGGGAAGTTATTTTCGAGGGCAAGTCAAGGCATTTGTCACGAAGGCCACACAACATGCTAAGCGAGAAGGAAGGGATGAAATACATTGTCCGTGTCGTGATTGCAAAAATGAGAAAATGTGGAAAGATACGGTTATAATCAATTCACACATAATAACGAGAGGTTTTGTTAAGGACTACACCCAGTGGACAAAGCATGGTGAAGACGCGGTGGAGGCAATACCCGAGCAATCTGTTGATGGTGATGCCGACGATGACCTTGATGTTCACGACCATGTCAATGTTGAAGATGTGGAGTCCGTTCGAGCTGAAGAAGTAACAGAACGGTCATGTGATTTTGATGTTGAGGAAATGTTGCAACACTTTGAACCGCAAATTTTACTTAATGGAGGGACAACGAGAGGGTTGAGCAACTTTGCATCGCCGGAGAAAGCATCGAAGGATCCACTATGCGAGGAATCTAAGGGATGTGAAAAATGGTGTACTCGTGCTACGTACGGTACTTGAGCTGATGAAATTAAAGGCCATCCATGGTTGGTCGGATGCTAGTTTTACGGATTTGTTGGAACTCCTTTCGGACATTCTACCGAAGCCCAACTTGTTGCCAAAAAGCACCTATTTTGCTAAGAAGCTCATAACCCCGCTTTCGTTGGGCGTGCAAAAGATTCACGCGTGCCCAAATCATTGCATATTGTATCGGGGGAATACAAGGACGCCGTGAGATGCCCAAGATGCAAGCGTAGTCGGTTCAAGTGCAAGGACGACTATGATGCGGACATATCGCTTGTTAGTGGAAAGAAGAGCAACAGGAATGTGAAGAAGAGGAAGAAAAGCATCACCGTCGATGACAACGAACAAACGAAGATTCCTGCCTTGGTCATGTGGTACTTACCCGTTGTTGATCGGATAAGACGCTTGTTTGCCAACCCTAAGGATGCTGAACCGATGACGTGGCATTCGCGCCCCGGGGACTTAAAGAAACTTAGTCATCCAGCTTGATGGGACGCAAGTGGAAAAAGTTTGATTCTAACCATCCGAATTCTCTCGAAGAGACAAGGAACATACGGTTTGCTCGAGTACAGTACGGGATGAATCCTCATGGTCAATTGAGGAACCCGCACAAGCACTTGGCCGGTTATATCGTCAATATACAACCTTCCACCATGGTTGTGTCACAAGAGAAAGTACCTACTATTGACAAACCTTATATCCGGTCCGAAAGAACCCGGTAACGACATAGACGTGTTCTTGGAACCATTATTGGAAGACATGCTGAAACCGTGGTTAGAAGGGGTTAGTATATGGGATGAGCACCGTAAAGCGCCCTTCTTGCTCAAAGCCATCATTTTTGTGACGATAAGTGATTCCCCAGCCGCTAAGGGCGCTATCGGGACAGGTCAAAGGAAAGTATGGTTGTTTTGTATGCGTCGATGATACATCCCATGTGTATCTTCCATCATCCCAAAAGATAGTGTACACGCGAAACCGTCGATTCTTAGCACGAAACCACAGGTATCGCTTGTTGAAGAGACAGCTTTGATGGCACTATTGAGGAAGGCGAAGAAACTCGACGTTGGACCCCTAGTGTCGTGTTCGAGACCGTAAAGAACATCAAAGTTATGTTTGGCAAACCGGTGAAGGGAGTTCCAAAGTGCAAAGCCCACACGCCCTTTAAGAAGCAATCTATTTTCTTCGGATACCTCAATTATCGGGCGAAATTTGAAGTGACTCATGCATTCGATCGGATGCACATTGGGAAGGGTGTATATGACAAGCACTAGCGGACTCATTCTTGACCTACCCGGTAAGACAAAGGATGGACTCGGTGCACGTAGAGATCTTGTGGCACTGGACATTAGACCCGAGCTCCATCCGCAGGAAAGGGCGAATGGAAAATACTATCTGCCTCCCGCAATCTACAACCTTACGCGTGAGGAGAAAATAGGATTTTGCAAGTGTCTACACGGGATTAAGTGTCCCACCGGATTCTCATCGAACGTGAAAAATCTCGTGAACATGGAAGAGCTAAAGATAAGTGGCTACAACACTCACGATCGTCACACAATGCTTTCGGTGTTCTTAGCCGTCGCCATCGTGGCTGTGAAACCCGAGTGGTTGAAGTTAACTATAACTCGCCTATGCTACTTCGGAACGTAGTCTCGAAGAAGGTGATCGATAAAGCGGAGTTGGATGACCTACGGACGCATATGAATGAAACAATGTGCATGCTTGAGATGTGCTTTCCTCCCTCCTATTTTGATACCATGGAACACTTCATGCTTCATATCGTTGACCAGATTGCTGCGTTGGGCCCCGTCTACATGCATCATATGTTTCCCTTTGAGCGGTTCATGTATGTAATGAAACGCTTGGTACGAACTCGTTCTCATCCGGAGGGCTCAATGATTGAGGGATACAGCACCGAGGAGATTATTGAGTGCTGTGCCGACTACATTAAAAATGGAGGAGCTATTGGTCTTCCCGTGTCTCATCATGAGGGCCGGCTGTCCGGAAAAGGTACACGAGGACGGAAGTCATTCATCGACCGTGACTACAAAAGAGTGGATGCTGCACATTTTAGGGTATTACAACAGATGCAGAGATTGTGGGCCCATACTTTGAGAAACACCTAAGTGAGCTTCACCGAACCACACGGACAAGACAGAAGATTGGATCATAATGGAGCACAAGAAAACCTTCACATCATGGTTCGAGGACCAAGAGCTTCCACGTGGGGACTCCGTAGACGAAAAAATGTTGAGAAGGTTAGCCATGAGGCCTTCGAAGAGTGTGGTTACATTTCGGACGTACGACATCAATGGCTATACCTTTTACACTCAAGAAAAAGACAAGAAAAGCAAGTGTCAAAACAGCGGTGTTCGAACACATGCCTATGACGAAGAGGACAATCCGACATCATATTATGGGTACATCGAGGAAATATGGGAACTTAATTACGGATAAAATCTCGTTGTTCCCGTATTTAAATGCAAATGGGTGCAACACCCACAAGGGGTGGAGGTGGATGAATATGGATTGACCCTCGTCGATCTAAACAAATTCGGTCACAAAGATGACCCTTGGATACTCGCTAGGGCAGTAGCACAAGTGTTCTATATACTCGATCCAAAGGATGAAAAGAAGTACATTGTTATTTCCGGTAAACAAAGAGTCGTTGGAGTGGAGAATGTGCAGGATCAAGATGAATATAATCAATATGAAGAAGTGCCATTATTTATTGATCCAAGTAAGTTCAGAATCATAGAAACAAGGCTCGGATATTCTGCGAAATGCCCTACATGCGTTCGGATTGCGAAGGAAAAACAGTCCAAGGATGATCTACCTCTATGTTACTTATATTGTCAAGTGCCATGTAATATGCATTTTTATGTTTATGACATAACTCTATGTGTACGAAATAATATTTGTTTTCAATTTTGACATATTATTTGATCTTATTGACATTTAATTATTTTGACATATTATTGGATCTTAATCCATTATATTTGTTCTTCAAAAGAATATTATGTTTTCTTGTTTTATTGCAAACAATAACAACTTATCACTATTTAAATCTTTTTAAAAATAGTCCATCTTAAAAATCATTTCAACGGCGGCTGGCAACATTGGCCGCCGTTATAAATGGTCGACAGGTGGGCCCACGTTATTTGTAACGGCGGTTGGCAATGCTAACCGCCGGTAGAAAGGAGCGGGACCCGCATGTCTATGATTCATATTTGTTTTCAATTTTGACATATTATTGGATCTTATTGACATTTAATTATTTCTTCAAAAGAACATTATGTTTTCTTGTTTTATTGCAAACAATAACAACTTATCACTATTTAAATATTTTAAAAAATAGTCCATCTTAAAAATCATTTTAACGGCGGTCGGCAACATTGGCCGCCGTTATAAATGGCCGACAGTGGGACCACGACATTTGTAACGGCGGTTGGCAATGCTAAAAGCCGTTAAAAATACCCGACATGTGGGCCCGCGCTCATTTTTAGCGGCGGATGGCCACCACTTCCGCCGTTTTAGAAATCTTGTCTCACCGACGGTGTGGTCCCACCACCATTTTTAACGGCGGTTGGCAATGCCAACCGCCTTTATCGGTCTCCGCCTATATAAACATACGCCGCCGCGGCGCTAACCCTAACTCCGGCGCCACGGACCACGACGCCGACAGGCTGCCTCACTCTGCGGTCGCCGCCCTCGTCCTCGACTCCGGTCGCCTCCCGGCCGCCGCGCGCCCTCCCCGACCCTCCACGCCGGTGCTCCCCCTTGTCGGCCTTCCGCGCCGCCCGGCCGCTGCGCGCCCTCGTGCTCGACTCCGGTCGCCGCTCGGCCGCCGCGCACCCTCGTCCTCAACTCCGGTGGCTTCCCTGCCGTCGCCCTCGTCCTCGACTCCGGTCGCCTCCCGGCCTCCGCGCGCCCTCCCCGACCCTCCACGCCGGTGCTCCCCCTTGTCGGCCTTCCGCGCCGCTCGGCCGCCGCGCGCCCTCGTGCTCGACTCCGGTCGTTGCTCGGCCGCCGCGCACCCTCGTCCTCGACTCCGGTGGCTGCCCCGCCGTCGCCCTCGTCCTCGAGTCCGGTCGCCTCCCGGCCGCCGCGCGCCCTCCCCGACCCTCCTCCACGCCGGTGCTCCCCTTGTCGGCCCTCCGCGCCGCCCGGCCGCCGCGCATCCTCGTCCTCAACTCCGGTCACCGCTCGTCCTCGACTCCGGTCGCCGCCTCGACCGCCGCCCTCATCGTCCCTTCCCCGGTACGCCCCTTCCCTCTCTCATCTTCCTCCCTCCCCGCCGGTGAGGCCTCGCCCTCCTCGTCGGCCCTCCCCGGTACGCCCCTTCCCCCTCTCCCCTTTCCCCCTCCCCGACGGTGAGGTCTCGTTCCTCGCCGGCTCCCTCATCTCTCGGTATGACCCTTACCCCTCTGCCCCTCCGCGCCTCCTCGACGGTGCTCGGTTCCGTGATGCCATTCCCTGCTGCTCGGTTCTATGATGCATTTGCCTCCTGCTATGTTCTACGATGCCATTGCTATGTTATGTGATGCCATTGCCTCCTGTTATGTTCTATGCTTGCTATGTTCGTGATGCCCGTTATGCTTGCTATGTTACGTGGTGCGTGGTGGTGCCTCATTTGTCCATTGCTGCTACTTACTCCTAGAGCAGCCATGATTGGCTTGTGCAGCGAGTTGATCGAAACACCTAGCTAGATGGCAAACTGCACAACAAGGAATTTAGACCATGGGTATTCAAAATTGTTTCATCTTTTTAATTGATCGACATGTTTACTAAGTAGAGAGAGGGCCATAGATATTTAATTTGGATGTTATGCTTATAAGGCATAAACCACATAATCTGGTAGGGCAATGTTGTCATATGTATCCTTTTCATCATTGACAGAGAGGGTGAGTATCTCCATGTTTATATGTAGATAAAGGAAGAGTAGCTACTTATTATAGATAGAGAGTCAATAGGTATTTAACTTGGTATATAATTACAAACCTAGAGAGATAATTAATGTGCCCATTCTTTTGAATGAATAATGCTCCGCTTAAAACGGTTAAGTATGACACTATATTAAGAAATGAATGCATTACATATATTTTTTAAAATGAAGAATGCATTACATATAGGATAAATACTTGGCCCTTCTAGGTAGATCTGAACCTACACTATCAGCTCAGGTGTTTCAATACTTGAATATATTTGTCCTTTCCTAAGGTATATATAGGCAGAATGGACCTATAAGGAAAATTAGTTGTATTGATTGTCTACTAATATAATTAATTAAATACTGAAAACAATGCTTACATTAGTGATCATGCATATTAGCATATAAATTTTATTTTAACTAATTGACAAGTGAATTAGAAATATAACGAAATACTTGCTATGTTCTATGATGCCATTGCTATGTTCTCGTTGTTACATGCTAGGCTGTCAAAACACCACGCAACAGCTCATGTTGCGCTCCATCCATTGGCTTGTTTCTTTAGTCTGTTAGACTGATATCTTCTTTTGAGAATGGTGTAGCCAGGAGTAAAAATGTGCCATTTCGAACATTTTCAGTTATATGCTCGCTCTAAATGACTGCCCGCTGTTAAGCTGAAACATGGTCGAGTTAGCACTCAAAATTGATCACCATTTTATCCGAATTCCGATGCCCTGATTTATCCGAATTCTGCAACCCTAGCATTTTATCTGAATTCCGATACCCATCTGTTAGGGTTGTTCATCGATATCCCATCTCGTTATGTGTTCTATGCTTGAAAATTATATCATTGATTGATGATTGATGTAATCTAGGCAGAATATATATGACTGCCCTCTGTTTTATACTCTCTTCCTCTCTTCCTCTCCTTTTTCCTCTCTTTTCTTCTCTTTCCCCCTATCTTTCATCTATCTCCTCTCTTCCTCTCTTTCATGGCTAGACCATTGTTTTTAAATAAAAACTATCTTCTCTATTTTCTCCTCTTTCCTCTCTTTTCTCTCGCTCTCGCTCTGTCTGTAGCACGAGATCGATGATCTGTGTTTGTAACTCGGAGCAGGAGTAGCTTTCCTCTATTTTCTCCTCTTTCCTCTATTTTCTTCTCGTTTTCCCCTGTCTTTCTTTTATTTCCTCTCTTTACTCTTTTTTCTACTCTTTTTCCCCTCTTACCTCTCCTTGGTCTAGCCATGCTCGATGATGACAGCGGGCAAAGTGAGATGAGTGTGGCAGCATGGACCGCATCCTCGGATGTTGGAAACATATTGCCATACGAGTCAATGACCTTATAATAGCGTTGGATGGCCGTTGAATCGGCAACCCGCACCGAGAGCATCCTTCCGGCAGATGATGACTTTATAAGCATCAATATATGTAGGAGAAGGGGAGGATGGGGAGGATGAATATAGAATGTAGGGTGTCTTTCATTAGGAAGGTTGGTACAAAAATATGCAAGGCGTATCGCAACTCGTACGACCTTTAGGTAGACATGGACGGATGCTTGGGTGTTCTCCGGATGATCTATGTGATGTGTATGACATATTACGTTTGATTGTCCGGAGGATACCCAAGTATCCCGACCTGTTTACCTCGAGGTCTTATAAATTGTGGTATGTATTGCATAATGTGCACCTGCCTTTCTTATGAAAGTGTCCTACATTGTACATCCATCCTCTTCGTCCTCCTCTTCTACTGTATGATTGAGATGCTATCCTTGTTCCGATGCCATGCAAAACATATTTGTTCTATATAAATTAATCTATTTTGTAATTCAATTCTTATTGTTTCCTCTATTGTCTCCCCGCAAGTACGAAGATATATCCCTGTTCGACAAACTCTTCGTCTCTAATAAGGTAGCCTAACCCTATGGCGGACAAGATGCCATTACAAGGAGAGAATGAGTCGATGGGTACGAACCCTAATCCTTCCCCGCCTCGCCGTATCAACTACACACCGCCTCAAGGTGACCCTCGGCCATCGTCTTCGACGATTCATCGGCAGAGGAAGGATATGTGGAACCGGAGGATCCGCATCCTCAACCACCTCGGCAACCTCGGGGCCATACCCCGGACCCCGACTACATGCCCGAAGAAGAGGTATCGCATCAAATATGGCGTTCTTTATCTTTCTCGTCAAATAGCTATGTACTAATTCTACTCCTTACATCGTAGGTTCCTAGACGAAGTTCTCATCTTCAAATCGCTTCACAAGATGAGGCGAGAGGGCAATGTGGACGCCAACGAGCCGGCCACAAACGTGACTGCCCAAGTGACCCCCAAGAAACGCAAGCGCGGTGAACGCTCCGCGAACAAGGCAGAGGGCATCTATGAAGTCACCGCTCTCGACCCCAAAGACGGGACACCAATAGAACCCGCCGGTGTCCACGCAAAATGGCGTAACCGTTGTGGCAAAGTGGTCGTGGATCTATGCCGAATCATTTGGCCCGATTGGCGATCCGTGCCACAAGAGAGGAAGGATGAGATGTGGAATGCTATAAAGGAGAACATCCGGTTCCAACCAGCCGATCTCGACAGGGCGAAGACGGCAACGATGAGCCGCCGTAATCACATCCGGCGAGATTACAAGTCCAGGCTGAATTGCGACTATGTTAAGAAAAACCTTACGCCTTTTCATAAGTACGGCAAAATAAGTCAGCATGACTCGGAAAGAGTTTGTTGAGCAGAAGACGAGCGAGTCTTCCTTGGAGACTAGTGAGAAGATGGTTGAGCTCAACAAGAAGAACAAGTACAAGCCGCGCTTGGGTCCGCGCGGTTATAAGAAAAAGATTCCCATCCTGGAGAGAGATGGAAGAGAAGAGGAGATTGGAAGGAAAGCCCGATGAAATGGAGGGTATCGAGGAGCGTGCGAGGAATTGGGTCTATGCTCGCTCCGATCAAACGGAGGAAGGTCTTGTTATGAACGACCCAGCGGCAGAAGAAGTTCTGCAAAACTTGAAAGGTCGTGTCAAGGTGCAGATGCAAAGTGGAGCTCTTAAATCCGAGTACCACGGAGATCAGCTCACGCACGCACCGAACAGCAAGGAGCATGGTGGGCGGGTACGAGGAGTGTCCTCGTCCGCCACGTGGAAGGAAGGATTCTCCTCTTCTTCTTCTGCTCCCTCGCTCTACAAGAAGCATACCTTGTACAAGCAAGACATGGAAGAGAAGGCGAAGATAGAGTGGCGGTGACAATATCTCGATGTTCATGGCCGAAAAGAATCCCACTCTATTTGGATCGTTCAATCTCGTAGACCCTAGCACCTGGAAGGAAATGGAAGATGTGCTTGCTAAAATTGGTGCAGGGTTTATGCCTATGCCTCCGCCTAGTTCTACGCCGACCTCCAGCTCCGTGCCATCGGGACCACTTGACATTGCAGATGATACAGCCTCGTGAGGTCCATGTCCCGTTTGGATACAAGGGAAAGAAGAGGAAGGTTGCAGCGGGACGGGCGTACACAACGGGGCGGACAATCCACAACGTCGAAATCCCCGAGGGGTATGTGCGTGTCTGCGTCCAAGAGGTCGTCCCAGGTCATGAGGACGACGAGCTTGAATACCCTATACTTGAGGCGGGGATCGAGACTCTGCGAGACGCCGTCGGGACATTCATTATCCGGAAAAGTAGTGATATTGTCATGTCCACGACTCCGCAAGCTTCTCCACCCCCGGTATCCGGACACGGATCAGCCCATGCGAGCCAACACGCTGAATATGCACATGGACAACCGTCTCATCTATCGGGTGCTGCTTCGGCATCTCGAAAGGCGGATGACACAGCGGGGGAAGTTGTCCACAGCCCGATCCACCCTAACCTCCCTAACTCTGAAGAGATTTTGCTAGAGGGAGTTCAGCATGAAGAATTGGCAGTGATCGCCAAGGACGCGTCTCTAGCGGTTGCGGTTGAGCAGCCTCGAGATCATCGAGGCAATTAACACGAGTCCTCCCGAAATCTCGGAGACTCAGGAGCGCAAGATTGTATCGCCCGAAACTCAAGCGAACATTAAAGCTTACTTGGATTCATTGAAGAGGAGATGCAATCCACAGACTTCCTAAGCCGCAGATCGTGTCGAGTCCCGATAACCGATCTTGTACAATGATGACCTATTTAAGGACAGTGATGACACGGATTACCCCACATTCATGTTTGCCAAGCCGCTTATATCGAAGAATGTGTACAAGAACCTGCCGGGCGCGATGCGTAAGCTGCACGACCGGTACATGCAGGCATCGAAGCTTGGAGTCGAGGTCATCACGTGCAAAGTTCCAACACACGTGTTCAACGATGAAGCCGACTCGGTTCTTGGACTGTATTTCAATGATCTTCACACTATGTTCCAGCTTGGCAAGGTGGACACAACCTTTATAACCCTCTCGGTGCTTGTAAGTAACCCCATTTTCTATCTCCTATTTCAAATATCAATTCTCGTACATATTCTCATATTTGAAGCATTAATCTCGTTCATTTTTGACTTATGCTTCATTTAGGATGAATTCGGAATTTCAGAAAAAGAAAATCAATAGACCAGATTGGAGGGTCGGGTACCTCAACCCGAACATGATATGTCAATCCGCGATCAACCCGCGGATAAATGAGAAGGACCCAAAGTATAAGGACATGAAGCCCGAGGAGCTAAATCAATTCAAGGCCGAGATGACATCCAAAGCTAGATCCGATGTGGCAACCTACATCTATAACTGCTTCATCAAGTGGCAGGACAGATGTTCTATTCTCGCGCCTTACAACTACAAGTAAGTTTCAACAAGTCTTTTCATCTTCTCTTGCATTGAAAGGCTCTAGAATACTAACGCATACGATCATTCTTGCAGTGATCACTGGATCTGCTTTGTCCTTATGCCGAGAAATGGGTACCTTCTTGTCCTCGACAGACCTCGACTTGGACAAAAGGGGCTACTCCGACATCGTGAGCGTCATTGATTGGTACGTACTTAAGCATCGTAGACATCTATAATTCGAAAATGATAGTTTCATCTAACTATACGTTTTTTATCATGGACCAGCGCATACGAGAATTATGTAAAGACTGGCGGGCCGCACAACCCAAGGCGGCCGAAAAATATGTACTTTCGGCACAAATTCCCGGTAAGATACATTTGTCTCACTTCTCTACGCCGTTGTCTTACTATCGGTGTGATTGACAAAATAGTAACTTATATCGTTTATTTTATATAGTGTGTTAAACAAGTGAAAGGTAGTGTCCACTGTGGCTACTACACTTGTTTGTACGCGAATAGCTTCTCGAGTTATATGTATGCCATTGTTGAAGAGACCGACCAACAGGTGCGTTTTATTGAGTTTATCACATTTGATTCATTTTAATTATAATTGCAATCTTGTTAATAAACAAGTTCTAATGGCAGAGAACCAAAACGGACAAGCAGATATTACAAGATTTTAAGAACAAAGGGTTCCCGCAAGGACCGAAACATCCGACTTCGGACTAAATGTTCATGATTGTGGAGCGGATGTGTCGGTTCTTGCTCGGAGAGGTTATCTCTCCTGCTGGCAGGTTCTTCGACGAAGACAATGAGAGCGTTAGAGACCATCGTTCTCTCTATGAGTGGTGTGGTTCGACACGACCATTCGTGAACGATGGTAGTGAAGATAGTGATGAGTGGATTAGGAAAGTAGTTTGATAGACTTCATAGTTTCTAATGTAAAGACAATGTACATTGTATATATGCAAGTGACTTGATTTGTTTTGAGAAGTAAACATTGGATGATGAATACATATGAATGTTTTGAGATGTCAATGAATTGTGATTAATATATGTTCTGAGATTTGTTGTATTTCTGGTTTACTGTAATTTAATTTTTTTTGCATTATATAAATAATAACGGCGGTTGGTAATGCAAACCTCCGTTAAAAGGCCTTATTAACGGCGGCCTATATTGCCGCCCGCCGTTAATAATGACCTTATTAACGGCGGTTGGAAATTACAAACGCCGTTAAAGAGGTTATTATTAACGGCGGTTGGCATCTCCAACCGCCGTTACAAAGGTCATTATTAACGGCGGTTGGTGATGGGCCGCCGCTACAAACCTCCATTTGTAACTGCGGAGGCGTAGCGGCGGCCCGACCTAGCCGCCGCTACAGGCCCATTTGGCCCGCCGCTACAGTGCGTCAGTGTGGTAGTGTATCTCAACATCTACGATGTAAGAATTTCTTTGTAGATGATCCTTTTAGTATACATCCACCATCAACCTTTGACCGCTAATATTGTAAATTAGGGAGAGGGGAGATCAAGCTTAGGATCTACAGAGAAGTGTCAAAGGAAGGCAGGGAGAGGTGCCACTCGCCATGGCGCGCTGCTGCCGCAAGCAGGTGCGCGGCGACACGGACCCCGCCAGGTGCTTGTGACGCTGCGGAGTGGCCGAGACGGACGCGTGGCAAGGCGACGATGTCGGGTGGGGGACGACGCCGACGGCGCGGCAGGCGCACGTCCAGGCGCCGGAGCCCATGACGGCTGGTCGATCGGCACCTCCGCATGCGCGAGTGTGGGCGGGCCTCCCATGTGCAGTGTCATTGTCGATGTGGACGCCGAGCGCATCGCTGCCTTGGGCCACCTCCTCGTCGTGCAGGATACCGCGGTGTTCAGAGCCAACCTCGTCGCTACCACCGCATTGTTGGTACTGTAGGTTCGTGAGACTGGAGCAGGCAGTCAAATGGTTATCTAAAGCACATGATTCCCGTTTTCTAATTAAGCATAAACTTTTGCACAGGTCCTAGCTTTTTTTTTGGCATTGACACATGAGCACACAGGAGAGAGACGAGAGAAGCTGAAACTTGGAACAAATGAAGGTGAAAAGAATAACAAGCAAGCAATACACTACGGGAGAGCACAAAATAGCCAATAGCCATGTGCTAGAAGCACACGGCGAAGCCTATATTACACACGGCGAAGACTTTACCGTATATAGTATACGGCATATTGGCCGTCGGCAAACAGAGGTTTGTCGTGTGCTATTTCTCGCGCACACGGCATAGCCTTCGTCGTGGGCCGCATCTCACCTACGGCAAAAAGAAGGCACCGTTAACCCCGCCGGGACGGTGACGGCAGCTTTGCCGTGTGCCTGACGGCCGGCACACGGCAAATGAACACGGTGTTGCCGTGTGCCACGTGACGGACACATGGCATAGGGCGCATAGTTTGTCGTGTGTCCTGGCTGCGACACACGGTAAAGATCTAGCTTTTGTCGTGCACCCTCACGGCACATGGTAAAGTCTTACCCTTTGTCGTGTGCCTTGGACATGGCACACGACAAACTTGGGACAGCTAGATTGCCAGGAACCCACCCTTTGTTGTGTGTCGTGTCCAAGGCACACGGCAAAGAGGGTAACCCCTGCAGTCAAAAACCAGTATTTAGGCGGTCCCGGACAAAAAAAACATCGATAATCATCATATCACAGATTTTATCACATGTAATCACATATCCTCCCCGGGCATCGACAACACAAATATACCACAATAATTCACACTATGAGTTCACAAGCACAAGTATTAGTTCACAAACATAGTTGTCATCCACGGTACATCCCAGGTATTTGGTAAACACAAGGAAGACAATAGAAAGATAGAAAGTTCACTAACACATGAATTTCCCTCATCCGAGACGACGACAAATTTGCCGACCATCTGTCGGCGACAAGTCAACATCTTGATCCCCCGTAGCAGGCCATTGACCCCGAGCGGTCGATCCCGTCGATTGATTCTGCACAAATGAGATGTGTTGATTACTGATTAGTCTTTCAACAAGTAAATGTTGCTCTAGTATGGACGAAATATAAACTAGAATATTTTTACTCATAGGAGTACCAGCCGGTGTACCTGTCGGAGGTGGCATAAAGAATGCTAGCAGTGGCGGTGGTCTACCTAAAGTCCGGCCAAGTGATGTGCACCACCGATCAAGCTGCTCCGAGCTGGTCTGCAATTCTCCTGGACACCTGCTGTTGATTCTATCTTGCATGTTCTGTTCCGGATCGTGCCTTGCCCTCCTCTCTCGATTTGAGCTCGACCTGCAATATTTGATCTCATTGTGGCGTTGGAAAAAATACATGTGTAGAACCAATAAACCAACGACGAATGGAAATGAAATTACCTCAAGTGCGTCCACCCGTCATGTACTAGTGCTAGGTCGAGGTCGTATAGCCGGGCTTGAGCTCGTGCTCCTCGCTCGTATATCGGAGAGAGTGTGCCCGTAGTTGAGTGAACCCTATCCAATGTAGCACCCCCCCCCCCCAATGCTTCTCGCCTCCACCCACGCTCATCATGACCTCTCCATCAAGATCCTCGGTGGAAGGATCCCACTCGGCCCATGGATCTGTCTTCCCATTTCGTGTACTCGTGAGGCGGCCGTGGACCGGCGGATTGTTGTACGCCGAGGGCGGAGCATTCGAGATGTATTGGATCTCGGGCGCCATCGCCTTGCCCGTGTGGGCCATAGCCCATGCCGAGAACTGGGTACAAGGGTGGTCCTCATGTGACTTTGACTGCAAAACAAAATAGTGAGATTATTACAAATTATATGATATTAGGTAAGAATAAATAGATGAATTTACGTACCCATCTCTCCACATATTGTGTGAGTGAAAGGTTCCCTTGATGGTGTGCTGGACCTGGCATCATCAAACGCCGCTCCCGACAAGCATTATGTATCTCCTCCCAGCCTTCCGCACACAACTTGTCCACAATCTCTCCCCAAAGAACAAGATCGTTGTTGACCAACCACGCAGGCACCTACACGTCATGAAGTACAAAACGTGTGTGCTTCATGTTAAGTGTTAGAGAAAATATTAATGTTTTATATTTACCTGCATGTACTCTTTCCTTGTAAGCTTCATGTTCCTTGCTTGACGTTTAGTGACCTTAACATGAAGGTGTATGCCGAGTACGTGATCACAGCCTCAACACGTGACTCCGCCAGCTCCTCATATCCCTCCCGGCATCCGAAGAAATCATTCAAATAGATTTAATGTATGATATCATTATTGTCCAATGAATACGATGAGTATTGACACATGTAGTGCGACGAAGGCTTACCCACAGCTCCTTCAAGCACACAGTCCGCCTTATGCTCAAATATCCTGTCATCCCGATCATAGTCATCATCACCACAAATGCAGTGCTTCCACGAGGTGGCCAACATACGCTATCCTTGATAAGTCACTTTGCCTCGGATAGTGGGTCCCGACAAAAAAACCTAGGATGCCATTGACATGGCGTTTGTGATCCCCTAGAGCGACCATCACCCAACTCATGCACAAATTATTAAAAAGTTAGTATTTTCCGTTATGCAAATATATGAATCGAATGAACATGTTGTGATAGCATGTAAAATTACTTACTTAGGCGGATTGGGTCGAATCATCGGTCGTCTCTCAAATAGCATCGGTCGCTCGGGAGCTCGAAGGACCTCTCAACCACACCGACGGAGTAGAGGAAGTGGACCCCCTGCCCCACCCTCCTCCCTGCTGCCCCTCCCCCTCCCCCTCCTCCTCCCTCTCTTGCTCCTCCTCGGACTCGGACTCAAACTCCTCCCTCTCCTCGTCACCCTCCTCCCTCTCCTCGGACTCGGACCGAGCTACGAGCGACGGGTCCCTCGCTCTCCCTTTCCATCCCCGCCCTTCTCCTCCTCCCCTCCCTCTCCCTCCTCCTCCTCCTCCTCCTCCTCCTCCCTTTCCTCTCCCTCGACTACTCCCAAGCATCCTCGGCTCTAGAGGGTCTACTTTTTTCTTTGGCTTCACTGTCCGGTACAACGACACGAGCGACTTGACGACACCACCCACCATCTTTACCCAATCACCTGCAATTCAAAAAATGAAAACTATCAACGTACTTTGAAAGAACAATAAAACATAATTCAAAATATTAAAGGATTATAATAGTATATGTCAAAATAACAATTAAGGAACAAAATCATACATGTTCATCTAGAAATAATCATCATCATCGGGATCAGCTAGATCATCACTTTCACACAAGTAGATATCAACATCGATATCGAAGGAGCATGCTTGTCGGGAACACCCGAACATAATTGTTCAAGTTCGGGTAAGCCAGCCGAATCATCAACCTCTTCTGCAACATCCTCATTACCTACTTCCATTTCGAACATTTCAAATATGTCTATCGCAAAGGTCCTTTCTAGCCTGTCGTCTTGAAAGAACTCATCTTCGTGATATTGGTTTGCGTCTATGGTGTAATCAGCATCGTTTGGAAGATGTAGTTTACTTGTGTGGCCTTACCTTCTAGACAACATCCCAACCTTTGAGACCATCTTTCCGGCACCGGTATGAGACATAATATACTTGTGTGGCCTGTTGAGCCACGATATAGACATCGTCTCTGGGTAAGACGGGGAATTGTTGAATTTCAACCATCCCAACGCCAGGCTTCCATCTCACTACTTGCGGGTCAAACCAGTGACATTTGAAAATGACGAAGTAAGAGCTTCGAACCATGAAACTTGAGTTGGTATATCTCTTCAAGTATTCCATAATACTCAAGCCCATCTTGGCCTGGAGTAAAAACTCCAGTATTTGTGGTTTGTCGTCCGTGATGAGTCTCCTCGTACCATCTTATGTGAAAGCGATGTCCATTAACGTGATAACCTTTATAGCTCAAGACTCTACAGTTAAAGCCACACGCAACTTGCCTCACCTCGGCGCTCATGTACGTATCCATTTGTGCCTGCAAGTGACACGAGGACAGTTAATTAATTATGCGCTACTTGTAGTGACAAACTAAGTACGAGACAAATTGGACATTACCTTATGTCCGAACCAAGAAATGAAATTGGGCATTTGATTCCCCGCACCCTGTTTAAGTAGGGTATCAAGTTTGTGCGGGGTAGGTTCCCTTCTTCGACACCAGGATTGATGTAAAAATTTCTTGTACCAACAAGAAATCAAGAGGATTGGCATTTGATGCGGAAGAGTGACTACTCGAGTAAAAGAATCGTTAAGAACTTACTCGTATATATGGCTCAACTTCAGAAAGATTGGTCAACTCATATAGCATGATCGTGTGATACTTGGTACGAGTCAACAACTTCTTCTTCCCACCAAATGAAGTTCCGAGCTTCCCTTGGAAAGGGCTAAGGTTCGATTCACCTTCGCCGACATTGTAACGTGGGACAGTGGTTATGCACGTTTGGGAGGTTGTTAGAATAGTATTTGGTTGTGAAATTTGCCACCTCCTCAAGAACGTATGCCTCTGCTATAGAAGCTTCAATTTTGCATTTATTTTGACATTTAGTTCGAAGAACCTTTAGAGATATCTCAATTGGATAGCACCAACGAAACTGCACGAGCAAGATCATATGTTGCATCAAAGTGAAGAACCCGAGTGGAAAGATCTTCTCCAACTTACAGAGCAACACAGGTGCAACTTTTTCCATGTCTTTAATCGGGGTCCGAGAGACCCCCTTAGCACAAAGCACACAGAAAAATTAACTCAACTCCGCCAAGCACGGTCCACACATGATCGGGAGATAGCCTCGAACCATCACCGGAAGAAGAAACTCAAGCCACACATGGTAGTCATGACTCTTGAGCCCGGTGACTCGCCCGGTAGATAAATTCACTCCCCTAGCCCAATTCGCTGCAAAGCCATCGGAAACATTAATGTTCGGAACCATTCCAGTACTTCCCTCTTTTGAACCGCCGTGAGGGCGAAGTCAGCCTTAGGGTTCTTCCATGACTTGGTGCCCCGTCTAGGCTCCACCATGTTTAGCCTTGGTCTATCACATATGAGTTGTTGATCCATTCTCGCCTTCACATTATCCCTTGTTTTGTCGTGGATGCCCGTGATTGTGTTAAAACTCACCTCGACAATATTCTTTTCGAGTGTGAATTGCGTCAATATTGTGTGGAAGGAGAATGTTATCCATATATCCAAGCCGATACAAGCTCGGTATTTGATTCCGGGCATGTTGGACACCATATCCCACGAAACAATTTTTTGTTGTATCGAACCGAAGGGACTCTAACTCAGCCTGAATCATGGCACTTGTCATGATCTGTGGTGGAGGGTCATTAACTTCCCGACCTTTCGTGAAGTTCTTTTTGTCCTTTCTAAATGGATGGTCAAGAGGGAGGAATTGTCGGTGTTGGTCGAATGAAGAAAACTTGCCACCCTTAGACAACCGATTGAACGCCACAATTCCCTTACATACTGGGCATGGTATCCTAGAGTGAACTCCCAGACCACATAATGCCCCATATGCCAAGAAGTCATGTAGAAAGTAGTGGAACCAAACGCGCATTTTGAAGTTGCGCCTTGTAGCTCGATCGTATGTCAATACCCCATCATTCCAAGCACGTTCCCAATCATCAATCGGAGGCTCCATGAACACACTCTTACAATTCCTCGGGTGTTCAAGAATTATCAACGACAAAAAATATGAATTGTCGTTGAAATACTACGTCGGGAGGGAGATTAAGTGATATAACAAACACGGGCCAACAATTGTATGTGACAGCACCCATTCGATAAGGATTGAACCCGTCGGTTGCTAGGGCCACACGTACATGGCGATCCTCTACGACTATGGATTTATTAATCCCATCAAAATGTGTCCAGGATTCACCGTCAGCTGGATGCACAAGCTTGTCAGGATAGTACCTATGCCCGGGTTTGTGCCATGTCATCTCGCTTCGCGGTCTCCTCGTTCAAGTAAAGACGTTGGATCCTCGGTATGAACGGAAGGTACCATAGGATTTTTACGAGAATTTTGAGCTGCTCCACACTACCATCCCTCCCCTTACCTCCATGTACCTAGACGAGTTACACTTTGGACGAGTGCTTTGCTTGAGCATGTTCTTTCATGAATTTGGTGTTGGATCACATGAAAATAAGGTCTCAAACAGCTTTGGTGTTTCACGAATACCTGATTATGAGCTTTTCTAGGCTAATTTTTTCCTATTATGTTGCTTGCAGATGTTGGAAGCATATTTGTGTCATGGCGGAGGCTAAACTCCATATTTAGGGTGTGCATGCGGGAGGCTAAACACCTACCGGCCATATGTTAGCACAACTCTATTAAAATAGGAAACGTATCCTATGAGAACTCCAATCTCATACTTCTCATAGTTTTTACATAAATCTGTTCCATATTTTTTCTCTTGGATCAAGATTATATGATCCAGATTGAAGTTTTTATAGTTCTCGCACAAATCTAGTTCTCATAGGATACGTTCCTATTAAAATAATCGATAGTTCGATACAACATCGAACAAGGGAAATAAGATTGTATAGAGAGCGTATGTTTATTACTAATATATAAATAATTTTTTACAAGACCAAAAAGAAAAATAAAAGTTGTTGGAATGAGAGGTCGAACCAGCAATGATCCTTTCACAATGAATGACGCAAACCAAGATTTTCGCAAAAAAAAAAAACACAAACCAAGAGGATGCAATCTGACTTGTGATTATTATAAGCAACCAAATAAATAAATGGCGTTAGAGTGGGCCTTTTGTCTACTGGGCCGCATAGAAGTGGGCTGACCCATAAAATAAAATTAATATCAAAACGAAAATGAATCTATAATTAGAGTAATTAAAAAATAAACTAATAACCATTAGTTGAGTATAATAATGATTATTATTTTAAACCAGAAAACTCCTGCCCCAAAAGACGGTGGATGCAATCAGGAAGGTCATCCGCCTATCCAACAAGCTGATCGCACATGCTCTGGCGGCGGTGACCCGGGGCGAACCGGCAACGGTGGCCTGACAGCGGCCATGCGTGCATGAAGCTTCCAGGTTTCCCATGTTTAATCAGCTATCAGGTTGGGCCGGCTTATCCGGCGGTTGTAGTAGATGCCCTTGTAGTTTGTCTAAGTATCCTAGGAACTAGGATAGTAGCAGGATTAATGGGGATGAGCATGTTTGGGGGTGCATATGGTGGAAAAAAATTTGGTGTGGCCCTGCCGCACACTGCAGGTTTGCGGACCCACGCCAGATCTTGGACGCGTGGAAATTCGACGGAGATCGAAGATAACCCCACAAAAGTTACGACATCATGGCTGCAGAAGTATCGGCTCGGCTCGGCTATGCTCGTCTCCCTCAACAAAAGTTGCGATATCGTGGCTTCCACAGCCATCGTCTCCGCTCGGCTTCTCAAGCAATCCACGTTCAGATCGAGCCGGTGCTGCCGTGCTGCTTTGGTGGCGATGGCGTCATCCTCCCCTAGCCGCAGTCCACGACGCTCCTACGAATGGCGGCGATGGCGGCATCCTCCCCTAGCCGCAGTCCACGACGCTCCTCCCAACGGCGGCGATGGCGGCATCCTCCAATAGCCGCAATCCACGACGCTCGGCGATGCCAACCTCCTCCCCGAGCCGAGGTTGACGACGGCCGATGCGTAGGCAACGATGGCTGGCGGTTCCTCAACTTGGCCACCGGTGATGATGGCAGATGCTCGATTGCTCACCTACTCAAACCATGGCCGTCCTCCTTGTCCACAATCTGCTATGGTGGGCGACTGTGCAATTTCCGGTGTCCCTGAAGCTCGGAGTGCTTCATGAATAATTAGTCCTTTGCAAGCCATTGTCTCATGAATTACACTTCTATGCAAACTGGTTAATTTGTTATGCCATTGCAGTCATCCTGGTAGCTGAAATTGTATGACTATCAGTTATCATGGTGGTGCAGGAATCAAAGTGGCTTATCTTTATCTTTGTGCTATTGTTCAGGTCAGAATGACTGCTATTGCTTCTAATAGGATGGAACCGTTTTAATTGTAAGATGAATGCTTCGGGTTTCTGGGCATTGTACTCAAACGAGGAGCAATCAGAGAAGAAAAATGTAAATAGCGCACCATCAAACACTTGAATTGGTTATATGGTGTATTCACAGTATCATCAAACACTGAATCTGTCTCCTGAACTCAGCCAATGCTCACAAGGCTAAAATGTTTCATATATAATTTTTACATCACTGAGTACAGGGAGTTCATCTGAAAAATTGTACTCATCAAAATACGAAATGTTTGATTCCTTACACAAAAAAGAGTATAGTCATATATTTGCATTATTTGGCATTCCATCAAAACTTAATTTCCTAGCAGCTGACGAAGCATCTTGATGAACTCCAAGTAAGAGACTTGTGTATCCTCCTTGTGTAACATGAGCATCAATGGCAGAAGAACCCATGTACATATTACTGTATGGCATTGTGGCATTAGCATAACCACCCTGGATTGATGCAATCACCATGGTAGAAGATTGGCCGTACATATCATTTGAAAAGTTCTGTATGCCATTAGCATCAATTGTTTCGGCATTAAGGTCCTATGTCACCAAATATTAAATTGTCCATAAAACTTGTATCTGAATAACAATAAATGAGAATGGAGTATAATGAATCAAGTCATGTGTCGTACCATCAGTTCTTTTGGATCAACACCTTTATTTCTATTTTCTGTTACAATATTTGGATCGTCACCTGTGATCAATAGTATAAATTGAAACAAACAGGAAATTAAATACAACATGATAGAATGGGAAACATAATCCCATTCTACTTTTTGTAGGATTAATACCGTTCTTGTTACCACTTTTATTTTTCTTCCCCCTTTTCTTTTCAAGGGGTATGGTTGATCGTTTTTTCCTTGGGCCTTTTACCATTCGAGGAACTCTAAATGATATTTTACCTGTTAATGTATCTGAAGCACAATCAGTCGATACTAAAGGAACCTCATTTGCTTTTTCTTGCGACTTCATTATAGCATTATCTGCTTCCAAGTCTAACTTATCTATGGATTTCTCCATATCATCAAGAAGTTCCTTGAACAAAGAACACTTCAATGAAATGGATGTTGCCTTCCTTGATATACGTGCAGTTTGGTTCGTCAAATTTTCCCTCTCGGTTCCTCGTTTTTGCTCAACATAAAATCCTCTTTTGCATATTTTGTCCACCTGTTCAATATATACTTTGACGGTAAATCAAAAATATCCTTTATATTGAACACTTTGAGGGCATGCTTACATAATATACCTGACATATATGGGTGTCATTACTCAACAACTTTTTAATGTAAACTATATTATTCAAAATTTGTACACATACCTATAGATTCATATTTCCTGCAAGAACATTCAATGGTCATATCTTCAGTGTTCAATACAACTGCTTCATGAACTCATACACCTGGGCAGGCTTCATTCCAGCTTGTCGTACATGGCTAATTAACTTCATGTCTGCTTCTGTAATACGTCGTTGAGACCTGAGATTTTTCATCATATTCGGACTTGCAAGATAATGATTGTGCTCAAGTACAATTTTTTGCACCGTCCAAATCCCCTCTTTGCTAAAAATAAATTGAATACGAGCACTACATCCTGTTCTTGTCATACCATTTGATGACTCAGCTTTCTGATATCCTTCGCAACTGCAAACAATTTTTTTCTGAGATATAGAACCATCTGATTTTCTATGCTTCATAAAAGTCGTGCTTGTTCTAATGCTGAAGCCAACCTGGCCGGCATAAGTGTTATACATATCATAAGCATTGGCCTCAGATTCAAAAGCCATTCCAACTTCAGGGACAATCAACTTCAGTTCACGGGTTAGGAAAATGTAAGCACATGTCATGCATGATCAAACGATGCACTAATGATAAGAGAAAATGATGATTAAAGAACTTGGTAGCCTTACCGGCGCTCCCTCCTTGCCTTCATCATTGTTTTGCTGAACAGTTGCGGCACTCTTGTGTTCGGTGGTTATGCCGTTGGTGTCGACAGAAAGATTCTTGTACAGATTGGAGGATGCAACTGCAGTAATACAATTAAAGCAAGATGATACGACTAAAATAGAAATTACACATGAGAAAAAACTGAATAAAACTAGATCATACGTAGGCAGGACATTCTCGATGGCTACATCTTGATGGACGGCGGCGACGTTGCCCACTGCTGGCCTAGGCTGTGCCATCTCGATGTCCGCGTCTTCATGGTCGACAACATTGGGTTGCAGCATCGAATTGAGGGAATCAACCAAAACGGCGCCGATGGGAATTTCGTGTCGATGGTTACGCCGTCTCCCGTAGAAACTACAAACTAGGGCACGTCGTGTAGTCGGTTGCTTGCGCGGCTCTTTTCTTTTTCCTTTTAGGTGGCGTCGTATTTTCTTTAGCCGAGCCGACGTACACGTAGCCGAGCTGATCGAGTCCACCCTGGGACATCGAGCAACGCTTTCTGCGTGAACCTATCCCGGACTGCCTAATCCACGCGCCGCGAGGATGGTCGCGAGCAAATGTTCAGGCAGGGGTGGACTTTCCTATTTTGGAAAGTTTTTCATCTCGCAAACTTTTCAAAAATGGAATGTTTTCCAAACTTTTCATAGAACTTTCAAAGTTTCAATCAAAAAGTTTCATCAAAAGTTTGATCGAAAAGTTTCATCAAAATTTTGCATAGAAAAGTTCAATCTAAACTTCAATCAAAAGTTCTGAAAATCTTTCCCGAAACTTTTCAAAAAAAAATTAAAAAGTTCAATCTAAACTGTTCATATTCTAGAGGTTTCAAGAAGTTGTCTTCAAACTTTTCAAAGAAACTCTGTTGAAAAGTTCAGATTTGAAAAAATTCGACAAACTTTTCATAAGATTTTCAAAAAGTTCAATCTCAACTTTTTAGATTCAAAAGTTATCAAAAAGTTTTCTTAAAACTTTTCAAAGAAACCTTCAATCAAAAGTTTAGATTCGAAAAGTTTCAAAATCAAAAGTTTAGAAGAGCAAAGAAGAAGATGTGGAGACAGTATGAGGAATGTGTGGTGGAGAAAGAAAGGAGAGATGGGACCCGCCCACATGGCCGCTGCTGCTAGCGGTTTGCACGGAACGCTGCGAGCGCACGTCTGCGTATAAGAAATCCCGACCTATCCCTCCCGTAGGATTTTCCACGCGTCCAAGATCTGGCATGAGTCTGCAACCCTGTGGTGTGCAGCAGGGCCACACCAAATTTATTTCCTGTTATGGTGGCGCTCACCCCACCCGGCTATGTATTGGTGTGCTAGAGCTTCTCCTGTTTGTGTTCTTGAGCGCGCATGACTCACTCGGTGCTTCCTGGTTCAGCAATATTATGCACTAAATTAAAAGTTTAATACTATTGCAATTAGTAAGCAAATGTCATGTAAAAATTTTAAGCTTTTTCATGAGACACTATTTTTTGGACACGTAGTGACACTAGCAGTTTAGCACACTGCCAATGGACAAGTGGCTCGAGTTGGAATATGAAAGCCAATAACTTGCAGAAGGAACGATCCTCGTGGTATCGTCATTTATTGCTGCGCATCTGGAATGGTGGACTTTTCCAGGATACATCATACACAAAGCATCCGATGTGGTTGTCATGCCAGAACACACCAGAAGGGGTGTCGCCATGGACTTTTTGCTGGAACGCTCATCAGCTCAAGGACATCGTCCCCAATTTCCCAATCAGATTAACAAGCTATCTTGCTGAACAATTGGAGCAATTCCCAAACGTAACAAAAGGTAATCAGTAGTCCTAGTCCTGTGTTTTAATTACTCGCTAAGTCCAGCATGTCATAATGTTTGCCTTTTCATGTCTTCCTCGCCGCCTTTTCTTCCTTCTTCTGCTCCTGTATTACGATAATTTGTTTTCCTCACAATCGCGCATATCTCTCTCGTACAGTTGACTTTCATCAGCATGCATATAGTTTCCTAAATTACAGTAGAAATTAAAGAAAGATGGAATCCTTCGGCGGCCCTATCAAGCTGCCGACTGCTACTGCAGTAGCGTGCATCAATCAATAATACTTTTTTTCAAAACATAATAATAAGTGTGTGTATCTGTTAGAAACGAATCAAACTGTGGAAAATGGTTCGAATCCACTGTTTGTGCAACAATCGAGACTTTACTGCATGATTTATGCAAATTTATTTAGACTCTCCTGCGGAGACTATACTAGGGCTTAGGAGATAGCACAAATCTTTTTACTACATGAACGAGGACGTGTTTGACACAAACATTTCTTCATGGAGTACGTGTATCTTGGCACGGGCCCCGGCAGCTCCTCTTGGTAGGGGCGTGGGGGCTACGCGTACTAGCCTGGGGAAGGTGACAGCCCGCGGCGTAGCAGGCGCGCATGGATGTAGCATCGCCGCAGCAGGTAGCCAAAGTGGAGGCGCGCTTGGCGGCTCCACTGCATAATGACTTTCGGAGTGGCAGTGATTTTTCTTCCTTGCATAATGACTTTCGGCATGGCGGTGATTTTTCTTCCTTAACTATTGAAGATGATCACGATAATGTGACTTGAGGTACGACGGAGGTACAATCGTATTGCCATCGTGATATGAGATTAACAGGATCACTCACTGAAATCTCCATCAATTTGCCATCATAGACTCCGGTCCATGAGGTGGTAACCAGTGTTGGCCAGATTTAGCGTAGGTTCCATTACAGATAAGATCGCGATAGCAGAAACATCGTGGCAAGCATGTCGTGGTGGTACACAGCAGAAGTAATAAGCGGCGGGATATATCTTCTTTTTTTATATAGAAAATAAAGTTGGATTTCTTCATGTTTGTGTATTTTTTTTTCATGTTTCACAGGGGCTAACATTAACCAGTTATTAATATTTATGCAGCCAACAAACTAAAAGAGGCTTGACTTGGAGGATACACGTCCATCGTGGACTCCTGGCATCAGTATCTAGGAGGTGCCAATGGAGCCTGCCTAGGTAGCCAATAAATCACCTCATAATCCATGATGTCTCATAAAGTGATTTTCGTGCAGGCAAGCAACTAAGAACTTCTTTCAAATAATCATCAGGATTGTTTGGAAATGTTCGCAGAAAATGGACTTAGAGATTTTTTGTCAACTAATGGCAAAGTGGTCCTTGAAAGAGCGGGTAGTGATTATGTCTTACGATCTTTCAAAGAGGAGGAGATAGAAGAAATTACATTGGGATACAGCATTTTGCTGGGAAAAGGTGCATTCGGTAAGGTCTACAGAGGAATATTAAGTAACCGTCCCGTTGCAGTGAAGAGATACATAAACAGAACACGGAAAGAAGAGTTTGCAAGGGAGGTCATAGTACATTCTCATATAAATCACAAGAACGTGGTCAGAATCTTGGGCTGTTGTACTGAGGAAAATGCTTTGATGATCGTTATGGAGTTTATCTGTAATGGGAACCTTGAGAACCTTCTTCACTACAATCTTGCTAACGGTCGCATTCCACTTCCTTTGTCAAAACGTTTGGATATTGCCACTGTGTCAGCCGAAGTGCTAGCATATATGCACTCCATGCATCGTCCAGTTCTTCATGGCGATATCAAGCCTGCTAATATACTGCTTGACGAAAACCTCACACCTAAGATATCAGATTTTGGAATAGCTAGACTGCTTTCCGCTGATGAAGTTCAACACACTGCATCAATCATTGGTTGCAGAGGTTATGTGGATCCTATTTATTGTCAAAGTGGCATCCTAACCCCGAAAAGTGACGTCTATAGCTTCGGGGTTGTTTTGCTGGAAATCATCACTAGGAAGAAGGCAGTTGAAGGAAATAGTACCCTTGTTCAAACTTTCAGTGATGCCCTCAGAGCTAAAAAAGTGAAGCCGATGTTTGATGAAGAAATTGCAGATGCGAGAAACATGAAATTTCTTCTCGAGATTGGAAAGCTAGCCGCCAAATGCTTGAAGTTGGACGTTGCAATGCGTCCGGAAATGCCTGAAATAGCAGAGTGCCTAAGAATGTTGAGGAAAATTATGCAGCGAGAACAAGGAAATATAAGCCAAGGATTTTTTTCGAGATGGACAAAGAGCCAAATACCAAACAACTCGATTCTTGAGAAAAAACTTGGTCAGCAGCACAAGAATTTTGGGGTATGAAGGTCTTCACGCAACAGGAAATGGACCACATCACAAGAAACTATAGCATGATCTTTAGGGAAGAATTCCTAGAACGATTGTACAATGGAGTTATTGACAGTGGTAGTACGGTTATAGTACAAGATCTTGTAATATGTTCAGAAACAGAGAGGGAAATATTTATGCTCACGATGAGTATTCTGCGTCAGAAGAAGCACAAAAGTATAGCTAATGTTGTTGGCTTCCACTTAGGAGAGCAGAGATGGCAGTCTGTATATGAATCTACCTCGGATTTATCACATCAGAATGACGGTTCTATATCATTCACTAGCAGAAACCTTTACGAGATTATCTGCTCAATGCAAAGACTTCCTCTTGATGTACGTTTGTCAATAGCAGTCGAGTGTGCAGAGGGACTGCTTCATATACATTCACTGTTAGGTGAAAATCCTGAATCATATGGTAGTGACCTGTTGGGACATTTCAGATCTTCCAATATATTTCTTGACTCCAATTTCGTGCCAAAAGTATTCAATAGTAGCTTGTCAACATTTCTTGGGGTTTCAGTTCGACAAACATATGTCTCTGCCAATCTATTGTATAGTCATGGATCAAAAATAGATTATTCAGACCCAGTGGATGTTGCCGGCCTGCAGTTCAATCCCAAGTCTGATGTTTATAGCTTTGGGGTTGTTCTTTTGGAACTCATCACTTGGAAGCCAGCGAAATATTTTGCTAACAGAAAAAATCGTTCACTTGTCAAAGACTTCCTCGACGCTTACAGAGCAGGCAGTAGTTCACTCTATCTATTTGACGATGAGCTTTATAGAGAACAATCTAGGTTATTCCTTCAGAAGACCAGTACCATTGCTGTTGATTGCTTACAACTTGATCTTGAAAAGCGCCCCGATATGAACGATGTACTTTCCCGTCTCAAAATCATCGTTGCAGATCAAAGCTTCAGAAGCAAACCCTCAGGTAAACCAACTTGATCCCTTTGGATATATAGAATCTACACTCTCTAAAAACTTCATCTAACTTAGCTATGATTCCCACATGCAACCGTCTTCCAAGCATACTGCCACTCAAAAATAGAATCCAATATATCAAGGGCCATGTTTGGGTTTCGGTCAAAAAAAAAAAAGGCCTGTTTGGGTAAGAAGGAACTATGCCCAGTGCCTGCGAAAACCCGTAGGAACTAGGACATCATTTTATTGTCTTGCAATCTTAAATGGATTGGTTCGGGCAGCTAAAATGCGAAGCCTGTGGAAGGTAGAGAGAAATCTGAGGTAAAGAAATATGACTGAATTTGCTATGGGACATTACAACTTAGTGGAATTAGCTGAGGGACACCGAGAAAAGTCATATTGGTTGGCAGACACCACCAAAATGTGGTAATTAGCTGCTAGAAACTATAACATAGGAAAAGGGTTTTTCTAAACTTTTTATCTTGATGCATATGGCACCTTACAACTTGAATTCTTTGTATATGTATTGTTGCACTCTCTAACTATGTGTTTTTTTTCTCATAATGTTTTTGACAGTTTGCATGACTTTTCAACTGAAAGAATATTCATGCAAACTATCAAAGAAAATTTCTAGTCATCATGTGCCATGTGTATAGAGATAAAAAAATTTAGATAAACCCTTTTCCTATAGGATCTAATTACCACATTTTGGTGATGTCCGCTAGCCAATATGACTTTTTTAGTGTCCCTCAGCTAATTCCACAAAGTTGTGAGTTCCACAGCAAAACTAGCCAAGAAATATTTGTTTCACGAGGTAATCATCTCATAAATTATGGTTAGGAGTGTGGGACAATGTTCAAACCATTATATAAGTTGTTTCCGCAAATTCTATCGTGGTGAGGACAGTTAGAACAATGTGCTTCAGGAATCTGAACTCCCACCCAACCTAAGGATTCTAGTTGTTGTACCAACTTTTTAAGACGAAAATCAGGGGCACATCATCCCCCTTGGTTGAGTGTCTTTTATAGATACTACTTCATTCCAAAATTAATGTCGTTGATTTTTTTAAGTTACGTTTGACCATTCAGGTTATTTAAAATATTTAAAATTATCATATATTATTGCTATGATTTATTTTATCATTAAATAATTTTTAAACGTAAGTTATACTCCCTCCATTTCACAATGTAAGCATTTGAAGTCTTCAAATGTTTGTCCACAATGTAAGCGTTTCTAGAGATAAGATAAAATCTGGTGGGTTGGTGGGTGGGTGAGGAATTGATGAGATAATGTAAAATAAGGGATATATATGACTTTTCTCACCTTGACAATTCTTATCTCTAGATTCTAGGAATGCTTACATTATGGAACGAAGGTAGTATTAATGGTCAAACGTAACTTAAAAAAATCAACAACGACATCAATTTTGAAACTAGAAAAGTATATAAGTTGTTGCCATACAACTCATGGGGAAATCCAGTGCAAAAGGATATTTTTCCTACAACTCATAGACACGCTTTTCATTTATCCACAAATTAAGCTAGTATGGAATTATTACGAGTACAACTGAGAAGACAATATAACCTATTGTAAAGCGACTAAACATTACATGTCATGTGCATGAGGAAGTTTATACTCCTCCTTTATTAAATTGTTGTCGTCATTGACTTTTTATGTTACGTTTGATCATTCGTCTTATTTAATAAATTGATTCAAATACAAAAAGTTATATGCTATATTTCAAGTTTCTTTAGTGATAACACATATTCTAATAAAATATATGATATTTTTAAAATTTTATTTGAATAAGACAAATAGTCAAAGATAATAAAAAAATCAATAGCGACAATAATTTAGTAAAGAAGTAGTATGTGTTCTGTGTACAGGACCGACACGACAATGGGACCTGCACGACAATGAGGCAATGGCCCCCGCCACGACGAGGCCGATGGAGCTCGTCTTCGTGGGAAGGATCCCGCAGCCTTACGACCTCGAGGACCTGCTGCGAGCGTCCGCCGAGGTTCTCGGCAAAGGCACGTATGGCACAACATACAAGGCAATTATGGAGTCCGGCACGGTTATTGCAGTGAAGCGTCTCAGGTACCCCTTGTCGACAAGTTGCAAGCCCGGGGACAAGGCTGCGGCGATGGGCGGGATGGATCACCCCAACGTCGTGCCCCTGCAAGCGTACTACTTCAGCAAGGACGAGAATCTCATGGTGTACGAATACGAGGCCATGGGCAGCCTCTCCTCCATGCTTCATGGTGCGCGACCACAGCGAGAGTAAAGCTTCGTTCTCTACTTTCGCTGTCCGAAAGTAAATCCTGACGGATTCGGTAATTAACCGCAGACAAACCTGACTACCGCCGGCCGCCGCTGAGCTGGGAGTCGAGAAGGCGCATCGCGCTGGCCACGGCGCGCGGCCTCGCGTACATCCACGCGACGGACTCCAGGGCCATTCACGGCAACATCAAGTCCTCCAACATCCTCCTCAGCCAGTCGGTGGACGCGCGCGTGGCAGAATACGCCCTCGCGCTCCTCTTCGACCCCGAGGCTGTTGCGCCGGCAGCGACAGGCGTCGGCTACCGCGCGCCCGAGGTCGTGGAGGACCCGGGCAAGCTCTCCCAGAAGTCCGATGTGTACAGCTTCGGCGTGCTGCTCCTGGAGCTGCTCACAGGGAAGGTGCCGATGGGCTCCGTGCAGATCGAAGAGGGCGTGGACCTCCCTCGGTGGGCGCGGTGCGTGGTGAAGGAGGAGTGGACGTCCGAGTTGCTTGATGTCGAGCTGCTCAGGCACCTGGACGCCGAGGAAGAAATCGAGGATACGCTGCAGCTGGCAATGGATTGCACGGCGGCGTTACCGAACGAGCGGCCGACCATGGAGGAGATCATGGCGCGCATCGAAGAGCTCTCCGTTAAAACTCCCCTTTAAGAACTCACATCCTCGTTGGAGCACATTTCTGATCAATCAAATTGTGATTCTTTGGACATTTCTCTGTAAGCCTTTCTTGTACATCTATTGTTTTCAGGTCTGAAATGCATAAGAGCATCTCCAAGCAATCTCCCTAAAATGCTCCTCAATCCTAAATTTTAGGAGTTTGACAAAAAACCAACCCCAAGCAGACCTCTACATGAGCTCCTAAACTATCTACCCTCCTAAATCCCCTCTCCAACCCCCTAGAAATGGGATCCTCCCATCCTTCCCCTAAACTCCAACTGACATGGGCCTCACGGATTTTCTTTTCTTTTTCTTTTTTTCTCTTCCCCCTCTCTCTTTCTCCCTCTTTCTCTTTGCCTCTCTTTCTTTCTCTCTCTCCTCTCTATCTTCTTCCTCCTCCCCTTTCTCTCTCTACCCGACTGCCCCGCCCGGCCCGCCGTCGACCGCCGACTCCGGCTAGCCGCGGTCGCCCGCCACCCGACGTGCCGCCTCCGCGGGCTGCCGTCTTTCTCCCTCCTCCCTTTCCCTTCTTCTCTCTCTACATCCAACGCCGCCGCCTGCCATGACGCCGCCGCTCCTCCCGGCCACCATGCCGCCGCCGTCGCCACCCTACGGCCGCACCGCGCCTCTCCCGAGCGAGCTCGGGCGCCGGCGCAGGCCGAGGCGGCAGGCGCGCGGCAAGCTCGGGCTCCACCGCGGGCAAGCGCGCGGGCGAGTTGCTGGCGCCGCCACTGCCATCCCGGGCGCCGGCGCCATCTCCGCTCCCCACGCACGGGCGCCATCCCAGCTGCTTGGTTGCACGAGCTCGGCAAGATCCATCGCGTGGGCTGGTGTTGGAGAGGAAGAAGATGGTTTGGAGGCTGACGTCTGGGACCCACGAGTATAGGAGCTCGAAGAGAAAAATTGTTGTTGGAGTTGAAACTAATTTTAGACCTCCTAAAACTGTGGGGGCCACTCCGAAAATGCAAATTAGGGGTGCTATTTAGGTAGTGTTGCTGGAGATGCTCTAATCTTCACAAGTATAACTTATCACAGTACCTTAACCTAAAAGTATCAAACCAGTTTATATCAAGATGATAGATGTATAGAGTTGCCTCTTTTGACCATATTTTGTGAATTCAATATACTGCCAGACATCATGTATGTCTTGTTAGGTGCAAATCGATACAACAATGTGTGATTGTATGTACCCATGTATCTGACCGGTACGTGCTCGTATCCAGCACACCGATCTATACACGCGTTTGCAAAACCTTGACACCTACTCCTCCATTACGAAATTGTTATCATTACGACAAATTAGTGCAAAATAATTCAATATCATATATATTGTGACCAAAGATTCTTTGTCACAACAGAGAATTCATGAACGTTGCAAATTTACGACACTGGTAAATCATCTTGTTGCTGGAGTGTTATCTTATTGTTGTAATACTACTATTGGTTGATTTGGTATAATGAGAAATCTTTTAAAAGTTGTGAATATTTAAAAATTAAAAGCACAAACTAAAAAAATCAGGTCATTTTAATATTTCAAGTAATGCATCATTCGAGCCCGTTGTAGCAGCCTGGTATGGTAAATTGGTGATAGCTCGCCTAGGAAGATGATCAGGCGGCTCAAACAAAGGCTCCGCTGCGACCTTTCATTTTTGAACTGCGCTCCCGGTGGCATTAGGATAGATCATGGCGCACCATCCTACATGAATAAAGAACATTTGATAGAACACATGTTTGCATTGTCGGTGAATCAAGAGACAACAAGGCATTGTCGGAAACGTGGACAGGGCTAACATTCGTGCACCGGGCAAAGAACTGGGAGCAGCAGACTTTTGACAATGCAGGTCCCGGAGGCGTTGGAGTAATCCCTTCATGTATATACTAGGAAGGGTGGCGCGCTCGCTGCGCCCGCACTTCTTGTGGGTACGACTAAACTTGCTCACGGCCCAGCATTGACCGTACTATTCATGAACATATTCCATATTGCAGCCTACAACAAAATGGAAAGAACTGCAGGTCCATGCAATCTACAGGCACCAATTGGCCATGGAGTCATATAGGTAAGAGTTGTTTGATAAAAAAAAGAAGTCACATGTCGAATTTGATGTGAGCATATAAAACTAAATTTGTATCTGAAGGCATGTTACAGCAGAATGTTGAAAAGGCACGTTACAACAATGTTCCAGTTTAGTTAACAAATTAATGGGTTTCTGCTGCGCTTGCTAATTCTAATCTGATTGGTGGGCATGCACTTTGTTGACATACTATTGAGAGTCGCCTCGCATTGGTCTTCCATGCATGATTCTTGTGCCATAGCCCAAAGAAGCCAAGTACTTTTAGTTTCATCGTTCTCCATGGTTTGAATTCAATTAACATGTCCACCTATCGAATTGGATCGTTGCATGTGGTCAAATGTAATCTTGGTTAGGAACTCATATGGAAATAGGGTTTACATGTTCAAATGTTAAATAAAAAAAGCTGCATAATCATCAGGACATATGTTTTTACCGTGTGATGGGCAGGATCATTGTTTTACCTCTCTGAGCATCATCACAACTCTGAATTCCACCACTGAACACGCGTGGTTCTTATCCTCTCTATTATTCCTGGATAGGCAATCATAGTTATGCCACAATGCATAATAAGGCAACAGCCACAATGAAGTCATTTCGTTTACAGTTATATTCTATGCTACAACGCATGGGGAACAGGGCATCAGAATCTTGCCTGCATCCTACCTAAAATTTTGGTTATATATCCAAGAAATTGGAGCTCAACATGATAATTTACATAATAATAAAAATGTGTTATTATATGCTGTAGCAACAACTTTATTCCAATATAAGCTTAATGTCATATTTGTTTGACAGGAATAGTAAATCACTTTAAATCACCCATTGTATGCACCAATAGCAACTATGGGCAAGCACATGATGTATCTAAGTCATGGAAATACACATATATTATGTTTTTTGTTTCGGTATGTCAAAACCAAGGAAACATATTCAAAAAGTAAATAAATGGTAATATACATATAGGACCAGTATGGTTGTAAATAATTCTGATTATTGAAGACCATCCCATCATGAACAACAAATTTAGATAGCACAGATAAAATGTTTATTAGGATTTCTAACACTGATCATTAATATATATGAAACTAAAAGATGGTAAGAAGCAGATAATTATAAGAAACCAACGAAGTAAAAAAAATGAAAAACAATATGCACTTGACCTCTGCACCTTATTGGTAAGGAAATATTGTTTCTAGTCATCACGGAACTGGCTAGCATAAATTCCATCACATTTCTAATGCTCTCCCTATAAACTGAATCACAATAATTTGGTGGAGGCCAAAGTTAAACATAGGCCAATGAGAAATGTATAAGTCAAAAGAAGATATATAAGTAGAACCATAAAACAACTGATAAGGAAGGGACAATTTACAGTTGTCGTGCAATTCAATCAGTTTTATCGAAGTTGTATACCAAAAGGTTAAGTATCCTTGAAAATGAATGAATAAAATGCACTTTTCAGTCTGTAACCAAGTATTTAGTAGTACAAATTCAACGGAAAAACAAATATGGCATTGTTAAAACAGTTAAATATATTAATCTAATTTGAAGTAACAATGAGAAGGATAGAGATGACATGCCTAACCATAATATCAAATGCAACATAATTTCAAACTACAGCTGAACCTTACCGGTTACAATTTCATTACCACAGTGGTAATAAGGGATTAATTATGTCTTTTACTGGAACCAAAGTACCACACTGATGCACCTAAATATTTGTGTCATATGTCACAACACTAATATATCTTCTACTTCAAATATATTGTCTCTATGCCATTCACAATAACAATGAAATGTGCTAATAGATTGATGAGACCAAATTAAGCATTAATGCTTAAATGCCTGCCTCACACTATAAAAGGATGCAAGTTTGCTATTAAATACAACATGGCAGTATAATTCTCTATTATGTCGTAGGAGCCGCAGTTAACACATTTTTATAGAATCTGCAAGCTAGCAAATTGCTTCCCTACGCACATAATTAATATCCTATCCGTGTGATGATCGGATGAACTGTGTTATATGCCTCATCAATGTAATACACAATGGAAGTCAAGAACATGGCTACGAATGTAGGTCAGCTTGAATCCTAACCAAGAAGTTTCTTGCCATGGCTGCCGTTGAATCCCACGCAAAGCCCCATCCCCTCTGGTCCCCTCTCTGACCCCATCACTCCAAGGGCGTCCTTAGCAAGGAAACAGCAAAATCAATAGAGTCAGGCGGGCGAGGGAAATAGATCTTAGAATGCTTGAGCACAATGTAATGAAGATATCTAGAAATTTCTGAATAAATTAGGAAGGGAAGATCGAAAGAATGAGAGTGAGGGAGGCATGACAGCTTTGGCCTCGCACATGATGTAGCTCAGGGCAAGTCGCGTAGGCGGGGGCGTGGCTCCAACTACTGACTGTGGCGACGCGGCAGGTGGCGCTCACGACGTGCTTGGCCTCACAGTGCGATCGAAAACTTGAACACCAGCAGATACAGAAGACAAACGAAAAAATGTTTACGTTTCCTTATTGATTTCAAGTCAACCAAAACTGAAAAGGAAAATTTCCGGAGGAAAAGTATGAACTCACCTTGAATGTGGGACGCGTGATTGGGCGGATCATTGTCACACGCAAGAGATTGATGTGCTGCTCATCCATGAGCTTCGTCGCCACCATTGTCCATAGCTCACAAACGCATGGTGCGTCGGTACGGCCGCGACAATGTGGAGGGTCAGCTCAGCCCGCGGTGGCGCTTTGGACCGGCAGCACACCCGTTGTTCCGCTCCCACCCGGCCACCCGGCCTTCGGCGAAACAGAGGCGACGATGGGCGATGGCCTCACCATGGTCAGGAGTCGAGACTCACGAGGGATCTGTCGGACGACTCGAGGACAGGCAAGGACGCGACGGTGCACTGGTCCGGCCAAGGCGGGGCGTCAAGCACGCGACTGACGAGGCAAGAGGTCATCGGCGGTGGAAGGAGGAGCAGGAACGGTGAGCTAGAAACGGTGGCGGCTAGGACGATGAATGAGGAGCCGTGGATTCAGTCCGTATCTGAGGATGGCACGCTGCACTACGCGGAAGCCGCGTTGGCTTCACGCGACCCGCCAGCCGACATGGGATTGGTTGAGACACCCAGACACTTGCTTTGAATCAACGCTAACCGGAAGGTAAACGATCAAACGGTGAAAAAACAACAACGCAAATATCCTACGGTTCAAAACTCGAAATCAACCAGAGGGCTGGAATTCTTTCCCGCATAGGGAGTTACGTACTAGGAAGGGAGGTGCGCTACCGCTGCGCACGTGAAGTGATGTATTTTTAGTTGATTCATCGGGTTTCTGAGCCATTGGTTAATGATGTGTTGTGCATTGATAGGTTGGCTATCTTTTATTATTATTTTTTTTTGCTCAGTCACGATAAGTATATGATTGTTGGTTGGGTTTGCATGGACCAAGTAAGCAATGAAGCAACAACATACTTAATCCAGCTCAAGGAATAAGGGCATGTACAAAGGAGAGCCTATTGTGGTCTTTTGGGTACATGTATCGAAACAAAGAGACATAAAACAACTTTAGTCATACAAAGGAGAGACTCTACATGCTTGTCTTTTAATAAATATATATTATTAATGATTGTATGACATAAGTCGTCTCTTCACTTGTACAACGGTGCTTCAGAATTATCTCTTACATCGGAACACGTGATAGAGACCGTCTCTTCGTCAAGAGCCCACCCAGTTGTCTCTTCGAGGGTTAGAGAGATTATTTATAAAAATACATCATCACATCAATTCAAGAGCTCACTCATTTATTACCTTCAGTACGTGCCCTAATGGACCACCCCAAGGACGGTCACGCATGGGCCAACATGCTTTGCAATAGGTAAATTCTATTTGGTCCAGCCCAAGCAACGACGGACCAATGAAAGGACGACCACGCACGGGCCTACTTAGCCCCCATCAGTCCAAACCAAGACAAGCCAGGACCGGATGAAGGCCCAGCTCGCATTTACTGGAGGACGTGGCTGATCCTCACGCGTCACGCCGACACGAGCCAGTATTAGGATGGGTCGCTGGATGAAAGAGCTATCAGCATTAGAATATATTGTAAAGGACAATGGGATGCACCTCCCGGTGAACTTTGGAGGAGATCGTCCACTAGACCAAGACCAAGGAGTGTCTATGTGTGAATTATTGGCTTACTAGGGGCTGGCTAGGGAGGGGAGGAACAGTCGATGGTGGAGTTCAATGGTCAGGGATCACTGGTTCATGATTATGCCCATTATGGCGAGATCACACCTGGCTGTGGGGAGGGGGAAGTGAAACGATCAGGTCATTCTTAATGCTCTTTTCATATGACTTTCACTCTCATTAAATGACATGTCATCAAAGCAAAAAAACAATGATATGATACAAAATTTATGAAGAGAGTGGGAGATAGGAGTTGCATTTCATTGGGATGGAAGGAGGTCTACATATTTACCTAAACTTTAAAAGTGAAATGAAAGTCCATTGAGAGAGAGTTTTGCTTTATCTTCATGCATTCATCTATTCTTATTGATCACTTAGAGGAAATATTTAAGTGCTATGTTAACACATGAAACCGTGAAATAAACTTTCATTTGTCGACTCAATACTCTCTAGATGACGTATCACTCTTGAAAACCAAACAAGAAAATCTTGCACTAAGAATGACCCTAGGCAGCCCATTTTGCTTTCTTGTGTGGGCACCGTGGTGCTTGAATGTGTGAGCTCAGTTGGGCGCTCATGGTGACGGACTACATCGACTCTGTTGAGGAGCACGAGATGGGTCTTCAAGGACCAGGACCGAAATGTAACATCGTCAATTTCTTTCTATGTCCACTTATTAATGGAGAAAAAATTGTAATTCTAGTACGTATTGGTTTTTAATGTAAATGAATATTGCCTTGAGAAAACAGCAGCGTCTTTTTTCTCTCCTTTTTTTCCCTGAGATAAAGCACTGTCTTCTTCAGTCATTGCCCGTAATAAGAAAAAAAATTCTTTTTTATTTACCAAAATAAGAAGATACTGAAATACAATAAGAATAGATGACCAATAAGAATAGATGAGATACAAAATAACAAATTGGGCTACCATAGTACTTAAATATTTCCTCTAGGTAACATATGAATAGATGAGATACAAAAATAAGAGGTGGTACCCAAAATAAGAAAAAAAACTCTTTTTTTATTTACCAAAATAAGAGTATATAAAATAAAGTTCTAGTTCATCGATCAAACAATTAAACGAGTGGTAAGAACAACTCTAATAACTCTTGTCTATAATTTGCCATCACAGCACCTTAAACTGTTCTACATCCCAATTAAATGTGTGGGCTTCGCTTGATCTTGTACTACCAGATAATTCTTGCGGCACTAGAGTTAACTATTCTCCTCACGTTTCTCTCCTCCATTGCAGCTCCTAAGGTAGCCTTGCCGCGGATCCTCTAAGATGAAATCTCATACAAAAGCCTTGTCTATAATTTGGTGCACCATGATGAGATACAAAAATAATGGCATCGCAGGTGGAGTCGGATGTATTCAGGCTCAGGCGGATGACACTAATTGCTGAGCCCAAAACAAAACCAGCGCCAATAAGAAAACGCCACGTAGTGGAGCAGGGGCAGAAGCAGGCGAAGCGAACTGGGAAGCCCCGTCCTTCCTGCTCCTACTGCACGAGCCCCGCACCCATCCCAGCTGCGTTTTCTCGTTGTCATATATCACCATCTGGTCCTGCATTGTAATGTCTACAAAACGGATGATGGAAAACAGTCATGATTCATGTTACCCAATCTTTAGAAGTTTGGTATTGTACGGCGTATGTCTGAACTTTACCTCCAATTACATTGAAACTCAATTTAGCAGCCGTTCCGTCAAGGATGCCCAAGCACACATTGCCACTTTTCTGAAAGAAGCATATGAAATCACATGTCGGTGATCATTTATTTTCACCAAAAAATAATTATGATTCATTGTTGACAATCATTTGAGGACAGGCCCTAGCGCAGTGGTAAAGCCATCCCACTGGTGCCAGGTGACCTCGGTTCGACGCGTAGCCTCTCCGCTTGTGCGGGGGCAAGGCTTGTCCGGGAGTTTTCCTACCCAAGACCCCACATCACGTGGGAGGTGCTTGCACTCGACCTGTCCTTTTGTTGGCAATCATTTGAGTATGAAGTATTTTCTCTTTTTACACAGAGTATCAAGTTTGATCAGAATAAAGCAGGAGAAACCATTGATATGAACAAAAAAAATACTACCAAGCCGTATTTATTTTGTTGATGTCCAGGAAACTTAGTTCTAAATTGAAATAGCTCAACTGGCCAACAATTCCTGTCCGGAGGTAGTAAGTGTTTACCGTGACAATGAGGTAATTTTCAGGAGGGATCTCCATGACGGCCTTGTTGCCACTGGCAAAGCTGAGAAACATTGACTTGAATTCCTTCTTAACGTCAAACACAGATTTGAATGCCTTCTGCCCTTTCCAGCACAGAGGCAAACTGGGATCTGACACCTGTTTGAGTGATTTGCTGAGACTGCCTTGGAGCTGCAAGATCAACATATCATTTATTCAGTGCTCATTTTTTTAGTTTTTCGAAATTAGAATACTCCTTGGTCGAAATTTACCGCCGAAACAGCAGCTCGGTATGGCTGGGCAGCAAAGTAGGTATATGTGCTACCACTGTCAAATACAATCTCCATTGGCCTCAGACCAAGTGAACTTTTATCGAAGTAGAGTGTCGCTGAGCCTGGTGAGTAAAAATTCCTAGAGAAAATATTATAGTAAGTGTCGAATTAAATTTGTTACGATGCAAAATAGTTGATGATATTTGCATATAACTGATTTATAATAATTTCTAAGTTGTCACAGTTCAATTTTTGAAATCGTAATAATCAGGGGCCAGTGGGTCACCGTCATCTCAGTAGCATTTGATTGAAATAGAAAACTAGACCTGAAAGGGTAAATGATGTACTAGCAATTGTTTGCAAAGAACCCTTCACACTTTTATTATAAAATTGATGTCAGAAACTTGTTTTGTTGTGCTCACATGAGTGCAGTATTTAAGTTTAGAATCCTTGAAAGCTATCTTGACCCACGACATTTTTAGACAAGGGAAGCAACTAGATATGAGAAGGCAGTGATTGTTGGATCTAGGGCAAACACAAGTTGGGCAATTGCTAGTAAAAACAAATAAAGAATGATAATACTAAAAGTCTAAAAGTATAATTTTGTAAAAATTTGAACAAAAAATGCATAAACCTTAAACCCAGCAGGGCTAATAAAATTGCAAAACGAAACACTGAAATGGACAACTTGACCATTAAGAACATGAGCATTCGTGATAATTATACCGCTTTGGCAAAACAAACTCTAGGAAAATAGTGCGTACCCAGATGTGCCCCGGGCCATGGGCACCCAAGTTACACGTGAAGAAGGCACCATATCATCGCCAAAGAAGAGGAACCCTCCTCCACTCGTGCTGAGACAATGTCCAAGAACATTCTTTGTGATCCCTTGCTGTTTGAGCTGTGAAAGCAGGCTAATTGATCCCCGCCCAAGTCCCAGCAGTCCGTCTGTCGCTGCTTGCACTGCTCCATTTTTCCCCACTTGCTGGTCATACCCACAGCTGTGCAAACAAAAGAAAAGATCAAGGCATAGACCACTGAATGCAATGTGAAACGAATTAGGCAATTTTTCAGTTAAGTGTCATACCCAAAGGTAATGCTAGGACGAACGTTGGAAGAATTCCTCAGGGATAGCGAGAACTTATCAGAGATGAGCACACCAAGCGAAGATGCCTTGTCCGTATACTTTATTCGATAGTCACATTGCTGTGGTGAGGGACACTTCTGATTAGATCCCTGTCCACCACTGTACAGAGCAGTACAGAGTGAATCTGCACATGGCACAAGCCTGTTCTTCGCTGGCCGATACAATGGATGTGGCACCTGCAAAAGCCATTAGGAATCACAACATCAGCAACCGTGCCAAGATTCTACATTTCCAAGCATAGCAAGGGATGAAAAACATAGTTTCAGGCAGGATGATCTGGAATAGTTAGTCAATGTGGGGTATTCTGAAGCCAAACAAATACAAATTTTCAGGTCAAACTTGCTGGCAAACTTGAAACAGAGGCAAGTCAAAATTCCATCAGAAGCATGTTTGGTACCAATAAAATAAAAATGTCTTTAAACTTATAATACAATAACATATTTCGTGGAGAAAACGGTCAGAATGAATACCATAACCACTTGATTTCCCTCAAACACAGTGCCTCCAGTAACCAACAGTGGCCTTATGATTAAATTCGTAACAACCAACGGATAGCATACTGTACCTTGTTGCAACTCTGACAAGGCGCGTCGCATTGCAACCACGTGAGATCGCTGCCCGTGTCCACGTCCAGGAAGTACGGCTTCGCCGGGTCCCCAATATTCATCGTCACATAGTAGTGCCTGCCAGCAAAATTTCAAACGTTGCACACAAGTGAAGCTTACAAGATTGCACAGAACGGGAGTGAATAAAAAATAACAATCCAAGCAGAACTTTCCCTCTCCTTTTTTTCTGGACCACAGGCACAGAATCAGAAAGAACGATCTAGTACTTAACTAATTATTAGTCATGAATTAATAATTAGTTGATTAATAATTAGTTAGATGTCTGTTTGGGAGTAGAGTAATTGTTAGTCTCATCCACATTGAAATATTTAATGTACCCTTACTAATTATTACTCCATGGTATCCAGAGTGTTGTGGAATCAAATCTTTTTGTGTTTGTATGAAACCGTTAGTTCGAATTAGCACATTTGGATTGACTAACGGAAAACAATTAGTTCCTATTAGTAGACTAAAAATTAGTCACTCTATTAGTCCGCATGTTTTGATTGTTTAGAAATATTTTTTAATCAGCTAACAATTACTAGTTGGATAGATTCAAAGGTCATACAAGCATGCATCAAAGCCCGTCACATAGCAAAAGGTGTAAAAGATTAATCATTTTCATCCCAAACACATCATGACAAAACCTGCTACATCATTTTGCGTTCAAGTAAAGCAATTGAATAAACATTTGATCCACTAAACAAATTAAAATCGCAACAAATGTGAAGGCAGAAAATGCAAAAGGAAAGAAAAATGTACAGCGACTTCTACAAACAAGAAGGGAGTCACGCGCTAAAGTCAAACTAAGAAGTAATATGCAATTCGGCTGGCGACTAGGTCCAACAAGCATCAATGCCCGCAGCACGACGGAGGCGAACAGTAGCGTTCGCGAGCAAGAAATCCAACAACTCCAAAATGAATCCCATTTTTGCATTGAATTGAACGCAGAGAACAGTAATCGCAAGGCAAATCCCGATTCTTTCACCGCAACAAATGCGGATTGACTCCTACACGCTGCACTAATCAAACTTGATCAAGGAGGAGGACGTCGCATACCCTGTGGGATAGACGTCGCCCTGGAGCGGAAACACGGCGGTGGACGGCGAAGGCGACGGAGACCTCGCCGGCGTGGCGGAACGCGACGGAGTCGCCGCGAACGCGAGGAGCAGGAGCAGGGCGGCTACAGCGGCCATGTCCAGGGGAGGGGAGAGCTGCGTGCTTGCGTGGGCATCCAAACGGCTGTGTTATTCTTTCCTTCCTCGGTCTGGGACAACGAAAGAGGAGAACGGGCGTTGACGGGGCATCGCGGCTCAGCCGGGCTTTGGAAGTTGCAAAGCAATTTCTTTTCCCAATTTTCTTATTTTGGTCTTTGGATTTGGTGCTCTGTTACCGTGTGTTGGAATTTTGTGCGGTTGGGCCTTGTTGCCTCTTATTAGTCTGAAACCTATAACGTACAGTCTAACACTAGTCATGGATCATAGTCTGGTCGGATATTACAAGAATAGTATTCCCTACAAATAAGATATATTTTCAGCTTGGGACAAGAGTTACTTTAAGTGTTGGCATTGTACAACCGTTGTTACTTTTTTTTCTGTTGCAAAAACACATCCCTGCTAAAACCATACCTCAATTTTACTATACTCTACCAGCAAAAAAATAGTTCTCATTTATGCAAGATTAACATTACGACACTTTGACTGTTGATATATACCGAAACAAGATAATTCACATAAAATATTTATGCAAGATAAAAATAGTTGATACTATGATATATCTGAACTATTAATTAAGTAGTATAATGGTTCAACTCTACAAACTTTTAACTTGCACAAATCCTGAAATGACATGTATTTGGATTAGGAAGAAAAGTGGATGGAGGGTCATTAGAAATGAGAACCTCCTTCAACTAGTAAAGGACAAAAAAGTAACAATAATATAGGATGGACCTCTGTCTCGAAATTTTATAACAACTTCGGCAAATGAATGCTAAGTTATTTGAGCGACTTGTAAGCTATCTTGACTAGTTCATAGGTCTAGGATTACTTTGGACTACCTCGTACTTTTAAACAAACTAACACCCTTTGTGACAAGATTCTACTTTCTCGTAGAAACAATATCGCATATAGTTTCTCTCTAAGTTTATCGAGCTTAACTAAATCACTTTTTCAAATTATTTGGCAAGTTGTGTTAAACTCAAATTCATGATGATTATTGAGATGAACAATATATACCCAATAGTGTATGCTTTTTTTCTATAATAATAAAAACGAAATGGTGATGCATACGAAATATCATATGTATATAATGGCAAAATAGAAAAAGGAAACAAAAGGGAAGATGGAAAGGTAAATTGGGCTTCTAAATGCTAGCCCACTAAATTCATTGTCCATGGAAAGCCTGGCCCTGTTGCTTCTTGTGGGCTTTAACTTCCGCTTCGTTGACCATGGATTTTTGGCGGGATTCGTTGACCATGGATTACCTACACTTACCATTTTGTAGCTTATATTTCTTAATGAGCTTCTCATTTGTAGGAAATCTCAGGTTCGTATCGTATGTACTGTAATCTCAAGTTCAAACTTCATAGCAAAAAAGGCACTATTATATATGCTTCATCATATATCAAAGTATCTAACTTGTCTATAGTAACATACAACTATGGTATTAACGAAAGTTTGAGTGTTGTAGTTCTATTTTACATATAATCAGAGCATTTTCAAAAGCTTTCTGAAAAATTAAATCTTTAAACCTATTTTTATTAGCATCCTAAAAATTGTTAGGGATAATTTTTTTCCCTTCTTCAATAGTCACACCTAAAACTTGATCAAGAGTACCTATAAGGCCAGTCTCAGTGGGGGTTTCATGGGTAATAAATAGAGTGCCACGTAGGTATTTTTGGTGATATGGCAGTGTATTAATGAGGAGAGATGAGAAATGAGTTTCATGAGGATGAAACTCTCTATACACGATTACCTAGACACCTTGTGTCTTGCATGTAACCTAGAAAACAACAATAGATGAAACTATGCATTGAGAGAGGGGTGTTTCATCCTAGTTTCAAACAGTTTTAGATGACGTGTCACTCTAGGTAACTGTGTCCATGAAACTTCCATTGAGATTGACCTAAGTTTATGATTGGACCGCATATGTATTTAATGCTACAACAACGTTAATTATCTTGAAGAAAGAAAAATTGGGGACCCCAATATCCCCCATGTCTCTAACTACAGCTGAGAATGCTTTTGGGAGGAACTAAATATAGGGGTGATTTTAGGATACTCGTTGCAGATGATTTTTTAGACTAATTTTTTTATTATTTGATTTAGGGAGAATCTTTTGCTCTTTCTTGGAGATGCTCTCACTATCATATATTTAGGGTTAAACCCAAAAAATTTCCCTGAGTTGTGGTTATGAAGAAAAGGAAAATAGAAGAATAAAATATATTGAAAAGGAAAAAAATGAAAAGGAAAGAGGCAAATTAAAACTGGGATACTGATATAGGTCAATTGGGCAGCACATGTGAAGTAGTAAATACAAGATTAACATGTTTCTCCAACTCCAGCTAATTCAATGAGATTAAGATAGTTGATAAAATCATTTAATAACACTATCCGTTCCAAAAATTGGTATTGTCATTTTTCGTTTCGTTTGACCATTTATCTTATTTAAAAAATTAAAATATCATATATGTTTTTAAATGTAATTATCACTATGTAAACTATAAATATGACCTACAATTTTGTATATTCAAATTAATAATTTAATAAAATGAATAGTCAATTGTAAGCCAAAAAAATCAACAACACTAGCAATTTTGGAACGGGGGAGTATTCAACTATGCTTTCGAGATGCCTCCATTTGTTTTCTCATGAAAGTAATTAATATCCATCAACCAAAAGGATAACAAAAACATGCACCCGTAATAATATGCAACACTTATAGTTCCTCTCAAAAATAATGTACACAGTAGGGCTTTCAAGTTGCAATACAAAAGGAATGCAATAAAGTGTAGTCGTAGTTATTCTATTTGATGCGAAGCAGGTGTACGGATGAACGAGCTAGCAATAATAGTACAGAGCATTATTATAACTGTGTGGATGCATGACCTATATATACCTCCTGAGGCTGATGTGAACGGATGACCCAAATGCTGACCCAAACTCAAAATAGGTAGTAAAAGTGTTAAAACACCTCTCCAACGAATGACCCATATAACATACCCATTTGAGACATTGTGTTGGTGGCTCCCCAAAAATGAAGCAGCAACCACGCTACCCATCTCAATCGCGACAGCCTCCTCCGCTCCCGCTCCAGTCTCCGGCGTGGTGGCGGTGGCCTCCTCCGCCCCCGTCCCTATCTCCGGTGCGGCGCGACGGCCTCCTCCGCTGCCTTATCTCCATCTCCACCACCTCGAGGGTCGCCGGCGGAGACGCAAGTCGAGAATCACGACGACGCGAGCGGCGGCCGCAAAGGAGGCGCGAATCGAGGCTGAGGTGGAGGCGCGAGTCGGGAGGCAGAATCATGGCACGAATTACGTCGGTGCAAGTCGAGAGGTGGGAGTCGTGGTGGCGGCGCGAGGTATGGGCTTAGGTTTGGGTCCGATTGTTGGAGATTGCACTATTTGACGATTTGGGTGCTTCCTTCCGTTGGAGATAACTTGAAGAGTGAAGACATGGCTGATTTCTCAAGGAAAAAAAGACGATAGCTGATGATGACCATGATATGTCGGCCAAACATCACATAATTATGATTCTATAAAAAGAGATTCGCATGAGATTCTACTGAAATACTAGTGGAAAACAGAACAGGAGAACCTTCTCTGTTGGGACATCGCTCGTTCTAAATAATAAACAAGAAAATATTGTGCTCCAGAACCAGGCAAAGGTTGTTTACAGCTGCATGCAGTAGAATGCACTAAGTTACATACACAACCTCTTTTTCGCCGTTTCTTCAACTCTCTGTAAAGAGAAAAATGCAAGAAATGCTGACTGCTATACCGCATCCACGGACCAGGGTTATCACTGAGTTTTTGGAGGATCGTTGTGAAGTCATATGGCCCCAATAAGGCCTAGAGTTCGGCAATCGGGCTGGAGTCGTATAATACGAATAACAAATTTCTGATCGTATAATTTTTTAATAAAAGAAAAAATAAAAAAATTATTGTAGAGCCAACTCGAATATCTAACTCTGTTCGATCTGGATGAATATAGCGTTTTAAATTCCCAAATAATGACATATAGTTTCTATAATAACTTAAGTTGTATATGAATAATAAGACGATCAGGTTAAATCTATAACGGTACTGAAAACAATCATGCGGCTAGAACCTGCCGCCGTTCGGATCACCAGATCATTTGCACAAGTTGCGTCATGTCGAGGTATCTTGCAAGGAATGATCTCGGGAGCAAATTCCGCATATTCGTGCGCTTCTTCATCCGATCCTCCCCACTAATCTCATCTGTCCTGTCCGTATCACGGTATCGCAATCGAGCAATTAAATTAGCTTTGTCTTTTGCATCTCAGCTACCTCATCATCTGAAAAGCGAGGGCCACATAATAATAAGGCTAATAATTAAACAAAGACGGAACGATATGCCTGCCCGGATTTGTGACGGATATAACCCTGCCGTGCATCAGAGTTAGCCGTTGGTCCACTAGATTTCAAAAAGGCACTGTTTCTACAAAAGTGAAAGAACAATTTTGTTAGGATAGTATCAAATATTTTTTTTGTCAAACGGGGGCATATTTTGTGTCAAATATATGTTCAAAGGACTGGCTTGATATTATAAGTGACCCATTCATTTCATTTGGTTTAAGCTAGCAAGAGTGCTGCCAGAGCATTAAGGAGCTAAAAGCTTAATGATGTGTTCTGCAATTTACCATTGGCGAACAAATTATAATAAGTGTTATTATTATGCGTTGATTAGAGCAAGTCGTTCGCAAAGCAATAAGATTATTTTTATAGTCAATATGTTTTCACGCATAAAAACAAGCCTAATAATACAACAAGAATGCAAGCTACTGATCTCACAATTCTAACCTATTGTGGTCGCGCAGTTCGAGACATGTGGTCCAATATGCATGCGTGTCTTAACATAGTATTGTAATCTGCTGAAAAAATAGTAATATTTTATTATTATGTTTTCTTTGTATGAATTTAATTAATCGCTGGGCACAATTATATGGGCCATGGCACTTGCCACGGCACACCACGTGCCCACGCAAAACCGGACCGCCAAGAGCGGGGGCAAACACGTCCATGTGTCAGTCCTGTCTGGCTCCTCCTGAACCTAGCTTTGCCGTCAAAGCAAGCCCAAATCAGATCGGTAATCCAAGCAAGCCAAAACCAAAGGCAAAACAGAGCCCAAATTTGGTAGTCACGCCCCTTGACGGCCCCGCTTGCGATTTCTCAATTCGATCCATATAAGCTCACCGCGCCTCGGAGTCGATGAGCGGCGAGCGATTCGCGGAGGAGGAGTGGCACGGGTACCGGTACGTGAGGATGCCGCCGGAGCCGGAGGAGGAGGCGGCGGCAGCAGCGTCGTCTTCGGCGTCGTTCCGCCTGCCGGAGTCAGCCCGGGTGTTCGACGAGCTGCCGCGGGCCAGGATCGTCGGGGTCTCGCGCCCGGATGCCGGGGACATCACGCCCATGCTGCTCTCGTACACCATCGAAGTCCAGTACAAGCAGGTCTGTCCACCGCACCCGCCTCCTCCTCCCCAGTCCTGGGTTCCTTTGGGCTTTGGCTGCTTCCGAATGCGTACCCGTAGCTCCTGCGGCTCTGGTAGTGCTTGGCATTTGGCGGTTCGTTTAATTGCCGCGACAATCGGGTCATCGTTTGTTGTTCCGACGGCCTCCGATTTGTTTTTTGGAGCTGGGATTTGAATTGCTCGTTCGAATTGGAAGTTCGGTGATTACATATTTTGGTCGAATTCGTGGCGTCCCGATGTGGATAGTGACTTCTCGAGATTGCTAATCAGTATTGGTGTCTGAGAGTGACTCAATGATTGCCCACTTGAGTTTCTGACTCTTTGTTTAATGGCGGGTCTGAATAAAGGCAGCATGGATTAATCCGATTTGATGCGAATTCTGGAATATTCTTTGTATTGGCAGTTAGATTCCATAGTGGTCAGAGCTCACTGTTTTCAGCAGTTTGAAGTTAATGTGTTTCCATACAAATATCCATTTTCTAAATTATTATTTTAATGCATAGAAGAGGTTGGGTGCTACTAGTACCATTTAATACTCCATCCGTCCCATTGAAAGCGTCGTTTTAGATTTTTATCTCATTTACAAAATTTATACAAATGCTATTTATTTTTTCTAACTTAATTTATCATTAGTGATACTTTAATAATAATATATTTATTTTAGTATTTTTATAAAATTTTTGAATAAGACAAGCGGTCAAACATGAAATCTGAAAAGTCAACGACACTTTTAATGGGACAGAGGTAGTACTAAATTGATAGAGGAACATGGATCATCCAGATTTGTTTTTTCTTTTTTGGCTGCCAACTGGGGACTGCTATTTGGATTTATGGTACTATTAGTAAGTCTAGGTTGGTGGCATAATGCATGAAAAAAGAGAGCAACATGTGAATAGGGGTGGTGGCCTTGAAACCTATCAATATTTTTGGTGTATCCAAGAGTGCGACTTGGTCATTTTGATAATTGGGTCACCGGTCACATTTGGAGATACTAAATTCATTTGGATAATGGGGTTACCGTGTGGCACACCAATTGGTTCAGCTGCTATATAATTTTTTTTTGAGGATGCTACAAATGGCTTGGGCAAATAGTAACCATCGAGTGGCACAATACATTCGCCCTCCATTCTCAATTGGCCCATTGGACCCCTAGTTTCTGGCTTCTATTAGGCTTGTGTCAATGTACAGTCTGCCTGTAGCAAGTTGTTCGGAATGATCCCCATGGCTATGGTCTCCCAAGTTACGACCTCAGTGTTGAGTTAGGGTTGGGTTGGGATCTTCCTCTTTCCTATTAGGTGCACAGGTGACCTCTGGACTCTGTTCCCACTCAGATTACACTACAGGCAACCTGTCTATGCTTCTCTTCCCATGTCGGGTCATGAGAGCCATGAATGGGTCATGCAATCAGTCACCCTAATCCCTAAACAAATTGTTGCCTAGGATGGGATCAAGTCAGTCGACCTCGAACATTATTAGCATAACAAAATGATGACTCATGAATGATGTCGAAAACTGATGTCAGGGGTCTCGAGTATTGACTTGCTTTCACTGACCTTTTTATGTTCGCTTTTTAAGGCCCCATCACCACCACCAAAATATGAATTTTAAATTTCACGAAATAATGTTTACTAGTTTTTCTATCAGTTTAGGTGGCTTCTATATAAGAAGGCTTCACAAGTGCTGTATCTTCATTTTACATTGAAAAGACGTATATTTCTTGAGGAATTCCATGAGAAACAGGAACAGGTCAGCAACATAACCTCCACAATTACCTTGAGCTATGTTTGAATGTATATGTATTCTTTCTGTTGCAGCGCAAAATGCTCTAGTTCTTGCACATTATAATTATCTGCTTCAGGTGAAGAATTTAAAATACATATTTTTTTTGGTAATATTATTCAAGAATTTGTTAGAATTGCATTTTTGTCTACTTTTTATGCTCTTTCTTCATCACACTTCCACTCTTGATTACATTTATTAAATCTTTTAGAGTTGTTAGAGTTTATCATTGTCACTTGCTTGAGCCAACACGCTATATTCGTTACAGAGCTAGTTAGGAGTACACACCTTCTGATAATATAGCATGCAAGGACACCTTCTAAAAGTTAAGCTTTTCTGATCAACTTCGTTCTATCTCTCTGCTTGTCTGTCGCTTTCTACTTAGCAATATATATCGTTATTCCATGCTTAAATCTTCATACTTTTTAAGCCTGAAGCATTGAACTCTACTTCCTTTTAGGTTAAAGAATGGCTTCAAAACTTGGGAATAGGAGAACATATGCCAGTTGTACATGATGACGATGAAGCTGATGATGTGCATCTTCCTTCACAACATGATGAACACTCTTCAAAAAATAGGTAAATTACTGTTTGTATTTTTTAAAGAGTGTTCCTAAGATCTTGGGAGTGGGCCAGCATGTCAGGGTAGATTCTTGTGAAATATATGGTTTAATGTTACTTGGTCCTACAAGCTGTGGTTTCATTTTAAAAAATATAGAACCTCAATGGTTTTGTGTTACAATGGTTATAAAACTTGGTGTTTGGTGTATCTTGAAATTTGCTCTATTTATACTGCTTGCCTCACTGGAACAAAAAAAAGAAGGAAATTTCGTTGATGAACTCTTTTAAACTGTCATTTCAGGAATGTTCCTTCAAGTGCTGTTCTGCCTGTTATTCGATCAGCTATTGGCCGTCAACAGTCTGTTTCTGATCGTGCAAAGGTTACCATGCAAGAGTACCTCAATCACTTCTTGGGGAACTTGGATATTGTAAATTCAAGAGAGGTAACAAAAGGTCCTTTTTTCCCCCATTCCAAATTACAAAACATCATGTTAGTATTTATCTATATCCAAACATCACAGAAAAACGTTCTGGATGTCAATTAGAATGGATCATCTTGTTGCTCATGTGTTCACTGTACCATCTGTTTAAAATGCAGGTTTGCAAATTTTTGGAAGTCTCGCAGTTATCATTTTTGCCAGAGTATGGGCCTAAGCTAAAAGAAGATTATGTTACAGTGAGGCATTTGCCGAAAATTGAAACGGGAAGAAAAGAGAGATGTTCATGCAGCTGTTTTAATTTCTGTAGCAGTAACTGGCAAAAGGTATGGAGCTTCTGTAGGTTTAACTTTATTCAGTCAACTAACATGATACTGTTCATGTCTTTGACTTTGAAATCGGACACTACTTGACAGGTTTGGGCCGTACTGAAGCCAGGATTCCTGGCTTTGCTCCAAGATCCCTTTGATCCAAAGCTTTTGGACATAGTTATCTTTGATGTGTCACCCGGCACTGACAGAAATGGTGAAGGCCAAATCACTCTGGCAAAGGAGATCAAGGAACGTAATCCGTTGCACTTTGGGTTTGAGGTACTTCTTTTCATTTGTATGACTTTATTTCGTCTAACAGATTGACATATCCTGCCAATGAAACAAGTTTTTATGTAAACCATAAGTGATAATCCTTTGTGCTTCAATCTCAAATATTCTCCAAAAGGGTCTCTTGAACTTGAAATTATCAAGTTCAACTGACAAATATTCTGCTATAAATAGCAACTTGTTTTTTGGGGACCTATATATAGCAACTTTCAAAAGCACCATAGTAGCTGATCTAGGTTGCTACTGTTGAAGCCCCCCCCCCTGTGTGAAAAGAATAATTCCATATTATCTAGGTTTAAACTCATGTTGCAACACATATTTCTTTTTAAGATAGTATATCTTTCTGTTTGTGAGCTGCTCAGACGGACTTAGCCAGCCTCCATATATCAGTCACCTGGTTTAGGTAAAAGTTCACTTATGCAATTGTTATGAATAGCACTTGTATTCAATATGGGGGCACTAGGCCACAATATATACATGTACAGGTGTGGGTAAATATGCACAAAACCCCTTATACAAAAGGGAAACTACAATAATACATATACATCTAACAGCAATATCATATCAATATGCATCAGTTAAAGGATCACATCTGACCTATCTTTCACTCTCAACACAAGTTATTGTTTTTACCTTCTGCCATCATAGAACGTGGTTACCCTAAACATTGTCGATTAATTACATTTTTGTGGTGGTTGTTGCTTTTGGAAGGTATCTTCCGGGGGAAGGACAATAAAGTTGAGAACAAGGAGTTCTGCCAAGGTCAAAGATTGGGTTACTTCAATAAATGCTGCTCGACGCCCCCGGAGGGTTGGTGTTCTCCTCATCGTTTTGGCTCGTTTGCCCCACCTAGGGGCTTGACTGAAGATGGTAGTGTGGTCCAATGGTTCATAGATGGGCGAGCTGCATTTGATGCTATTGCTTCTTCCATTGAGGAAGCCAAATCAGAGGTTAGTGTATTTGAAATGAAAATCTTTCTGCAGCAAGTTCAAATCATTGTCATGACACGAATATAATTAAATGTTGAATGCAGATATTTATTACTGACTGGTGGCTCTGCCCAGAATTGTATCTTCGACGCCCTTTCCACTATCATGGGTCCTCTAGGCTTGATGCCCTTCTGGAATCTAGGGCAAAGCAAGGGGTACAGGTATTTGTTATTTTATTCCTGTTCATAGGATAAACTATTAGAAACTTGTTTGATTATGCACTTGATGGACTTTGGAGAGATGATTAGGCTTTCAAAATTACATTATTTTTTGCAAACAATTTTGTCCTTTGGAAGTGTATTGTTGATATTACAAAAATGTGTTCATGAGCCTACCTCAACTTGCTTGGGACAAAAGACTTTATTGTTATTGTACAAAAATGCGTAAGTTTGAGCAAGACCATCGTGATCCATGTTGTTATTCAGTTACGATTGCATGATAGGATATTTTGTTTACCTAAGAGATGATTTTTAATTATTGACCTATGTCTATTTTGAGTGTTATAAAAGCAACTTGAAACGCATTAACCACGTTTTTGTAAGAACTTTGAAACCAAGTTTCTTTAGTCGTCAACTCTGAAACCAATTTGAAACTAGATAATTATAAATGTGAAATTGTTTTGCAGATTTATATTCTTTTGTACAAGGAAGTTTCTCTTGCGTTGAAAATTAACAGCATGTACAGTAAACGAAGACTACTGAACATTCATGAGAATGTTAAAGTTTTGCGCTATCCAGATCATTTCTCAACTGGCATATACTTATGGTATAGCCTGAACTTTGTATTTATTTTGGCTATTTGTTTTATTTAAGTAGATGCTTATATTTCACTTTTTTGTCTTCTGTTGAAGGTCTCACCATGAGAAAATTGTTATTGTTGATAATCAAGTATGCTATATGGGAGGCCTTGATTTATGCTTTGGTCGTTATGATACTCCTGAACACAAAGTTATGGATTTTCCTTCTTCAACATGGCCAGGAAAGGATTATTACAATCCTAGGTAAACATCTTCTCGTACCGTCCTGCTCATGATATTGTTATCTCATATAAGAGGCATAGATGCTTCCTGATAACTCCTTAGCTCTACTACATTCTTATTGTTGATTTCTGCAATTTGTAAGGGAATCTGAGCCAAATTCTTGGGAGGACACAATGAAAGATGAGCTCGACCGTGCTAAATATCCTAGGATGCCTTGGCATGATGTTCAGTGTGCGCTTTATGGTCCAGCTTGTAGAGATGTGGCAAGGCATTTTGTTCAGCGATGGAACTATGCAAAGGTTGGTTTCATGGCTTTAGGAGTAACTGACATTTGTTTCTGTGATGAAATTGATAATCTCACCTATTGCAGAGAAATAAAGCACCAAATGAGCAAGCAATTCCATTATTAATGCCTCATCATCACATGGTAATCCCTCATTATATGGGTCCAAGCAAAGAAACAAATGGGGTGGCGGAGAGTAAACAGATCCATGATAAGGATGGCAAAGTTAATAGGCAAAATTCATTGACAGAAGCAGCATCATGCCAGGACATTCCATTGCTTTTGCCACGTGAGCCTGATCACCAGGCTATGCAGAATGGAGATTTAGGCTTCAATGGTTTAGATATCAATAATTGTCTTTCAGATCATTCAAATAAAATCAGCTGGAACCAGCGGCCACCAACCAACAGAAAGGTTAAAGAAGATCTTTCTCTGCAAGACTTACAGATGAAAGGATTCGTGGATAACCTTGGTTCCCCTGAAGTTTCACTTGTTCCATGTTATGGGAACTCAAAACCAAATTTGCTTCACACGGATAAAGAGTGGTGGGAGACACAGGAACGAGGAGATCAAGTTGCCTCTGTGCTTGATGTTGGAGAAGTTGGCCCCAGAGCAGCTTGTCGATGTCAGGTTTGTTTGTGCTCTTGCTCAGATTATTGTGATAAAAGGCCAATCTCAATGGACTCTTTCATTTCGCGATTTCGAAGAGTGACACATCATCTTTGTGGTCTTGTTCTCTGAAATTAAATTGCATCTCTCAATGCTCTCTTTCATGACACAATTTCATAGGTTTGGTAGGACATTAAAATATTGCTAAGTGAAGCTTAGTTATTGGTTGAGGGTGTTGAGGATGAAAGGAAAGACTCAATCCAATTTCATTTGGCTTTCATTGTGTTGTAAAGGGTGCCCATATCCTTTCATGGGGATGAAAGCCATCATCTCTCTTTCATAATAAATCTCTTGCCATGTCATCATTTTTTCTAATATGGCATGTAATTAATTGCAAATGAAAGACCCATTGAGAATGGCCTAAAAGTAGGGTTTTTTTTTTTGGTAATGATACATCAGGGGAAGCCCCTGCTGTGAATGGCCTAATAGTTAGTTGCAGATATAGCCAGGGCCTATATGATTTACTTACTGGTAATATGGCTACAGATTCAGCTGTCCAAGCATTTATGTTATATCACAAGCAGTTCAGTATTTTTCGTAATTACGCATAATCCTGTTAAGGGTATTGGAGTGTCTACACACATAAAACTCCTATACCCTTGACAACCCTATGCAATAGGTTCAAGGAAGCCTCAGCTCCTTTTTGGAAAATGATAGGATGATAATCCTGTACGAGAAGAGAGCAAAAGTTGTCCTTTTGAACATATCAGTCAAATACAACAGTACAAATTTTTTTGTTTCACCAAGAATTAGACACAGTTATCAAGCTTACATGGCAATTTCTCATGCATTTTTAAATATTTTTCAGGTTTAAATCTTACCATAAATCCCATAAACATCTTAAAGGGATGATGTGAACTAACTAAATTTGTCAAGTTAGATCATCTTCCTGTGTTTTTAACATGGAGGTCCTGTCATTGTGAAAATGGTTTGTAAACCTTTTTGTTTGTGTAGTTGATAGCTTTATATTCCAGAGCAGATAGATAGTAGAAAAATTTCACAAAACTATAGATCTAATTATCCAATGTGTATATTAAATAATATTTTCTCATACACATATTAAATAAAATATAGTATCTAACTAAAAAATATCTTTTGTGTTAGGTTGTGAGAAGCGTTGGCCCATGGTCCGCAGGAACAACTCAAATTGAAGGAAGCATCCACAATGCCTATTTTTCTCTCATTGAGAAAGCAGAACATTTTGTGTACATCGAGGTGTGTATTTTTATGTTTTTATATCAATTTTTTAGTTCGAAGTCCTGACAATGTAAGACTTCTGTGGAATTCTTGATTTTTGTTGAAGTTTTCTGTCATATGAGAATCTTTTGAGACTTCAAAGCTTATAAGCTCATAATGACAATATATTATGATTACACTTGTATAATGAACTTCTTTCTGCCTTGCAGAATCAGTTTTTCATCTCAGGTCTTTCAGGAGATGACACAATTAAGAATCGTGTGTTGGAAGCATTATACAGGCGTATACTTCGAGCAGAAAAGGAGAAAAAGTGCTTCAGGGTCATTATCGTCATACCACTTTTACCTGGTTTTCAGGTAATAATGTACTGTCAATCTGTGATTATATTTTTACATGGTTTGATGCTTCATAGTTGCTAGATAATTGCATGCTTGTTTCAGGGGGCATTGATGATGGTGGAGCTGCATCTGTGAGGGCAATTATGCACTGGCAATACCGGACTATTTGTAGAGGGTCTAGTTCAATACTTAAGAATTTATATGATGTCATCGGATCAAAAGCAAGTGATTATATCTCATTTTATGGGCTTAGAACACATGGCAGACTTGGTGATGGAGGTCCTTTGGTCACCAATCAGGTACAGATATTTGATGTGTTCATATATGCTGTTAATCACTTTTTTAGGACTACTGCGTGTGCTGTTACTCACTTGGTATGGCTCTGGGCAAATATCTTCTCTTTGTTTCATCTTTTTTGCTAACAGTATGAATACTGCAGATATATGTGCACAGTAAATTGATGATTATTGATGACCGCATGACATTAATTGGCTCAGCTAACATAAATGATAGAAGCTTGCTTGGATCAAGGGATTCTGAGGTACAGCTGTCAAGATATTTCAATCTTTGGATGGTTCTCAATATTTTAATGCTTCAGTGTAATAACAATTATGACAGGGGAATGATAATTAGATTTTACAGTTTATATGCTTGAAAGCTTGACTCCTACGTAAATAGATGCTAAATTTCCATGTTAATATAAAAAGAAATGTTTCCTGTACGAAGGGTATTTTCTTCTTTGATCAACTGCAAATAGTCAAGATTATTCTTTTTTTTCATTTTTTTATGTTGATTAGTTCAAATTTGAGCTAACCAACATCAATAGACACAAAATGTGGGGGGAGTACATGAATAGTTGGATTTCTTAGGCAATCAAATCTGGTACTTACTGCTGACACTGATTGTTTTTTCCTTTTTGTTTCTTATTTTAGATTGGTATGATTATTGAAGATAAAGAGGTTGTCAATTCTATGATGGATGGAAGGCCTTGGGAAGCTGGGAAATTTTCTCTTAGCCTACGACTTTCTCTATGGGCAGAACACCTTGGTCTTCAACCAGGAGAGGTTCGGATTATAATTTACTCTAAGTCAAATTTGTTGCTTTAAATTGAGAATTATAACAACTTTAAAGGCATTGTGAAGGAAAGCACAACGTAGTCTGTGTCACTGTCCTCTTGTTTGTTCGTACTATTGTGTAATGGGATAAATGGGTCATGCAATGACAACTTGAATAATCAGTGCTGTAAGTTATAGTGCATCAAATGGGGAGAAACAGACACCCATACATGGAGGAAACATTTTGGCCCTGAACCCATCCAAACTCAAATGAGCTCTTTCTTGAACCTAACCTCTTATATATACACTGCCCCTTCTAAATGGACTCAATTCTGATTGCACTTAACATAAGTTTTCTCCCTCACTTTCAGGTTAGCTGCATCATGGATCCTGTGGATGATTCAGCATACAAAAATATCTGGATGGCCACTGCTAAGGTAAATGTAGTGGTGATACGGTAAATTGAGGCACCATTTGTTTTATAGACAAGTAAAATGCCAGAAACTGCACTGCTTTGTTTTAGGCTAACAATTCAACTTGGAATTATTTGAGCATGTTTCTAATGCCGCGCGCATCCATTAATGTCATGATTTCAATGGCTGAAATTTTCTTTTACATTTTCTGCCCGTGAATGTCACAATATCCTGAGCACTTTACTCTTGGCTCATACTGAACAACAAGTGTTGTATTTGGCAGGAGAATACCACGATCTACCAACAAGTGTTCTCGTGTGTTCCCAACGACCATATCCATTCTAGGTTCAGAATTCAATACTTATCTCCCAGTTTTTTTCTATTTGAGTTGAAATGTTGTTGCTCACTAGCCCCTGAAACGTTATCGTGGTCTTGCAGGTACCAATTCCGGCAAAGCTTTGCTCATCGAAAGGAGAAAATTGGCCACACAACCATTGACCTGGGTGTTGCCCTAGAGAAACCAGAAACTGAACAGGATGGAGACCTGGCAGGCACTGATGTTATGGGAAAGTTGCAGGCCGTTCGGGGTCACATTGTTCTGTTCCCTTTAGAGTTCATGTGCCAAGAGGACTTGAGGCCATATTTTAGCGAAAGCGAGTTTTACACATCCCCACACGTCTTCCATTAGCTTCTCTCTTATTTTTATTCTCGGCAGAGTCAATCCCATAGGACCAGTTTGTAAATGAGATAGGGGGTTCTTTTTAACTTTTGTACGTATGCCTGATCTCAGATATAAAGGAAAAATGCACAGATGGAAGAACCATATGCTTGCAAGTTGCAAGTATATGATTATACTCAGGCAGGCGATGCATAGTTGCTCCTTTGTCGTACGGTACGGGGAAGAAATGCTACACTGTTCAATTCATTCTTTGTATACGAAGTAAAAGGCAATAAAAAGTTGATGTTATGTACATCACTGTATCATTCTTCTCATAGAACTGTTCTCTTGTAGATGTTTGGTTGAATCACATGGGGACAAGTGAATTAATCTCATATGAGAAAAAAAAGAATGCAAAACAAAATGTGGGCCAGATAAGGGCCGTTGTTGGGCTTTATTGGTTCAACCAGTCGGCCCATTAAAGCGCCCCTCCCAGCACTTTCATTAGTACCACATCGCGAAGCAAAGCAAATGTGCGTGCGGCTGGCGTCTATAAGACCGGCGCGTGTGGCTGGCGAGAAATCTCACCTGTCCCTGCGGGGGTGAGTGGCGACTCGTTGATGATCGTATAGAGACTGACGTGTCGCGCCAACACCCGCAAACTCGAACACAATGCCAATGTGCGCGTGATGTCCCGTCCCTACTTTTGGGCGGGCTCGCGCGCCAATTTTGGAAGGCCCTGCTACCCTCTGGGAACCGGGGCCTACACGACGGATTCACATACTACGGAGTCCATACCCACTTTACGTTATTAAATTAAAGCCTTAAAACGTTATGAAGTTGAATCTGGAGGGAGAATTTTTCAATATCTTATTTCTTTTCTTAATAATTATATATAAACTGAAAGCATACTTACAGGTGGTGTGAACTTAAAATTTGACCTTAGTACAGATTTCTTAATCCATTTCTTCCTGTTTGTATCCTAAATTTATCAAACTTGAACGATATAAACGTGGGAATATTAGGCGCACACATGTACTTTGTGGCCATGGAAACATTGCTAGGATATTGCAATTTTGTAAGGACTCTGACTGCTGAATATGGTCATACTCATACCTTATATAATCCAGAGGTGTCGTATGACTGAAGTATATCAATGTGTAATTCTCATTTTTTTTCTGCATTTACACGTCAAAAATTACAAAACCCTAAGTGAAATCTGTTTTGACTGGTCAGTGAGGCATATGTCTTGTATATTGCAATATCATATAATGGTTATGACAGTTAACCAGAAACTTGCTGTTGTACACTAAGATGTATAACTATCCATATTATTCTACAGTAGAATCTGTACAAGGATTGTCCTCGTCTTTTGCAAACTTCTCAATCAATATTTCCATCATTTTCTTGTACATTGGCATGTAATGATCATTAATCATGGAATTCGATAGTCGAATCTTGCTGTAAAGATCTCTAGGTGTCTCGTATATTCCAACAGAGCACTCGTCTGTAGCAACAGGATCATCTGGCCCAGCGTCTGTAAGAGGCATGGCAACCATGTGCATGATTCTACCAGGTGGGTAGAATTGCTGCGTCTCCAAAATGTCCGATGAAAAGGACTGCCTGTCCTCGGCATGTCTTAGGACCGCACTTTCCTCTTCTATTATTTCCTTGGCTGCCGCTGCCTCTTCCTGTCGAGTTTGTGCTTCCACTTCAGATTGCCGGTCCAAGTCCTTCTCAAACTCAAACCACAGCTCACCATCAGTTATTTCTTCTTCTGCATGCTCCCCAGAGGTGTCATGCTCACTCAAAAGGGCCTCTTCTTCATCTGCTTCGTCATGAACTGAAACACTAGCTGCAGAATACTGCACTTCCTCGACTGTCTGGGTGCCATGTTGCTCTACCACAAAAGATTCTGATTCCACTGTAGATGCAATATGGGTTTCTGTGGTCATATCTCCCTTAGGACTTGAAGCTACTACGACACCTCGACGACGTGCACCCATGCATGACCATGAAGAAAAGGCTGAGCGACTTCTAGCAACAGCCTGTGCGACATTTTGTGCTTGTTTCATCACAACCTGCATTGACGTATTTGTCAAAAAGGCTGTAAAAAAATATGTGTTTGCATGATGAAATTTTCTAAAAATTAGCAATACAAAAAAAAAAAAAAGATTACACAATGCACATCTTTTGCGCACAGCATACTTGAACAAGGTCAATTATCACTTCAAATTATAAGGATGTGGCTCTTATTCAATTCAAATAATCATGCCCAAACTTAATAGGTATCGCTGGAGTACTACATCCCATACTTAATTTATCAACACCATACTATATCAATTTTCTAACTTCTGGAGTACTACATCCCATACTTAATTTATCAACACCATACTATATCAATTTTCTAACTTCTGGTAAAATAAAAATAATTACCTGGGTCTTGCTTGAAACAGGACGCAGAAATGCTCCAGCACCTGCAACCCTCTCTCTGGCACCAGAGAAAGATTGCAGGCGGGTTCCCAAAGCAGTTGCCGATCGGTAAACAACGTTTAGAAAACGAGTCTGTTGTATTTGATCCCTCAAGTCATTCAACCATGATGATGCTGTTACCTAGACGATGGATAAGACGTGAGGTATGATCAACAGGCAATGTAGTGAAACTAACTGCTACTAAGTTTTCAGGAAATGTTCTATGGTGTCACATCTAGCCTTTATTACGGTGTATTAAAATGGAAAACAAATATAACAATGGAATCACCTTTCTCAACAAAGATTAAAGCATATAAGGATTAAAAAATCAGCTTGGACACAGAAGATGTAATAGAGCTACCTCAGAACGGAGGTCATCAATGGATGCAGTTGATACTGTGGGAACCAGATCAGCTCCATTAACAATTGTGGTCACGAAATGCTTGCCTGATTCTGCTAGGTCCCATGTCATGCATGAAGCTGACAATGAATATCAAATGTTAGTAGTTGTAGTTCCAACTAAATGTACTAGGCCCAAAATACTAGTGGATCTACCTGGTGCGAATGCAACACAAGTTGTTGAAGAGAACTCTTTGTTTTCTCTAAGGATGTATGTCAGCAATGCAGCGGTACCACCACCTAAAGAATGGCCAACAATCTAAAAGAACAAAATCAGTTCTTCTTCAAATGATGACATTATTGAGCATGTATTACTGAGACAAAACATGCAATAGTTTATTCAACCATAGCATATCCTAGCCAGGAATGGAAAACTCAAACCACAAAATGAAGAAGGGGGGGGGGCAAAAAAGAGCATGCACCTTGATTTGGTAATCTGGGCATCGCCTGACTGCTTCACTGAGGCTTGGTGTTATACTTTTTGCAATCCAGCGGGCTGCTGCAACCATCCCACAGTGTGCATAGCCCAACACTAATTTGCTGACACCACCTTCATCTAAAAGTGAGTGGTGAAATGGTACAACAGCCCCAGTGGCAGCAGTCAGAGTGTCTTTCATGCTATGAGTCCCTCGAATCAAAACAAGAAATGACTTGGTGCACTCATCACGTAAAATTGTATGAGCAGGCTTTAGAATCTGTAAAAGTTGGACAGATGTTGGAAATTTGAAAAGATAAGTATATAACCAACTAAAATTTCTATTATTCTTGCAAAGTAATCATGGCTAACCAACGGGAGAAAGCACTAATCAGTATGTGCTCACCCCGGCCTTTGGTTCCTCAATAAGAACATCCTCTGGGGAAAATCCCGCTAACTCACAGAACACTGGGAACGGTTTCTTGGAGAAAAGGAAACACAAATCGATCAGTCGTCGCAGAACAATAAGCTCTTCCATAACTTCAGGTCCTTTCAACTCAATGCAATTGCTTCCAGCATATACACTGGCAACATGCTGATTGCCCTGTGAAGTAGAACCGGGTTACAGTGAATCATTAGACATATATACACCAAGATCCTAATAAATTTGCACTCAAAAGTTATTATTCAGATATCATAGAATATATAAAAAGGGATTCAGATGAGTTTTGACATCTTTTAACAAACTATACAAGCAGTAGACCTGTATCTCTCAAATGAAAGCCAATGTCATGGTCAAAACCACTTTACTCTCAGGAGCTTAACAAAACTAACACTTCAACGTGAAACTATTTTGAGTGGATAATGATCCCAATCAAAAGATACAACTTGAAACTATTTTGAGTGGATAATGATCCCAGCCAAAAGTTCAGCAAACTGAAGTTCAACAGCAACTCTAAACCGATTCAACCTTAACTGCAGAATATTAGAATGAACCCTGACTCCACCATAGAACCAAAAAACTTCCAGAGTGACAATTTTTAGCAGCATGGAGGCCGATCTGCACCAAATTTGCCAAGCTTTGCGAGTGTATATCTACTGTGAATCAACTTCGACAAGCTTTTTAACCCAGATATTCCTAACAGAAACGAGGGACGCTCGTGGAAAACACAATTCGAACGGAGGGGACTCCCAATTCAGATCCAAAATGCAAAGCGTACAGCCGCATTTGAAACGAGGAGGCGCCACTTCCGTCGGATCCGAGCGGCAAGCAACCCAGTGGACGATGTTAGCGAGGAGGAATCTCTGGCTCACCTGGCGGCGCATGAGGTACTTGATCCCGAAGGCGAGGTCTCCGATGGGCCACTTGCCGAGCGTCTCCGAGTAGGTGAACCGCAGCGTCTCCGCGAGCGTGCCCACCGCCTCGATCCACGTCGCCGGGGGCTGCGCCGGGCGCCGCGGCACGCGCCCTCTCCGCCGCTTCCCCGCTCCCCTCCGGCTCCGCCGCCGACGGCGTCCTCATTAGCCAGCCGCCGGCTCAGCACGAAGTAGAGCACCATGGCCGCGCCCAACGCCGTCGCCATCGTCGCCGTCCCCATGGCCGCCGGCGCCGGCGGCTCACCCGACGCAAACGGCAAGGGGCCTCACCGTGATACCCAGATTTCTTTTTCAGGGGTGTAACTGTAAATGCGTCGCTTCGGTTTCTTCCCCGCCGCGGACGCGGCGGTGGCGAGATGATGCGGTTGGCTAGTTGGTAAACGTTGGATTGCTATTGCTTAGACGCGTCCACTGGGCGGGTAAGCTTTCCCAATTAAGGCAAATAATCGGCTTGATTATTTTGGTTGTCCCAGTCGGTGTGACTTGAACGGCTACCTCGATGATAGATAACGTCTACGCTATAACCGGATATGCTCTCTTCCTCCCTCTTCCTCGACGTTGAGCATATCCGGTTAGGTTTTTAGTGACCTTTTTCGCTTATGATGATGGAATCCACTGCAATCCATCATACATTTGGAAAAGGAATTCTTTTAATCTAATGCTTTTTTTTTTATAAATTTCAAAGAAAATCATTTTGTATAACTTGCTTTTTCCGTGTGCTCAGTCGATAGGAACGCACTTGAAACATGCAATTTTTTTGGTCAAGCGGGTAGGACCAATGAACGCAAATCTCATGTTAATCGCAAGCGGTGTCAATGATTTGTACCTGTCACAAAGCCCATTGAAATTATCTATCACTAGTTTTTTTTTTTAACGAGAAGAGTATCCAATTTGTTTATCTTTTTTAAACGAGCATATTAGACCATGGATAAATTTATAAGAAATTAAATAGGTGTAGTTGTGGCCATTTATGTAATATGGTTAGATGACTGAGTCAGGAGACGCGGTTAAGGATGAAGCAAACATGATGCTGTAAAAATTAAATGTCATAAATTAAAACTAGAATCTATACTCTTTAATATGTTCGTGCCGGTTGTCATTGTACGAATTTTTTTGTGTTACCTTCATTAGTGTTGGAAAAATATTTTGAGTCTGATTCATGTACGTAAGAGATAAGAAGCCATCTTCCCCTCCTTAGTTGGCCTTGTCATCAACCTCAAAAGTGCGTGATAGGTGTTCGTTTCTTGCCCTTTAAAATTTAGCACTCGTCACATTAAAGAGAATTTTATTTATGAATATTTTGATCAATTTAATGACAAAACCATTTTGACAAATTAGTGCTAATTTTTGAGATGAATCTAATGAGCTTAATTAATCTATGTTTTGCTAAAGTGATGCTACAATAACTGTATTCTAATCACGACATAATTAACCTCATTAGATTCATCTTGTAAATTAGACTAGGGGCCTATAATTTATTTTATGATTAAACTGTATTTAGTACTCTTAAATAGTAAGATTTTTTTTATGTGAGTTTAAACCCCAGGAAATGAACACACCCCTGGTTGGTCTGACTTGATCTCACCTCCAAGGTATGAAGGCATCACGAGATGAGAGTTAGAAATTCTGTACTCTCTTCATTTTTATTTTGTTGACGTCAAGACAAAGAATCTAATTTAAAAATAAACTAGTTTTCTTATCTAATGTTAATAAAATAATACAAAAACTGAGGAGTAAATTCCAAAAGACTTCAGTTTTGTTTGTTTCTAATAGTAGATGTGCATTGCTGGTGCTGACTCATACCGTCAACTTTTGGCCATGCCATAGAGCCGATGTGGAGACACAGGAAGACCAAGGGTAAGAAAGAAAAAAAGTCCTATCTACCACCCTAACTCTTGTTGAAGTCCGGATTTCCTCCCTCATTAACGAAACCGGGTATTCATTCTTCTCCGAGTTTTAAAACCAGTTATTTTACCTTTGAAAGTCGCCTAGAGGGGGTGAATAGGCGATTATCCCGAAAATCACTTAATTTAACAAATTAGACACGCAGGAAAGATTTGTCCGACTCAATGTCCGACTATAGTAGGACAAAGTCCGACTCGGACAAATATCCGACTAGAGTAGGACAAATTCCGATCGCCTCGTGCGGAAAGTAGATCGGCAGCCAAGTTGGACAAATCCACGGGTAATGAACAACAAGCAAGCAGCTAGCGACACAAGAAAGCTAGAGCGACAAGAGCACAAGCAAGCAAGCCACCTACACAAGTTAATTTAGGAATTTAAACAAGAACAACCTAGAGCTATAGCACACAAATTGCAAGAAACTAAACGGAGACAAGGAGACACGTGATTTTTCACCGAAGTTCAGCTCCACCAAGAAGCCTACGTCTCCGTTGAGGAGTCCACCAAGGACCGGGTTGCTCTCAACCCTAAACCTCTTCAAGCCACCACAAAGGCCGGCTTAAAATCCACTAAAGCAAAGCTCCACAAAGGGAGGGGCAATACAAGCGACCCGAGTCTCAACCACAAGCTTGGGAGCTCGCCGGGTAACGCCTAACCGTCTAGGGGATGAATCCTCAAGAGTAAAAAACACAACAAGTACCGGCGATGAGAATGAATCAAGTGCTCTTGAGGTGGTGATGAAGCTCAACGAATTCTCCTCAATCTTCTCACAAATCCGCCAAAGATTGGAGTGGGGAATTAAATTGGAGGAGGAGAGGTGTTTGGGAGAGTTTGGGAGTGTGTTTGAGTGTGGGGAGAGTGCCGACTAGCCAAATGGGGACGAAGTCTCCTTTTATAGCTCGGGCACTCAAAAGAGCCGTTGGGCTCGATCCGACTCGGACTTTGTCCGAGTGAGTCGGATTTTGTCCGACTCAAAATGATGTTTTCGCTCCGGAGTCCGATCGATAAGTCCGACAAAAGTCGGATATGTCCGAGTAGAGAAAGGGTCGGACTTTATCCGAAGGAGTCGGACTTTGTCCGACTCCTAGGGTTTCGTAAAGAGTGGCGGACTCTCCGAAGTCCGAGTGGGTCGGACTACGGCACGGTCGGACTTTGTCCGACTACCCGAGTGCAGCTCTCTAGAGTCCGACCCTAAAATCCGACTTAGTCGGACTTTGTCCGACTCCTACTGGACTTTTCGATTGGGTAACTTTCCGGAGTCCGACTCCAATGTCCGAGGGACTCGGACATTGTCCGACTCCTAGATGGTGAGAAATTGATTTTTGATTTGGAGATGGAATTTTGAGCACTTGAATTCTCACACTTCATACTTGTGTATCCCTCTTGATAGTACGGTGTTTCCTACACTCAAGACATAAATAAAAAGCTTCTCATCTTGATCTTAGCATAAGTGGACCATTTTTTCAAATCTTGCAAATATGACGTTCTTGGCCACTTCTTTTTTGTGTTTCTTTGCTCTCAATTGAATTTTAAATATACACTACGCACAAGCTCATTTGAAACATTAGTCCTTTTTAATTGTATTGACGTCAATCACTCAAAACCATAATTAGGGGCCTAGATGCACTTTCAATCTCCCCCTTTTTGGTGATTGATGACAATACAACTAAAATTCACAATTAAGCATAAAAAAGAGTTAGAACGAAGAGAGCAAATAGAAGAGAGCTCCCCTAAATGCGTGCATGAGTTGACTTTACTTTTGGTCATTTCAAAACCAAGTGCACATATTTGAGAGAAAAACAAGAGAGCTCCCCCTATTTTCATGCATTTGATCCACAAGGCATATAATTCAAAGAAGAGCAACAACAATGCATATGACATGTGAATCACACAAATGCAACTAGAAATGACACAAATAACATTACACCATTCATCATCCATAGAACATAGTTCAACACATAAGAATTTAAAACCGAGTTTTACTAATAACGAGCACTTAAAACCGAGTTTTACAAATAACGAGCACACCACATAGTTCATCACTAGTAACATGTCCATAAATAAAATAAGATACAAGAGCAACTCCCAAAGCTGAATTTTACTTCTCCCCTTTGACATCAAAACACCAAAAAGGAAGAGAAGGGGTCTACTCATCATCGCCCCAATCGTTATTATCGTCGTCCTCATCATCATCGTCCTCGGCTTCTTCCTCAATGTCAGCTGGACCCTTTCCCTTGGGATCCTCATCCTCGGTCTCCTCGGTATACTCTTCTTCCTCTGCCTCGAAACTGCAGCTGCCTCATGCTCAGGTGCGTCCATGGGCTCATCCTCCTCATAGTGAAACCTGATGTGAGTGGAGGTACCGGTGCTAGGGCCTCGTAGGAGTAGTGGTGAAACTTGGACCAGAAGAGAAAGGTGGAAAGTAGGGCTGGTGTGAATGAGTCCCACGGATACTCAACCGGTGGAGGAACAGAGACCGGCTCCGGAGAGGAGGCTCTAGGAGTAGTAATCTGGAGATGATCAATGATGACTTTCTGTCTCTCATTGAGCACATTCCGACGCTGCTCAATGTTTTCCATCCTCGCATCCATCCTGTGGCAAATGCTAAATATTCCTTTAAGCATCTTGAAGAGCCCACTCTTGCTCTTCGAGCTAGGACCACGACCACGGGCCCTGTCCGGCGAGGAGCGAGTGCTAGTGCTAGGAGGAGCAGCACTACTAGAAGCCGGAGCAGCTGGAGGTATAACTTGTGAGGGGGTCCTAGGAGCATTGGCTGGCATCCTGGGCTGAGGGGGGGGTGCTTGCAGTCCTTGTTGAAAGTTTTCTTGGTGACCCTCTCAATCATGCACATCACAAACGGCGCATACACACAAGCACACCTAGCATCCACCGATCCATGCCATATCTCACCGAAGATGAAGTCCCATACATTGAACCGACGCCGAGTCGACAAGATGTGAAAAAGGTCCTTAGCATAAGATGCAACATGATCTGCATTGCCACCCCTAGGGGAGAGAGTGAGGCGAAGCATCCTGTGCAAGACCACATAGAGAGGCTTGAGACCGTGAGCATAGGGTGGGTTGCACAGGTCCTCATCCACGTACATGTACCTCATGAGCTCGGGGTTGAAAGAATCTGAATCATGGGGGCGAACATCCCTTCTCATAGTGTCCCTCAATCCAAGAATGTTAGCAAATCTTGAGAAAGTGCATGAGAGCTTCTCTCCATCCGTCATCCACCACATCCTCCTTGCAGTCTTGTCAAAGTAGACAATGGAGTAGAACCGACACACTATCTCTTTGTTTCGATCATACTTGAAACCCATGATGCCTTTGATTCCATGAAATTCACACATGGTAATAATCTCATCAAACAAAGTTGTGCGCTTGCTTGCCATGTAATCCCAATCAATGTACTGCATAGGCACTCGTGGGCTTGACCTTACTCTTGTATGCACACATGTACCAGTCGGTGTGGAAGTGAGACCAAAACCTGTTGTCAAGAGTCTCTCGATCCATCTCAAACCAATTGATCTCTCTAGCTTCGTGGCCGCCGACTCTACACCTTTGACATAGTTGATCATCACCCGATCAAGTGCGGGATCCACTACCACATCTCTTATTTCCCGATGAATTTCTGTGGGTTCCTCTTCTTCCCTAGGCTCAACAATGGGAAGGCCGACAGTCCTAGGCCGTCTCCTCTTCTTTCCAGCATCGTCGAGCGTCCTCGTAAAGCTTAGCCCTCTTCTCCGGGTTGGGGTTGGTGGAAGAACGACCCATGCCGACAAAAGAGAATCAATGGATGGTGTAAGATGGACAACACGGATAGATAAGTCGAGGAAGATCGATGCACAATTTCGGACGTAGTGAAAATTCTGTTGGAGTCGGACATTGTCCGACTGGGTCGGATAATATCCGACTAGTCGAGAGAGTCGGATATTGTCCGACTCACTCGGACATTGTCCGACTACAACAGGATTTTCACCAAATTTGCTATTCCGCATAGATCTACCGCACATTCCTAGCCATATTGCGTCTACAACATGTATAGCATCCTAGGAATAACTTCTACGCATCATCTAGGCAGGGGAAACAAGGAAACTCCTAATCCATCAAATTTGACCTTAAACCCTAGGTGAGAAGTAGGGATTAGGGAAAAACCTTGAAGCCGACGATGGAATCGGATAGAGTCCAAGTAGGAGGTGCCTTTCCCCCACAAAACTCTCCAAATCGCCGGTGGAAGAGGGAGATCGCCGGAGGGGAGCCTTGGTCGCCGGTTTGGTGAAGAGAGAGAAAGAGTAGGTTTGAATGAAGGAGATAGATGAAGGGGTAAGTTTGGATTCGGGCTTATAGGGCAGAAATCCAGTGGAGTCGGACATTGTCCGACTCAGTCGGACAAAGTCCGACTCTTCACGGCAGATCGGATATTATCCGACCGGGTCGGACAAAGTCCGACTCTCTGAAGAATTTCGGACTTGCTCCAAACGCAGAAAATTTCTCCAAACTTTTCCTTTCTCTCTTGACCTCGATTAAACTCATGGACATGTGCTAAGGCTTCATTGGATGTAACCAGCCACATTCAATCACTCCAACAATGATTACATCCAAATCCGCATGATCCAAAGATCAAGAACCAAATGATTTTGAAAAACAACACATACAAGATTTTTCAAGAATTTTATTTTTCAAAGCAATTACTCTAATTCACAGCAGATATGCAAGCTTTCAAGCCACATTACTAGAGTCAAGGATATTTAGCTCACTTCTTAAATGACAAAATCGGCTTTCATCTAGTGGCTTGGTGAAAATATCGGCCAATTGTTCATCGGTTCTCACATGACTCACTTCAATATCTCCTTTGATAGAATGATCTCTCAAGAAGTGATGACGAATGTCTATATGCTTTGTGCGCGAATGCTCAATGGGGTTATATGCTAGCTTTATGGCACTTTCGTTGTCACATAGGAGTGGAATATGGTTCAACTTGTAACCATAGTCCCTTAGAGTTTGTCGCATCCATAGTAGTTGTGCACAACAACTACCGGCTGCCACATACTCCGCTTCGGCTGTTGATAGGGCAACGGAGTTTTGTTTCTTGGATCACCATGACACTAGGGACCTACCCAAGAATTGACAAGTTTCGGAGGTACTCTTTCTATCTACCTTGTCCCCGGCATAATCCGCATCGGAATAGCCTATAAGGTTGAACTTCGAACCCTTGGGGTACCAAAGTCCTAGGTTGGGTGTGTGCACCACATATCTCAAGATTCTTTTAACGGCCACCAAGTGGCACTCCATAGGAGCGGCTTGAAAACGTGCACACATACACACACTAAGCATGATATCGGGCCTAGATGCACAAAGATAAAGCAAGGAGCCGATCATAGAACGATATACCTTTTGCTCAACCGGCTTGTCCTTCTTGGTGAGGTCGAGATGGCCATTTGTAGCCATGGGTGTCTTGGCGGGCTTTGCTTTGTCCATGTCAAACTTCTTCAGTATATCTTGAGTGTACTTGGCTTGACATAGGAAAGTGCCCTCCTTAAGTTGCTTTACTTGAAATCCTAGAAAGAATGTCAACTCTCCCATCATAGACATCTCGAACCTCTTGGTCATTATCTTGCTAAAATCATCACAAAACATTTGATTAGTAGAACCAAATATTATGCCATCGACATAAATTTGGCACACAAAGATATCATAATCAAAACGCTTTGTGAAGAGCGTTGCATCGGCCTTGCCCATTTCAAAACCCTTTCTCAAGAGGAAATCCCTAAGGCATTCATACCATGCTCTTGGTGCTTGCTTAAGCCCATAGAACGCCTTATGGAGTTTGTAAACGTGGTTAGGATACTTGGGGTCTTCAAAGCCCGGTGGTTGCTCCACGTACACTTCTTCCTTGATTGGCCTGTTTAGGAATGCACTCTTCACGTCCATTTGGTACAACTTGAAGTTGTGATGAGTGGCAAAGGCAAGTAGTATTCTTATTGATTCAAGCCTTGCCACGGGGGCATAGGTTTCATCAAAATCCAATCCTTCTACTTGTGAATATCCTTTTGCCACCAATCTTGCTTTGTTCCTTGTCACAACACCATCTTCATTTTGTTTATTGCGGAACACCCACTTGGTGCCCACAACATTTTTGCCTCTTGGGCTTTCTTCCAATGTCCAAACTTCATTTTTTGTGAAGTTGTTCAATTCCTCTTGCATGGCCATCACTCAATCCGAGTCCTCTAGAGCATCTTCTACTCTAAATGGCTTCAAAGAAGAGACAAAAGAGTAATGTTCGCAAAAATTGCAAACACGAGAACGAGTGATTACCCCTTTTCTATGTCTCCAAGAATTTGTTCGACGGGGTGATCACGTTGCACACTTTGGTGCACTCTTGGGTGTGGTGGATGTGAACTTATTTGACCGCCATCTTGTTTAACCTCTTGATCATGCGATGTAGATTCATCATCTTGTGCTTGTGCATGATCCTCATTACCAAAACTTCTTGATCTTGATCAACTTGATCATTATTTGTGCATGGTTGATCTTGACTTGAGGGAGGAGGTTGATCTTGATCATTTTGTTGTTCTTGCGGTCTCACATTACCAATGGACATCCTCTTGATTGCTTGTCTAGGATCCTCAAAATCTACATTATCAATAACAACTTGCTCTCCTTGAGAGCCGTTAGATTCATCAAACATCACGTCTCGTGCAACTTCAACACAACCGGAGGTTTTATTGAAGACACGATAGGCATGACAATTTGATCCATACCCAAGCAAGAAACCTTCATCAACTTTAGGGGAGAACTTTGAAGCTTTAGGTTTCTTGTTGAGCATGAAGCATTTGCTCCAAAAACGCGGAAATACGAGATGTTAGGCTTTTTACCGGTTAGTAGCTCATATGGTCTTTCTTTTTGCTACAATCGGGATATAGTTATTTGACCCAGCAGTTTTCAAGCGCTGTTAAGTGTAATATTGCATTCGGTGCACGCAGAGTGATCTAAGTGCGATTGTCCCTGAATAATCCAAAGACGCATGTGTTAAAATGGAGATCTAGGCATCGATCTAGAACTAGTAGCATACATCCTATTCGCGTAGATCGGAGAGAGAGAGAGAGAGAGAGAGGGGGGGGGGTTACTAGAGATGTTGAAAGCCGGGGTTGAGGACGACGACGGGGCCATCACCGTGGTGATGCTCACGATCGTTGTGTTGGTGAGGGCCGACAAGCTCGTCTTCGGTGCGGATCCGGATCCGCTAGCTCCTTCGGTGGCCATTATGTCGAGTGCAAGGACGGACTCGAACCACGGGGAGTGGGCGTCACACTACGTCAGGTCAACTCTCTAGTAACACATATATGTGTTACTGGAAGAAGAGATAAGTGTTACCGAGGTCTATAGTAACACATTTAATAAGTGATCTAGGTTGCGCCGTTACTAGAGCAAATTTTGTTGTAACACATATATCCGTTACTACTTGTAACTAAAAGTGATACAAGTAAAATTTGTTGTAACAAACACATGTGTTACCGCTTGTAAACATATGTGATACAAGAACAACCCATTGTAAAGCATATATGTGTTACTTGTTTAAGAAAAGTGTTACACTTGTAGCTCAAAAAATAATACTAAATATAAAAAATATGTGTTTACCAAGAATTGTACTCTGGTGGTATATTTGTAGGTTAGTTCCTATACCACCCGAGCTAAGACATAGTTGTGACTTTCGTGACTGTTTATTCAATTTATAACATGATGGAGTATACGTAAAGGCTATTGTAACACATATATGTGTTACTTTCTGCAAGTCGAGTGTTACTTGTTATGACAAAACATAACTCCAAATATAAGCTCATGTGTCATACTTAAGGTTTGATTGCATCGCCACCTATAATAATATGAAGTTGAGTCTCCTATTTGCCAACACAACTTATAATACGTTAATATATGGCAATAGTTTAGACTCAATAGTGCATTTATTGTCATTCGAGAAATATTTTGGATCATCACACGTCTAGAGTCTAGGGACTTAATGAATTAGCACATAAGTTTTAGGGTCTAGGGACTTAATGAATTAGCACAAGTTTTAGTCCCTCGTTGTAACATTATTTTGTGTTGCAACGAGATTTTTCTTGTAACACTCACACTTGATATATATTGAATAATCATAATCTTTGTAACACTATGCATGTAACATAAATTTTGTGTTGCTGTAATCACTTCTTGTAACACATAATTATGGGATAAAACCTATATGTTACAAACATACTTGTAACACATAATTTTGTGTTCTTGTAATATATTTTGTAACACATGACTATGTATTACAAGAACATTTTACAATATCCTTGTTTTGTAGTAGTGTCGGTGGATGTCGTCGTGGTGGCGACGGCGGCAACGGGACTTCCCATGATCGGCTACACAACTCTAGATCGGTAGGGTTCCGTGAATGTCGGTGGGGTCCTGGCGGCGCAGGTGAACATCGTACCGCGTGCCCTGGCCCCCACCTCCTTTTTATATTGCGCAGTGCCACGAGGGCCCACAAACCATTAGGGTTTGGGCGCCCCGATCGAGGCGCGTTTTTGGGCTGCTTGGGCCTTTCGGCCCAGCAGGAGATCTGTCTAACAATTTCCCCCGGATCTCTTTTCTCGTATCTATCCCATCATGGATTAACCTATAGGGCATATCTCGTCGTCACAACTAAACGTCGATAGACTCAACAACCACTATACGCGTATCTCCATTCCGCAATAGAATTATTCTGTTGGGCCCCGAGTCCAAGATCATAAGGCTTCCCTCAAACCCATGCCGGAGCTCCGTGAACATGCTAGGTGGAAGGCCTTTCGTAAGCAGATTCGCGAGCATTCTCTCCGTTACGATATGCTCGAGACTTATGGTTTGATATTGAACTTTATCTTTCACAACATAGAACTTAATGTCTATGTGTTTGGTAGAACCACTTGACTGATTGTTGTGAGCATACATGATCTGCGGGCTCATTGTCGCGAGTACAACTTTAGTGGTTTCTCAATGCTATCAACCACTCTTAAACCGGGTATGAATTTCTTCGACCGGTTAACCTGTCCCGTGGCCTCATAGCAAGCTATGAATTTGTCATACATGGTCGACCCTGCTGTAATACTCGTTTGGAGCTTTTCCACGAAATAGCTCCTCCGAGCAAGGGTGAACACGTATCCTGAAATCGACTTCGTGTTATCCTTCGTAGAGTCTAAATTTGAGTACCCCACAACCTGGAGTGTATCTCGTTCTCCGGTATATCAACATGAGGCTTTCGTGCATTGCGAGATACCGCAAGACTTTCTTAATCAATTTCCGAGTGCTCGGGCACTGGATTACTCCGAAATCTACCAAGCAACCCGGTGACAAAAGCCAAGTCCGGTCGTGTGCACACTTGCGCATACTCCAAGCTTCCCACAGCCGAAGCATATGGTTTTGACTTTATCTCATTAGTCTCATATTTGTTTTTGGGTTTCGCCAATCCCCAAAATTCTCTCCCTTGGCTATAGGGATAGGTGTGGTGTGGCTTTGCCTTTATGCATGTTGAATTTCTTCAACACTTTCTCTATATATGTCTTCCGGGACAGTCCCAATGCTTACTTCTTCCTATCTCGGCGAATCTCTATGCCTAAAACATACGAGGCTTCACCAAGATCTTTCATGTTGAAAGGTGGGGATAGAAAACTCTTTGTCTCTTGTAGTAGATCGACATCACTACTCGCCGAGTAGTATATCATCTACGTACAAGACTAGGAAATGAATTTTCCATTCTTAAACTTTGCATAAATGCAATTGTCCTCAACATTCGCTTGAAAGTCTGTGTCTCTTTATTGTGCCATCAAACTTCAAGTACCACTTGTCTTGAAGCTTGCTTTAATCCATAAATGGATCTCTTTACACGACATCTCATTTTCTCCTTTCCTTCCACGACAAACCTTTCGGTTGAGCCATGTACACTCTCTCTTCTAGATCCCCGTTAGAAAGCCGTTTTTACATCCATCCGATGCAACTCTAAATCAAAATGCGCTACAAGAGCCATTATGATTCGGAAGGAGTCTTTACAAGAGACCGGAGAAAAGGTCTCATTGTAATCAATCCCTTCCCTCTGTGTGAAGCCCTTCGCCACAAGGCGTGCCTTAAACTTCTCTATATTCTCTCTAGAGTCATATTTCGTCTTGTATACCCATTTATAGCCTCATCGCTTTAGATCCTTTAGGAATTTCTGCTAGGTCTCAAACATCGTTGAGACTCATAGATCTCATTTCATCTTTCATGGCCTCCAACCATTCGGATGAGTGAGCACTCCTCATGGCTTCTTCATATGAGGTTGGATCATCCTTCATATGAAATTCTTCCGTATTATACAATGCACAATCATTGCTGATAGTAGGCTTTCTGGTTCTCTTTGGTCTGCTGGGGCCTTCTTCAGCTGGCACAATTTCTGGTTGGGGCTCTTATGGAGTCTCCTCTTACGGTTCATCATCGTCTGCTGGAGGCTGTTGCAGCTCCCCTCATCCGTGGCGACAGCCTCTGCAGGATCCTGAAGGACAGGTGACGGGTGCGGTGACAACGAGTGCCGGCACCGCAACGTCATGCATCACGAGCGCAGCATCGACGAGTAGTGAGAAGAAAGGCTCTTGACTCATAAAATCGGGTACGCATACCCGCTTCTCCTCATGGTCAATTTCTCTCGCTACCATGCTCCCCCCGATCTTGTCATCCTCCAAGAAGACGGCATGTCTGGTTTCTACAAACTTTGTATATCCGGTAGGGTAGTAGAAACGGTATCCCTTGGACTTTTCTAGATAGCCAATAAAATGACAACTAAGCTGTCTTGGGGTCCAACTTCCCAAGATTTGGGTTAAATAGCTTGGCCTCGCCGGACTCCCCACACGCGGAGGTGAGCTAGCGAAGGCACTCTACCGATCCATAACTCGTACGGTGTTTTTGGGCACCGACTTTGTTGGAACTCGTTGAGAATATAAATGGCGGTTTTTAAAGCCTCCATCCGGAAACCTAGTGGGAGTGTGGAGTAGCTCATCGTGCTACGAACCATATCCATTAAGGTACGGTTACGCCTTTCCGCCACTCCGTTCGTTGTGGCTCGCCCGGTGTGGAATACTTGGGAGACTATGCCCCGCCCCGACCACCGGTGCCTTTAATGCAATCAATGTATTGTTCCAATTCCGAGAACTCTAACGTAGGAAGAATTTCATTCTTCACTAGTGTCGGGGAGAAAGATTAGCGTCGCCACGTGGCGTCGTTTGGACCCACTTAAACGAATGTTTAAGCCTCTAGACATCAAAACCGCGTCGACGGATAAGAGCCGAGCCCACTTCCGTACGGCCACCACCAAGGAATAGGTCAAGAGGCAATCTTGCCTCCCAAGCCGGGAGAACCCCGCATCGCATGACCTTGCCCGTCGAGCTCGAGCGAGCTCCGCCTTGCACGACCTTCCCGCGAGACTCGAGAACGCCTCGCCCGCTCGAACTCCGAGCTCGACTACCAACCGCATTAACTCCACCTGCCCCGGTGCCCACGTGGGCGCTCCTCGGCAATCAATGACGCCGACTCACGCTCCATCCCTCCTGCCACCGCCACCTGCTCCGGTCGGTCCATGCCGATGGGACGTGTCGTCCCCGTAGCCTGACGGAGTTGGTGTGGACCGGAGACCCCGAGAACGGCCATCATCGTACGACGTATGTCGGTACGGCCTTCCCTGGTTTACCCGTCGACGGTGGAGCTCGGGGTCGGGGTCGAGCTGCCCTCCACCTCGCACGACCTTCGCCAACAACCCCGGAGCTCGACGGACTACGCCCACGACCTAGACCTCGGGCTCGCCATCAATGCGCCGACAAGGAAGGACCGGTATGGCATGTCCCCTCCAACCACTCCCTCATGAAGCCCTCCGTGACTCCGCCGGATGCGGAACACTCCAACCTTGCTTCCCCGACGCGACAAGCTACGGGAGAAAAATGACGGCCCGGTCAACCTACTCAAACGCACGTCGGAGAAGGACCGACGAGACGGCACAAGCTTTCGGATGAATCCATGACCACACACACTCTCTCTCTCTTGTAACTCGAGCTCCACCCCTACAGCTGTAAGGGGGAGACTCTCTTTCCCTCTCGGCACATTTTTTCACACCCACATTCACACGCACTCGCAGCCGGGGACTTGGAGCACGCTCCTCTCCTTTCTCCTCCGTACGCCATTGTTCTTTGACGCAAGGAACACGAGCGCCGTGACACCAACCCCACCGGACGTAGGGAACTTTCCCGAATCGGTCTAAATCTCTCGTGTCTTCCGTTGTGTACCATCCGGCCCAAAACGCGTAGCCCGGAACAAATTCTACTAGCAGGTGGTTCGAACACCAACGGTTGGCGCGCCGGGTAGGGGTTGTTGCGCGTTTTCCCCCTCCCAGGGCATGGATGGTGAGGGCCGGCGAGCTCGTCGCCGGTGCGGATCCAGATCTGCTAGCTCCTTCGGTGGCCGTCATGTCGAGTGCAAGGACGGACTCGAACCACGAGGAGAGGGCGTCGGTGGACGTCGTCGTGGTGACGACGGCGGCAGCGGGACTTTCCGTGACTGTGAGACAGACCGACCCACGGATCGAAGATCCCGAGGTGCTGTTTAAGCGGACACAAGATAATACAACAACCGACGGAGTTCAAATATGACATAGAGAAATTAACATCATTTTACATCGAGTTTAATACAGCGGAAATTAAACAAGTTCAGTTCTGAAAATGCGGAAGCGGAAGCGATAATTAACGTCTAACAAATATACATCTCGACGATACATGCGGGGGTGATTAATCCGAGCCCATACGGATAATCACGTAGCCAAACACAAGCAGCGGCAAGGCTAGGCTTCCCGGTGGGAAGACCAGCCCTCCGGGATCTGCAAGTCCCGAGGCGATACACCAACGAGCAACTCATATGCATCATCCGTATTACTCGAAAAACAACATAGGCACAAAGCCCGAGCAACTAAAGCTCAACAAGATCGACCCGTCAAATGGTTCACAAAACCGACTCCTAGACATGCAAGGCTCGGAGGAGTGTATTGATTTTCAGGATATAAAACAGCGACTAAGCGGTGGATCCTTACTTTCAATATTATTGCCAAGTTTAATATTAGATAAATAAATTCAGTAATCATACAAGAGAAACATAAATACAAGAGTAGCATGAATATATATATCAAAGTAACCTCATCAACAACAATAACCGAGCAAGTACCATTAGCATTTAGAATTTAAATTCAAGTTATATCTACGATGTGACTCGAGTGAACAAGCGGGTACTCATTACTGCGAGGGACAAGTGATACGTATCAATTTTACACCAGCTGGGAAAAACCCGAAGCACACGACATACGCATCATTTAAGAACACGTATCTCAGCCTTTCACAAAGGTGTCATTCAAGCGGGAAGGGTACCGGATCTCCAAAGTGGCCAGCAGCTCATCGGTAACGTCGTGAGCCTACTATCCACTCCTTGCGCGGGCACAACGACCGAAGACACGGGTTATCTTCCATAGTACAACATCCGAGTGCTACATAAGCTTACTAGTCCCCAATAAAACTAGCATGTACTCAGTACAGTTCAAAACTTGTCCGAAGGGGCCAACAACGATACGGTCCTCAACCGACACGGACGGGGCTACAACCTTGCAAACCATGCCCTCGCAAGGCACATGTGCTTGCCCTTTCCTCTACTGGCCCGTCCACGTCTCAACTTTTAGTTGTTTACACGAACGGTCCGCCACCTTGCGAGACAAGCCCTATCCAGGCCCTTGCCTTCGCTCTTTCTAAAACAGACTCGTTCGGTTCCATTTACTTAAGCATGTGATTAACAACCTGTTCTACTAACATTTGAGTAATTGACTTTGTACCGTTGATCCTAGAATTAAGCATAGCAAATATTCTAGTAGGCTAACTGTACCATTAAAACATCTACATAGGATTTATCCGGGGACAATGCATGTGGATTTTCAGCCAAATACCTAGACTTAATGCACAATTCATTCTAGACAGTCTAGCAATTGTGATACTGAAAATAAAAACTTTAAAACTGGGAGGATGCACCGGGGCTTGCCCGGAGCTACTACAACGGAGTTAGGGTCTTCGAGTGCCGGGTCTTGATTGAGAGAGATATCCTTCGAAGATCCTCAACCGGCACTTCAACGTTTCCTAAATTAACGAGATGTCAATATCGATGAATGCAAAGACATGCAAACAATATGGATGACGTCGATGTATGAATGATACATTCAAAAACAGAATTGATATGTTACGTAAGATGGTTCTTGAAGACATATGCTTAAATATAAATTTATTTTAAAGTATGCTTTCCTTATCACATGTAAAAATGAAGTACCTAATCATAATAATTAAAGGCATTTAAATGACATGGTCACATTTGCAAAGGTTCTGTACATATGCATTATACAAGAGCCGTATACAGGACATAACAAAATAATAACAAGTTTCATCATTTTATGTGGAGAGATTTAACTTTAAACATAAAAGCAACGGTTTCTACAAACAAAATTCCTTAGGAAATTATTGGTTGCAGATATGAACACATTCTAAAATATGGTGATACTACCTGCTATTAGTGACATTTTTTCCTTGGTAGAATATTTATTTGATGCATAAATTAATTATTAGAAAATAAACATGCTAAACAAAGAATTAAGCATACAATGGTATACATGCACAGACGTGATGAATATGATGCAGCATACTAATGAGCATGTCAAGAGGATTCCAAAACATTTTAGTTTGCATCATTTGCATTTCTAGATAAAAAGATATTAATTAAATAGGGTTTACAAACTTATAATTATTCTGGAAACATTATGTAGCAAAAATGGGTTTTATCAGCACAAATAAATAGTAATTGTTGTAAGGAATCCAACAAAATTGGTCTCACTCGATTTGGAGTTCTAATACTCAAGATATGAATTTTCTAGTTTAATTCAAAGTTCTGCCTAAATTACGAAATTGCCATTACGGAAAATTGAATTAAAGCAGTCTGGCAGACACACAGGGGGCTATAGAGTTCGGATCTGGTTGCGGCCAAGGTCACTGTGGATCCAGAGCGGTGTGGTCAGCCATGTGGCTCGCCGGAGCTTCGCCGGAAAGGGATGGCGCAAGGCGGAGGATGGCCGGACTTGGTCGAAACTCGAGGGAAGCTCACCTACGTGCAGCGCGCGGCAAGGAGAGGCCGGTGGAGGTGGTGCGCAGGGTGCGCGGTCATCGGAGCTAGCTCGCCGGCGACAATGGCGGGTGGGCGACGTTCGGCGGCGGCGTGAGCTCGAACCAAAAGGCGAAAAGCTCGGGTTCTTGTGCTGCGACGTTCGGTAGAGCATGGCGAAGAGCGTCTTGTGGTCGCTCGTCCACGGAGCTCGCCGGAAAGAGGTCCGCACCATGGAGGTCAAAAGGCCGGCGGGCTATGGCCGGGAAAAGTCCGAATCCGGCCTGCTCGATGGGGGGAACAAAGGGGAAAAGGGTGAGGGTGGTTCCCCACGCGGATGCGCACACACGGGGAGAAAAATCATGCGAAAAGGCTCACCGTGCTTTGCAAATTTTGTGATGAATCTCGAGGCGGCCGGTAATGGCGTCTCCGGAGAAAAGCTCAAAATTAATGGCTTCCGGTGAGGGGAATGAGGGGGTGTCGGTTCTAGGAGGTGCTGCGGTTCATGGCGCATCCATTGGGAGCATTTGTTCGGGCTAGGGCGTAGCGAGGCAACTAGACGTCGAGTTTTGGAGGAGGTGCAGCAATGGGCGAGCTCCTGCTCTTACGCTTGCTGCTGCGCTAGTGAGAGGGATAGAGCGAGAGAGAGCGATTGAGAGAGAGGAGTGAGGCCAGGTGAGAGCCGTGGGTTGTGATGGGAGCCCGGACGAGAGAAGAGGAGCCACGTACGGGGCAGGTGGCGAGCCGTGCGTGCTGGTTCAGTTGGGACAGTAGGAACAGAGAGAAAAGAGAGAGATGCGTGAGGTTGATGGTGGGACCCACAGCATATTCCAAAGCATTTTCTCTTTTTTGAAACTGTGGTTTTCTAGCACAAGTTTGGGCTTAAATAAAATAGTTCCGGTGCCCTAAAAATCCATCCAAAAATACCAGTGGGTAGCACATCTCTTGGAAGAGACATGCACGAAGAGTTTGAGTCCAAACTCCTTCTGGTTTAATTTTGATAATTCATCAAAAAGGGGTAAAACTTAAGCTTGTCGGATTTTTGTAGGGAGCTCTGGTTATCCAAATGACATGGGACTTGTTCCCAAATTTTTATTTTGACTTCTTCTACAACATATATTTTTGCCAGGGGCAATTGTTATAGGTAAATGTTGACTTGTAGTTCAACCCAATATTAATTTATTTGAATTTGCAATTCAAATCACTATGCATGTGTCCAAAATTTTGATATTGGGGTTCTACAGAGTCATTAGGTAATTGTAGAAATTTTAGTTGAGACGTTCGTGATACCGGGGTGTCATAGCCCTCCCTCCTTAAGGAAATCTCGTCCGAGATTAACGTCGGACTAGAGGAAGGTTAACGTGTCATACCCGAGAGTTGATGCAAAAATCCAGGGTAATGAGTACGTAAGAATTCCGCTGATTCCCAGGTTGCTTCATCTTGGGAATGATTATTCCATTGGACTTTATAAAACTTGATTGCTCGCTTCGAGTGACCCGTTCCTTTTCATCCAATACTTTCACCGGGTGCTCGGAATAGGTTAGGTCAGGTTGCAAGTGGGAATAATCTTCCAAGACAACATCCACTGGTGGCTTGAGACATTTCTTCGGTTGAGACACGTGAAAGATGTCATGCACACCCGATAGATTGATCGGCAATTCCAACTTGTATGCTACCGGTCCACATTTCTCAATTATCTTGAATGGACCGATATAGCGGGAGCTAACTTTCCTTTGACTCCAAACCGCTGTATACCTTTCATAGGTGATACCCGAAGGTAGACATGGTCACCCTTTTCAAAAGCAAGGGGCTGTCGTCTTTTATTCGCATACATTTCTTGTCGTTCTTTTGCAGCTCTCAAATTTGCTCGAATAATCCGAACTTTCTCTTCGGCTTGCTGCACCAGATCAGGTCCAAAGGTAACTCTTTCTCCAGGTTCAGACCAATTGAGTGGAGTTCTACAGCTGCGACCATATAATGCCTCAAACGGAGACATTCCTGCGCTCTCTTGATAACTGTTGTTATATGAAAATTCAGCGAGAGGCAAGTGGTCATCCCAATTACCACCATGTGTCAAAACACAGGCCCTAAGCATGTCTTCCAATATTTGGTTCACACGCTCTGTTTGTCCATCGGTGGCAGGGTGATAAGCTGAACTGCGAATTAACTTGGTGCCCAAGGATGCATGTAGTTGTTCCCAAAATCGTGCCACAAATTGGGAACCACGATCTGAAATTATCGTCTTCGGTACACCATGCAAGCACAATATTCTGGAGATATAAAGCTCAGCGTATTGGCGAACGGAATAGCAAGTGTTGACCGGTATAAAGTGGGCTGATTTTGTAAGCCGATCAACAACGACCCAAATGGAGTCATGCTTCCGAGAGGTGCGAGGGAGACCAACAATAAAATCCATACCGATGTCGTCCCATTTCCACTCGGGAATGCTTAACGGTTGTAGCAATCCGGCTTTCTTCAAATGATCAGCCTTAATGCGTTGACACGTGTCACATTCCGCGACATAACGTGCGACTTCCCGCTTCATCCTAGTCCACCAAAAATTTTCTTTCAACCCTTGGTACATCTTGTTGCTACCTGGGTGAACTGAATATTTGGATTGATGAGCTTCATCCAAAATTTTGCGACGTAGTTCAAAATTTTTGGGGACTACCAAACGGTTATTGAACCATAGAACACCGTTGGTATCTTGCTGAAAACAAGCAGCTTTGCCATCCTTAATTTTTTGCCGAATGTGAGCCATGCCCGGATCATCTTTCTGGGCGGCGATCACTTCATTTCGGATGGTAGAATGAATAGCCAAATTGTGTATGGCTGCAACCGGTGAAATATGAACACTTGATTCATCGGAAGGGACATCCTTTCTGCTGTTCTCAAATTCCAAATTCAGGTTATTGCAATGCACCTTTCGGCTCAATGCATCGGCTACAACGTTGGCTTTACCGGGGTGATAATGAATTTCCAACTCATAATCCTTAATTAGCTCAAGCCATCTACGTTGTCGCATATTCAAATCAGATTGTGTGAAGATATACTTGAGGCTCTTATGGTCTGTGTAAATGTGCACAAGATTTTCCAACAATTAGTGCCGCCATATTTTCGGTGCAAGAACCACTCGCGGCTAACTCCAAATCATGAGTTGGGTAGTGCTCTTCATGCTTGCGCAGTTGGCGAGATGCGTAAGCAATGACACGGCCTTCTTGCATTAGCACACAACCAAGTCCCGTTCCGAAGCATCACAATACACATCAAAAGATTTTGTGATATCGTGTTGAGCCAAAACGGGAGCGGTGGTTAGCAACTTCTTCAAATTCTGAAAAGCCTCCTCACATTGTTGGTTCCAATCAAACTTCACATTATTTTGTAGAAGCTTGGTAATAGGTTTTGCCAACTGAGAAAAATTAGGAATGAATCGTCGATAATATCCAGCTAGTCCAAGAAAACTGCGGACTTGAGAGACGGTTTTAGGTGGTTTCCAATTCAGCACATCTTGAACTTTTCCGAGGTCAACTGAGATACTCTCGGCTGAAACCACATGACCAAGGAATGGTACTTGTTCCAACCAAAATTCACACTTGCTGAATTTAGCGTAAAGCTTGTGATCACGCAATCGTTGCAACACGATACGGAGATGTTCAGCGTGCTCTTCTTTGGACTTGGAATAAACAAGAATGTCATCGATGAAAACGACAACAAACTTGTCTAACTCCGGCATGAATACTGAATTCATCAAATACATGAAATATGCCGGGGTATTGGTCAATCCAAAGGACATCACCAAATATTCATAAAGCCCGTATCTTGTGCAGAATGCGGTCTTTGGAATATCTTCTTCTCTGATTTTTATCTGATGGTAGCCTCGAGCGGAGATCAATTTTTGAAAAGACCTTGGCACCAATCAGCTGATCAAAGAGAATGTCAATGCGTGGCAATGGATACTTATTTTTGATCGTGACTTCATTCAGCGGTCGATAATCAACAACAAGGCGCAAACTTTTGTCCTTTTTCTTCACAAACATGGCAGGACAACCCCAAGGTGATGAACTTGGGCGTATGTACCCTTTGTCCAATAATTCCTTCAGTTGGATTTTCAGTTCTGCCAATTCATTTGGTGCCATCTTGTACGGTTGACGAGAGACTGGAGATGTTCCCGGTTGTAACTCAATTTTGAATTCAACATCCCGGTTAGGAGGTAAACCAGGTAGGTCATCGGGAAAAATATCTTGGAACTCACGGACAATCGAGATATCACCCATAGATTTTTCCTCCAAATGATGGACAACAATGGTAGTTTTTGGAGATAGGTGCAAAAGAATGGAATCAAGTCCATAAAGTGGGGAATTTAAATGGACGATACGAGGTGCAATGTCTAGCATAGCCTTATGAATTGTCATCCATTGCATGTCCAAAATAAAATCTATCCCTTGTTGTTCTAGCATGATAAAGGTGGTAGGATAAATTTTTCGGTTCAATTCTAAGGGTGCTCTACTCAAAACTTGATTAGCAATAATTTTCCCACCAGGAGATTGGATAACATATGGCGTGCTAACGAGTGTGGGTGAGCAACTTATGAGTCCGTATGCAGGACTTGCTAACAAAATTATGAGACGCTCCAGAATCGAATAAAATGACAATTGGGCATTGATTTAAGAAGAACGTACCCGCCGGAACTGGTTCACCCTGTGGAATGTCTTCAAGGTTGGTGAAGTTAACACGTCCGATCCTATTAGCTTGCCCACGCTGCTGATTTGCCGCTCTCTCACGTGCTTGCCTTCCAGCTTCACTTTGGGGATAAGTACAATCCTTAGCGAAATGACCATTTCGGCCACAATTGAAGCATGGATGTGGGTTGTACTGTCCGGAAGGCTGTGCAGAGCGTGCATTCTGATTTTGCTGCTGCTGGGGTGCTCGTGGTGCATACTGCTGCTGCTGAGGAGGTGGAGCATTGCCTTGCTGAGGTGGACGGCCATAAGGTTGCTGTGGTGGACGATAGAATTGCTGCTGTGGTGCAGCCCGGAAACGTTGCCCACTAGGCGAAGTGTACACAAGCCGGTATTTTTGTGGAGGACCAGACTGTGCACCACCCGTGGGAGCCTTTAGAGCCTTTCTCTTGCGCTCATCCGCTTCAACTTCTCGCTGAGCGTCTTCCTGAATGATGGCAGCATTTATCAGATCATTCGGTGTCCCGATACTCTGCCAGGTTAGCTTCTCTTTGAGCACAGGATTCATGCCCCTTCTAAAAGCAGCACGTTTCTTCTCTTCTGTATCGGTGTGGTGAGGAGCATACTGTGCTAAGTGATTGAATCTCCGGGAGTACTCAAGAACAGTCCTCCCTCCTTGTTGCAAATCTTCAAATTCGCGCAACTTGCGCTCCATAAGTCCAGCGGGGATAAAGTGAGAGCGGAAAGCAGTCTTGAACTCATCCCACCGAACAACATGACCTTCGGGTAGCGAGGCCAAGTAATTTGCCCACCAAGCACCGGCGGATCCTTGCAACTGCTGTGCGGCGAACAATGGCTTCGAGCATTGGTGCAATTGAGCAAACCAAACTTCGACTCCAAGATACGGAGGAAATGGTCAGCATCTAGAGGTTCCTTAGCATACTCGAATTCTGGTGGCTTGGTGGAGTTGAAATTCTGATAAGTGCTTTGCCGTGGCTGATCATCACGGCGTCCACCAGCACGATTAGCATTTTGTGCTATCTGTCGGAGGAGCTCGGTGTCCTCCTGTCGGGATTCTAGCAATGATGCAAGCACTTGCGCCAACGAAGGTGGCGGTGGTGGTGGAGGTTCATTGCGACGTCCTCCTTGCTGGGAACTTTCAGCTTCACCTCGACGAGTGTTCACCATGCTGAAAAGAATGAACGTTGTACATTAGTTTTCCTTATCCCATAGACAAGGATAAAAATTCTTGAAGGAATTAATGTACAAGAACATTAAAATTCAGAATCGCTCCAAAGAAAATAAGCCAACATGTGTTTCCATTGCACTTGGAAAGTGAACACAAGGTTAGTTGACATAGGGTACTTTCTGTCATTTGTGGTAATTGATATCAAAATACCACTCTTTCCCGCACAAATGGAGATGCATTTGCCTCAGGTTTAGAGTTCACATCATGATAAGGTGCAATGAATACCTTGGAAAATTTTGAGCCAACAAGGATTCAACCTATTTGCTACATGACAATCTGAATAGACTGCGTCTTCACCAGACAGCAGTCCAAAAAGTGCACTTTCTGGAAATTTCAGAGTCTACTCATATATTATGGTTAGCACCACATTACAGAGGACTTCATAATCTTTCCAGAATGTACTCAAACACATCAATCACATGAATAAATTGTGAGATATGAATTATCCATGGTGATGCATGATCTCAGAAAATCTATCGGGACCATCCTTAATGTTTTACTTCCTGAGAGCAGTACAAGAGGAATCAGGATTGCAATTGAGTTGTAAAAGAAAGTAGACTTTCTAACCTTTCCAACAAGTACTTATTTGCCTCAAGATGATGTGCAAAACTAAAGTTATGAATTTTATACGATGAGGCACCAAATCTGTGAGGATTCTGTCTGGACAAAAAACTGGTCATGATCCATTGACAGATTTGGCCAACTTCCAAGCAAAATCATGGGAACCTCATCATACGAAAGTTGTAGATGGATCAAATATCTTTCCAACGGTTACTCATGTGAAATTTTTCACCATCTAGAACGAAAGATATGAATTATTTACCAACAGGAGTAAGAATCTGGGTTTCAGGGAACAGACTTCAAAGGTTTCGAATTTGAGGCACTTCTCAACATGGTTGAGCTTTGGAAAGAGTTGTGAAATCAGTGGGACTTCCAAGACTTTCCAGAAAGTATTTGTATGCCTCAAAATTCAAAAGGGTCAAAGAGATATGAATTTTTCATTCAGCCTCAATGTCGCACATGCTCGCAAAAAGGACAGCATGAACTGTCTAGCTCGTTTGACATATTCGGAGACTTTCGAAGGCTCAAATGGAGAAAGTGTGAATATGGAACTTGTAGAATATTTCAAAACCTTTTCAGAGAGTATGATACTATGGTTTGACAACATTTAGGACAGGAGCTATGAATTTTTAAAGGATCAGGACAGATTCGTTACCGATTCCAAGATTAAGCTCTAGATTTTTCCTTAAGTCAATATTTTAGCACCTTGGTTATTTAAAACATACACAAAACCATCAGAAGATTGAAATGGGGACAAGGCAAATTTTAACTTAGGTTATTTGTATGCCATGCCATGATGCAAGTTTATTATTTAACCTAACCGTTCCTCACCAAACGAAAGGAAATAGTTTCACCGTCTCAACGGTGTACGAACTTTGGGTGGCGACCCGCATTCAATCACGTAAAGTCAGTCTAAATTGTCGATACACACTTAACTAACGTAGTTATGTACCTGCAGAAAATTCATTTCAGAAACAGTACATCAAATTCAAAAGAAACTATGAAAAGAAGAGCAGTTCTACTAGTAACGACCCATGGAAAGGATCGCCTCGTGGTAAGCCACGAGCCAACGAGTGTCCCGTATTCTCCGTCCGCGGGTACGGACCGCTAATTTAAATTGCAAACATACCTGAGCCACAGCCGTAGATGCAAGTATTTAAACAAACATAACCCAGGGTTAGCATTGCCACCAACTCTAACATCCTTATACATACTTGGGCATATACTAACGTATTCCTCACCGTATTTACGCCGTAGTTTTCAAAAATATGTCATAATTGTTGTATTATCCCGGACCAGGCTCCGGTACCAGCTGAGACAGACCGACCCACGGATCGAAGATCCCGAGGTGCTGTTTAAGCAGACACAAGATAATACAACAACCGACGGAGTTCAAATATGACATAGAGAAATTAACATCATTTTACATCAGAGTTTAATACAGCGGAAATTAAACAAGTTCAGTTCTGAAAATGCGGAAGCGGAAGCGATAATTAACGTCTAACAAATATACATCTCGACGATACATGCGGGGGTGATTAATCCGAGCCCATACGGATAATCACGTAGCCAAACACAAGCAGCGGCAAGGCTAGGCTTCCCGGTGGGAAGACCAGCCCTCCGGGATCTGCAAGTCCCGGGGCAGTACACCAACAGGCAACTCATATGCATCATCCGTATTACCTGAAAAACAACATAGGCACAAAGCCCGAGCAACTAAAGCTCAACAAGACTGACCCGTCAAATGGTTCACAAAACCGACTCCTAGACATGCAAGGCTCGGAGGAGTGTACTGATTTTCAGGATATAAAACAGCGACTAAGCAGTGGATCCTTACTTTCAATATTATTGCCAAGTTTAATATTAGATAAATAAATTCAGTAATCATACAAGAGAAACATAAATACAAGAGTAGCATGAATATATATATCAAAGTAACCTCATCAACAACAATAACCGAGCAAGTACCATTAGCATTTAGAATTTAAATTCAAGTTATATCTACGATGTGACTCGGTGAACAAGCGGGTACTCATTACTGCGAGGGACAGGTGATACGTATCAATTTTACACCAGCTGGGAAAAACCCGAAGCACACGACATACGCATCATTTAAGAACACGTATCTCGGCCTTTCACAAAGGTGTCATTCAAGCGGGAAGGGTACCGGATCTCCAAAGTGGCCAGCAGCTCATCGGTAACGTCGTGAGCCTACTATCCACTCCTTGCGCGGGCACAACGACCGAAGACCCGGGTTATCTTCCATAGTACAACATCCGAGTGCTACATAAGCTTACTAGTCCCCAATAAAACTAGCATGTACTCGGTACAGTTCAAAACTTGTCCGAAGGGGCCAACAACGATACGGTCCTCAACCGACACGGACGGGGCTACAACCTTGCAAACCATGCCCTCGCAAGGCACATGTGCTTGCCCTTTCCTCTACTGGCCCGTCCACGTCTCAACTTTTAGTTGTTTACACGAACGGTCTGCCACCTTGCGAGACAAGCCCTATCCAGGCCCTTGCCTTCGCTCTTTCTAAAACAGACTCGTTCGGTTCCATTTACTTAAGCATGTGATTAACAACCTGTTCTACTAACATTTGAGTAATTGACTTTGTACCGTTGATCCTAGAATTAAGCATAGCAAATATTCTAGTAGGCTAACTGTACCATTAAAACATCTACATAGGATTTATCCGGGGACAATGCATGTGGATTTTCAGCCAAATACCTAGACTTAATGCACAATTCATTCTAGACAGTCTAGCAATTGTGATACTGAAAATAAAAACTTTAAAACTGGGAGGATGCACCGGGGCTTGCCTGGAGCTACTACAACGGAGTTAGGGTCTTCGAGTGCCGGGTCTTGATTGAGAGAGATATCCTTCGAAGATCCTCAACCGGCACTTCAACGTTTCCTAAATTAACGAGATGTCAATATCGATGAATGCAAAGACATGCAAACAATATGGATGACGTCGATGTATGAATGATACATTCAAAAACAGAATTGATATGTTACGTAAGATGGTTCTTGAAGACATATGCTTAAATATAAATTTATTTTAAAGTATGCTTTCCTTATCACATGTAAAAATGAAGTACCTAATCATAATAATTAAAGGCATTTAAATGACATGGTCACATTTGCAAAGGTTCTGTACATATGCATTATACAAGAGCCGTATACAGGACATAACAAAATAATAACAAGTTTCATCATTTTATGTGGAGAGATTTAACTTTAAACATAAAAGCAACGGTTTCTACAAACAAAATTCCTTAGGAAATTATTGGTTGCAGATATGAACACATTCTAAAATATGGTGATACTACCTGCTATTAGTGACATTTTTTCCTTGGTAGAATATTTATTTGATGCATAAATTAATTATTAGAAAATAAACATGCTAAACAAAGAATTAAGCATACAATGGTATACATGCACAGACGTGATGAATATGATGCAGCATACTAATGAGCATGTCAAGAGGATTCCAAAACATTTTAGTTTGCATCATTTGCATTTCTAGATAAAAAGATATTAATTAAATAGGGTTTACAAACTTATAATTATTCTGGAAACATTATGTAGCAAAAATGGGTTTTATCAGCACAAATAAATAGTAATTGTTGTAAGGAATCCAACAAAATTGGTCTCACTCGATTTGGAGTTCTAATACTCAAGATATGAATTTTCTAGTTTAATTCAAAGTTCTGCCTAAATTACGAAATTGCCATTACGGAAAATTGAATTAAAGCAGTCTGGCAGACACACAGGGGGCTATAGAGTTCGGATCTGGTTGCGGCCAAGGTCACTGTGGATCCAGAGCGGTGTGGTCAGCCATGTGGCTCGCCGGAGCTTCGCCGGAAAGGGATGGCGCAAGGCGGAGGATGGCCGGACTTGGTCGAAACTCGAGGGGAAGCTCACCTACGTGCAGCGCGCGGCAAGGAGAGGCCGGTGGAGGTGGTGCGCAGGGTGCGCGGTCATCGGAGCTAGCTCGCCGGCGACAATGGCGGGTGGGCGACGTTCGGCGGCGGCGTGAGCTCGAACCAAAAGGCGAAAAGCTCGGGTTCTTGTGCTGCGACGTTCAGTAGAGCATGGCGAAGAGCGTCTTGTGGTCGCTCGTCCACGGAGCTCGCCGGAAAGAGGTCCGCACCATGGAGGTCAAAAGGCCGGCGGGCTATGGCCGGGGAAAAGTCCGAATCCGGCCTGCTCAGTGGGGGGAACAAAGGGGAAAAGGGTGAGGGTGGTTCCCCACGCAGATGCGCACACACGGGGAGAAAAATCATGCGAAAAGGCTCACCGTGCTTTGCAAATTTTGTGATGAATCTCGAGGCGGCCGGTAATGGCGTCTCCGGAGAAAAGCTCAAAATTAATGGCTTCCGGTGAGGGGAATGAGGGGGTGTCGGTTCTAGGAGGTGCTGCGGTTCATGGCGCATCCATTGGGAGCATTTGTTCGGGCTAGGGCGTAGCGAGGCAACTAGACGTCGAGTTTTGGAGGAGGTGCAGCAATGGCAGAGCTCCTGCTCTTCTGCTTGCTGCTGCGCTAGTGAGAGGGATAGAGCAGAGAGAGCGATTGAGAGAGAGGAGTGAGGCCAGGTGAGAGCCGTGGGTTGTGATGGGAGCCTGGACAGAGAAGAGGAGCCACGTACAGGGCAGGTGGCGAGCCGTGCGTGCTGGTTCAGTTGGGACAGTAGGAACAGAGAGAAAAGAGAGAGATGCGTGAGGTTGATGGTGGGACCCACAGCATATTCCAAAGCATTTTCTCTTTTTTGAAACTGTGGTTTTCTAGCACAAGTTTGGGCTTAAATAAAATAGTTCTGGTGCCCTAAAAATCCATCCAAAAATACCAGTGGGTAGCTCATCTCTTGGAAGAGACATGCACGAAGAGTTTGAGTCCAAACTCCTTCTGGTTTAATTTTGATAATTCATCAAAAAGGGGTAAAACTTAAGCTTGTCGGATTTTTGTAGGGAGCTCTGGTTATCCAAATGACATGGGACTTGTTCCCAAATTTTTATTTTGACTTCTTCTACAACATATACTTTTGCCAGGGGCAATTGTTATAGGTAAATTTTGACTTGTAGTTCAACCCAATATTAATTTATTTGAATTTGCAATTCAAATCACTATGCATGTGTCCAAAATTTTGATATTGGGGTTCTACAGAGTCATTAGGTAATTGTAGAAATTTTAGTTGAGACGTTCGTGATACCGGGGTGTCACGGACTGGCTGCGCAGCCCTAGATCGGTAGGGTTACGTGAATGTCGGTGGGGTGTTGGCGGCGCAGGTGGACCTCGTACCGCGTGCCCCGGCCCCCACCTCCTTTTTATATTGCGCAGTGTCACAGGGGCCTACCAACCATTAGGGTTTGGGTGCTCCCGATCGAGGCGTGTTTTGGGCTGCTGGGCCCAAAGGCCAGCAGGAAATCTGTCTAACAGCATGTTGCTATTCTGTAGTAGAATAATTGAACAACAAATATATTTTCCGCGATTCAGGTGACGGCTCACGATAACATGAAACCGTTGTTCACCCACACTCTGACCTTCTTCGTCCCCATGATATAACCCGTGCCGCCGTGATTAATCCAACATCCCCACCGTCCTCCACCCGCACAGCCTGCTACCGGCCGCACCTTTTCTTCCCAGCCCCGCCCCCAGCCACCGGTGCCTTTCGGATTTGTCACACCGCCCCGCAAGCCCTCTCGCTGCTAAAAAGTCGACCATGTGACTATCCATTGCTAACCCCAGCAGCTGCCTCTCCACGCACCCGCACCGTGCCGTTCTCCACTCTTATATGTCTGGCAGGAGGAGGAGAAGCTCCGGCTGTACAAATCCACACACGGGTGACAAATAATAGGGAACGATATGAACTTTTGTGGCTCTCCAGAAGGCTAATGTGGAACCTGGACGCGGATTCATTAATTTACTATTGAGTTCGTATTATCGGTGTGCACCCGGCTGCGAGGAAGTCGGGTTCATCTGCAGAGACAATAAACAAGCTGAGGCTAGTCTTAGATTTGTGTTGCAATAGGGTTGAATTTATCTTTTTTGATAAATTACGTATTTGTCATTTGTTTCCGTTGATACGAGTATATTAATATACCATCTGATCAAAAACTGATTCCAGGTGTTTTCCAAAAAAATGTTTTATTGTGTGATTCTCATCTTTCTTCTGAATAAAAAAAATAATAGTTCATGTTTTGGATTGTGCATACAGAGGCCAAGAGTTCGCTCCCGGAAAAGGCCATTACTAACGCACTCTAGTTCTTGTTTCTGGAGCAGGGTTTTCCAACATTAACAAGGCTGAAGAAGATGTCCTTAAAGAGGTCTCCAAATGTGTGGATATGTCCAGAGGGATGGGATTCATGCTATGCTACTAGTTTTATCAGCTGAATGTCGGTTTACTCCAGAAGACGTAGCTATCATTAATTCTATTAAAATGTTCTTCAGTGAAAAGATCGTTGAGCATATGATACTGGTCTTCACACATGGTGATCATGTTGACGAGATCAGGTTGACAAACATGCTGAATAATAAGGGCACAAGTTATTTGCAGGTTTGTTTCATTCCAGCCTGTTAGAACTCTGATAACATTTCTTTGTATTCACTAGAGGATAAATAACAGTTTTCTTGTTTTTCACAGGACCTCAAAAATATATGTGGAGGTAGAATTGTTCTATTTGACAATAAAACTACCGATGCCCAGAAGCGGCAAGCTCAGCGCAAGAAGCTACTAGATGAAGTGGACTCCGTCGTTTCAAGCCATGGCGGTTTAACATTCTCGAATCAGATGCTCAACCAGATTAAGGTTTGTGGCCCAACTTTTGAAGTATGTTTCATGCATGTTTTCTTTTCATATTCTCATTTTTTTTCTCCCTTGCTCCAGGAATTACACGAGTCACAGAACAGTGGGGTTGTTGACAAAGATTCAGCCGAAGAACCAGATAAATTGAAGAAAGAGACAGATGACGAACTCATTGCGCACATCGGTACCATGGTAATATTGATTTGTTTGGTGCACAACTGTGATAATTTTATCTAGTAATCCGTGGCATGTGACTCGATCAATCTGCTTTCCACATCATAAGAATTATGAGCATTATACTTCCCAAATGCATATAGTTAGTCACATAAAATATATGATTTGCTCGCTGTAGTTTACAGGAAGTGTAACTCTCTACTTTAATACTTCTGATATATGGAGCCACGTTCTGTTCATTATTTTTCATGCATGGCAATTGATATAAGCCTGCATGTCTGGAAAATGATATCACCGTAAGTCGCTGATGATATTAGCCGTTTGAACTATCAGCTGACATGTCATGTATGAGAGTTGTTTGCACTAGCATATGCGAATTATGGTACATTTAACCTCTCCCTATGCGTCCCCCTTGGATCAAGATCATGTGGCCCAGATTTGAGTTCTCATAGTTCTCACATGAAGCTGGTTCTCATATGATACATTGCCTTTAACCTATGTATGAAATAAGTTTTGACCCGTATGGCTATATGAATGTTTTTAGAATTTGAAAAGGAATTATACAGTACGGATGTCTTGTAAACACCCAACACATGTGGATGGTATTAGATTCATAGTTGACATAACACATTATCTAATTAAGTGGTTCTATATATAAGACTTGGAACGTGATGTTTGAACATCTGCAAATTCAAATTCTATAGTAATCTAGCACTGCCAATTCAATAAGATGTTTCAATCATTCTATACAGTATATTTGTAATATTACCACCAATTATCCTCTGACTTCTTTCTAATTCAAGATACTGTGTTTGTCGTCAATCCACCTGTTATTTTTTTTTTTTTTTTGCAAGGGAATCCACCTGTTATTTGTAGGTAGAGGAAAAGTTTTAACAATCTCCACAGCCAGATACATGAAGAACGGAAAGCAAGACAGAAGGCGGAGGAAGAGTTGGCAGCAATAAAGTTAACATCGAAGGAAGACATCCAGAAAATTCGTGAAGAAAACAAGAAATTCCAGAGGTCACATGAGAGGAAAAACAAAAACCCAGATTAAGACTGAAGTAGATAATGCTATGTGGGAAATGGAATCTCCCAGGAAATGCATCATTATGTGAGCAATCTTAAGATGGGAAAATCTATAGCATGGTAACAAGATGGCGGCTCTATCTCTACATTAATAGTACCAGTGTGGAAATAAACTTTTGATTTCTGCTATTTTTATATTTAATGTTAACCCTGCTCTTGCTACGTTATTACACCTTGGCGGCATTGGGAGGCCGTATAACTATGAAAGCTTGCTAAATTTATATTTTTTGCAGAATGGATGCAAATTTACATCTTTCTCTTTTGCCATCCATGTTCCTATTTAGAGGCTATGGTTAAGTTGCCATTGTATTTTCCATTTCCTTATTGAGCGCAGATCATGTTTTTACCTATTCTTTTTGTTGTTGATGAGTCCTCTTTGTCTGCGTGGAGCCATCTCAATACACTTTGCTGCATGGCGCTTCCAACTGTTCCGTTCACGCTGTTGTCCTCTCCCTGGAATACGTGCTGTGTGCATAACCAAGATAGAACATGCCCTACCAGGGAGAAACATAATAGAGGGACCTTTGCAAATATCCATGAGCTCCATACGAAATATTTAACGGAGTCCTTTGCAAATATGACTTTGAAACGACTTATAATAACTTTTCCCTAATTAGTGACATTTGGTTGAGAGGTTCGTCGTCATTTAATGATGACATTGGACACTACTTCCAAATGAGAAAAGGTCTACGCCAAGGAGATCGATGTCACCTATTTTCTTCACCGTTGTAGTGGATATGCTAGCCTTGCATATTAACCGGGCAAAGGTGGATGGACAAATAAGTGGCATTATTCCACGTCTTGTCGATGACGGGTTATCTATATTATAATATGTGGATGACACCATCTTATTCTTGACCATGACATCGGAAAGGTTCAAAAATTAAAATTAATACTAACTGCATTTTAACAATTGTTAGGTCTTAAGATTAATTTTCATAAGAGTAAAATCTTTTGTTATGGTGAGGCTGCTCAGTTCGAAGATCAGTACATGGAGCTTTTTAGATGCAACGTGGAGGAATTCCCTTTTAAGTACTTGGGGAGCCACATGCATCACACACAACTCCGTTATAGTGATTGGAGAGATATTGAAGAAGGATTTGAGAAGAGATTGAACTGCAGGAAAGGGAAATGTCTCTAATATTGTTGGAGTCTCACCTGCTTAACTCGGTTATATGAAGCATCCCTATGTTTATGATATCTTTCTTCGAGATTTTTGAAGGAGTCCTCATTAAACATGACTTTTATAGATCTGGTTTCTTTTGGCAGGGTGGTAAAGAGAATTAAAAATATCACCTGGCTGAATGGCACCTCTTATGTCGCCTGAAAGATCAAGGATGATTAGGAACAATTGATTTAGAGATCCAAAATAAGTGCTTGTTAAGTAAATGGTTATTTAAACTTCTTAACGAGGACGGTATGTGGCAATCGCTGATCCATAATAAATACCTAGGATTCAAGACATTGTCACATGTGGGAAATTGACAAGGGGATTCACACTTTTGGAGAGGTCTCTTACATATAAATGAGTTCCTATCACGTATCTCATTCAATGTTAAGTATACCTCCTAGGTTCGTTTCTGGAAAGATACATGGTGTGGGACGACCTCTTTTCGAGAACTTTATCCCAATCTTTTTAGTGTCACATATAACCCCAATGATTCATTGGCTCAGGTTATGACAGGAGCACTCTATACAACGACATAGTATCCAAAATTTCAACTATCAGATTAACCAATGAAAGAGACATGGTGTCTTGAAACTATATAATCACGGGAGATTTTCTACCTAGGCTATGTACTTATCATTATTAAACCATGACACCCCTTTCCGTCATAAGCTAATTCAGAAGTTGAAAATACCTCTTAAAATTAAGACTTTCCTGTCGCTAGAGAGGTTATATTGACAAAGGATAACTAAAGCCAATCGTAACTAGTCGGGAAGCCATAAGTGAAATCTGTAATGAGAAAAAAAAAAAAAAACAATTCAACTCTTGCTTTTCCCACGCCAGGAACATTTGAAGGCTTGTACAAACTCTTGCTTTTCCTCATTTGAAAAGAGGGATGCAAATCACAAACGTGGCAAAGAATGGAGATGCTCACCAACTCCAGAAATCCCATCCAAACCCATTCTTTCTGGACTCATCGGAAGCTCCGGTGTGGTACCGGACGTTCCGGTAGGCTTACGGAGAATTCTGCTCTCCGGAAAAGCCATACCGGAAGTTCTGGTCCCCGGTACCGGAAGTTCCGGTAGGCTAACGAGAGCTTTGAGCTCTGCGGAATGCCATACCGGAAGCTCCGATACGGCACCGGAAGCTCCGGTGCGGTCCAGTTTTCAAACCCTAAACCTAAGTAGCGAAAGTTCCGGTACTCCACCGGAAGTTCCGGTGCGGACCAAAAATCTAGATCTAACCCTAATTCGACCCATACCGGAAGTTTCGATATCCTATCGGAAGTTCCGGTGCGGGTTTTCAGACAGAGCCAACGGCTCTTTTGGGCTGTGGTATATATACCACACCCCCTCTCTCCACTCACATCTCTTGCAACACTCCGAACCAAAATACACTTGTGCTTCACTCCACTTGCTCCAAATCCTCTCCAAAAGCAAAAATTCCATCCTTGAGCTAGGATTTGAGTGAGAGACTTCAAGCAAGTGTTTGAGAGACTTAATTCCATTCTTGAGCATTTTCACTCCCGTCAAGCTTGTGATTTGGATTTCTTACTCTTGGAGCTTTGAGCTCCTAGACGGCTAGGCGTGCTCGTGAGCTCCCAACTTGTGTGGTGACGCTCGAGAAGTTTGTATTGCCCGTCCGGAAGGGACTTTGATAGTGGAAAACTCAAGCTCAACCTTGGTGGTGACTTGAGGGAGAAATAGGGTTGAAAGAAACCCGGTCCTTGGTGGACTTTCTCAACGGAGACGTAGAGTCCTTGGTGGGCTTGAACTTCGGTGAAAAATCTGTGTCTCTTGTGCTCCCTCTTTTACTTAAGCGCGTTGTTGTTTAAATTCACTAGGTTGCTTGTTAGTTTCCTTTGTGCCGTTAAATTGCTAGAATTGCATAGGGTTGTTTCTTTCTATCTTGCAAGCACTAGATTTGTGTAGGGTTTAATTCCGCATTTATCACCCTGCACCGGAAGTTCCGGTACCCTACCGGAAGTTCCGGTATTTGACGGTATCCGCAGAAATTTTTAGGTTCGCCTATCCATCCCCCCCCTCTAGGCGACTTTCATGAACCATTTAGGTACTTCATGGTTCTCATAGACGCATCTACAAGATGGTCTCATGTGTGTCTATTATCGACATGGAACCATGCCTTTGCAAAATTGATCGCACAAGTCATCGGACTTAGAGCAAATCATCCCGAGCACCAGATGAAATCAATTAGGTTGGACAATGCAGCAGAATTTTCTTCTAAAGCCTTCAATGATTATTGTATGGCTTTAGGAATTGAAGTACAACATTCCGTACCATATGTTCATACCCGGAATGGTTTAGCAGAATCTCTCATTAAGAGAGTAAAACTCATAGCCAAACCACTATTGCAAAATTGTAACTTACCAACCTCATGTTGGGGTCATGCGAGTGTTACACGCTGGTGACTTAATACAATTGCGTCCAACCGCATACCATACAGCTTCCCCACTGCAATTGGTTCGTGGTGATCCTCCTAGTATTTCCTATATGCAGAAATTCGGTTACGCCGTATACGTACCGATCTCACCACCGAAACAAACATCAATGGGCCCACACAGGAAAATTGGGATCTATGTGGGGTATTTATCTCCGTCAATCATTAAATACCTAGAACCCCTTACAAGGGACCTACTCACAGCCAGGTTCGCTGATTGTATCTTCAACGAAGATCATTTTCCGGCATTAGGGGGAGAATTCAAGTATCACACTGAATGTCCGGAAATAAATTGGGATTCCTTAGATTCCCAAAAGGAGGATCCTCATACCACATAATCCGAACGACAAGTTCAAAGAATAATTGATTTGCAAACGGCTGCAAACAATTTGCCGGACTCATTTAATGTGAGCAAAAGTGTCACAAAATCATTCATTCCTGCAAGGAATGTAATGGAAAGAATAGAGGTACCAAACAAAACTATTCAACTCCCTAACTCAACAGAGAAAGGGAGAAGTACGGAAAACCCTCGAAAGCGCAAGAGGAAACAGAGGAAAGACTCCTCTAACACGAGTAAATGAAACTCAACCTCTAGTTGAGAGATACAATGTGGATTCAAGAAACCCGCATCCCACATCAATAGTGCACTCAATTTCTTATGATGGGACATTGGAACACCCCGGCGCTATCGTATTGGGAAATACCGAGCCAGCAATTGGGGTACAAAAAATTTCCATCAACTACGTTGAATCCGGAGAATCATTCGATCGTAAGACTACAATTGTCGACACATACTTTGCCTCATCAATTGCCGAAACCATACAAAATGATCCAGATCCAAAGTCCATAGCAGAGTGCAAACAGCGCTCGGACTGAAACAAATGGAAGGAAGAAATTGAAGCAGAGTTAGCCTCCCTCAATAAAAGACGAGTATTCTCATCGGTGATACCTACACCTCCAAAAACCTTCCATGTGGATTTTAAATGGGTTTTCATCCGGAAGCGGAATGAGAACAATGAGGTGGTGAGATATAAGGCGAGGCTTGTAGCAAGGGTTCACATAGAGACCCGAGCATTGATTTCAATGAAACATACTCTCCAGTCATGAGTGGAATAACGTTCCGATATTTAATTTCACTGGCAATCAAAAAACGTCTATCTATGCAGTTGATGGACGTCGTGACCGCATATTTATATGCATCATTAGATTCGGATATATATATGAGGGTCCCCGATGGGATCCCTATACCGAATAAGAACAAAAATCGCAATACGTATTGTGTGAAACTTAAAAGATCACTCTATGGTCTTAAACGATCGGGAAAAATGTGGTACAATCGATCGAGTGAGTACCTTCTACGGAAGGGATACTCTAACAACAATGATTGCCCATGCATCTTAATCAAAAGATCCTCTATAGGATTTTGCATAATATCGGTGTATGTAGATGATTTGAACATCATTGGCAACACCCAAGATATTGATGAGGCCTCGCAATCACCTCAAGACGGAATTTGAGATGAAGGATTTGGGTAAAACCAAATTTTGCTTAGGTTTGCAAATCGAACATCTTCACTCGGGAATCTTAGTACATCAATCTGTCTACATCGAGAAAATATTGAAGAAATTCAATATGGACAAAGCTCATCCAAATAAGACTCCCATGGTTGTTCGATCACTCGAAAAAGAAAAAGACATTTTCCGACCACGGGAGGAAGGGGAAGAGATATTGGGACCACAATATCCTTATCTCAGACCTCATTGGAGCACTCATGTATCTAGCAAATAGGACCAGGCCTAACATTGCTTTCGCAGTGAATCTATTAGCAAGATACAATGCTGCTCCAACTAAACGTCATTGAATCGGAGGAAAATTAATCCTTAGGTACTTGAATGGCACTAGGGATCTTGGTTTATTCTTCCGAAAGACTAATAATCCCACCTTAGTTGGATACACGAGATGTTGGTTCGGTTACATGTCCGATCTCCACAATGCCGGATCACACAGAGGTTTTGTATTCCTTCATGGAGGAACAACCATCTCATGGAAGTCATCTAAACATACTTTAGTGGCTACCTCCACAAATCATTCTGAGATCATCGCTCTATATGAGGCATCACGCGAATGCGTATGGCTTCCCAGAATGATAAACCACATTGAGCAATCTTGTGGTATTGGTTCCTCGAGAATCACCCACCATTACCCATGAGGATAATGCTGCTTGTATCACACAGATGCAAACAGGCTACATCAAGAGCCAAGTCACTAAACACATTACCCCTAAATTGTTTTATCCTCATGAGCTTCAGCAAAATGGAGAGATAAACATTTTATAGGTAAAATCATGTGATAATCTGGCCGATCTATTCACCAAATCCCTACCTACTTCCACATTCGAAAAATGTGTTAAAGGGATTGGTATGGGATGGCTCGAGAGACTTGCAAACATCACGGGGAGAATCTCCGATCGATGAGCCTAGTTAAACGCATCATGTTGTACTCTTTTCTTTTATGAGTTTTTACCATCGGGTTTTCTCATACAAAGTTTTTAACAAGATAATAATTGGTGCAAGCATATCTTAATATTTCCCCATCGGGGTTTTTGTAGAGATAAAATAATCAACACAAGCATATGTCTTTATCTCAATTTTTTCCCAATCACGGTTTTTCTAGAGATAAAAATCAAGACATAGATTACTCCTTAAATCTTTCAAATTTGTGATTGAGTGATCATCAAACACATTATTCCTAATTTTTTCCCACGGGTTTTTTTAAGGAATTTAAAAGATATTGATCTCTATGAAGGATTCGATAAAAAGGGGGAGTGTTACAAATGCAAATCAATTTGCTCTCATCAAAGGAGGCCATCAAAGAGATCATGAAGGGCTCCTAAATGCCATGTTTATGACCTTGGAAAACAGCCATCTTCATGGTTGTAACAGCCATGGTCATGGGCTATTTCATGGCCATTAGGGCATTTATGACGGCAGTTTTTCCATGCTTAATGGCACACCTTTTGTACCCCTATATATGTAATCCAAAGATCAATACAATACACTCTTCACTCTATTCTCTTGTCTCTTTGGCCACTTTCTAATAGTAGCTACGCCAACCTCGTTGCCACCCTCCACCATCCTGCAAGGGGAGGAATCCTTAAGGATGAGAGCGCCGCCTAACGGGATGGGGACATAGGTTGGGGAGGCACTCCAACCATCGCGAGCTGAACAACATCGGTCTCCTTGAATGCTGATGGAGTCATCTTTTCCAGAGCATCCGGTGTCCACGAGCGACCATCCAACGCCCGTTGCGGAGGAACCCACAAAGAAAGGATGCCTAGCAAGCGTGAACAAACCTAGCATATGATAGAAGACACCACAAGTAGGAGCTCGACGACGAAGCATCCAAAATTGAGATTACAAGATTGGAATTACCGATGCTTTTGTTAATCCGAGACAACTCGTTACTCCAATGTTTGAGCTCTCTTATAAGGAATTTAGAAGTTAGCTGAGATGTACATGGCATAGTGTTGGTGCACTAAGCGAAGAAGGTAATGCACACTTAGTACATCGAACACAAAAATCTAATATGCGAAGTAAATAAACAGAGTGATGAGGTAACGATTCTTAGTATATGTGAGGTTAGCTCAAGATTACATGTGTCCTTTCGGATGACTCTTGGACTCCCTTTATAGTCCTAGGGAGCCACACTTTACAGGACCCTTCTACCCCTAGCCGCTGCCCTCGATTCTACCTGGAAGGCGGTAACTCCCGAGGGCAATCCAGGAAAATCGGCAAAGCACGCTTGATTCGTGGCTTAACCGGCCTTTGGGTCGGCGAACACTCCGGCTTCGCTTGGCCTAGTGGTCGCCCCGCTGGTCACGGACCTTTGCATCGGGGCTCTCTCCTCTGCTGGCCCCCTCTTCGCTCCGTCCGGGGTGCCTCCTTCGCTTCGTTCATTGACCTACACGTTCGCCTGGAGACTCGAGTTAGTTAGAAGTTAGATGCGGAGGGCCGTGGCGTTTGCTCCGCGTGAGGTTTGCCCCTGCGCCGGGCCTCCAACGGTAGCCCCTCGATGGACGAGCTATTTTTGCTTCACGGATTTGAACGCGTCAATCGGAATTCCGCCTCGTGGGCTCGTTTCTTAGCTCAGTCGGCGCACGAGTACGAGCTGGTACTCGTGCACGGTGAGGTGGGGCCCTAGGACTATAAGATTGTGTAGCATGCGAGATGAGGCAACATTTATTTCTTTGGGGCTTATATATTGGAGGACACTTGAGTTGAATAATTATGTTCATTGCATGCCTACCGATTTATTGAAATAAGTTGTGAATGTGTTGTCCAAAGTACTATAAATAGTTAACAAAGCCCTTGCAAAAAAAGTTAACAAGGTTGTCGGGGAAAAGATTAACGCTGCGACGTGGCAGCGTCCGGACCTACCCAACGGAAGGTTAACGCGACCACGTCATCTCCAGGGGCTGGCCCATGCTCGTACGGACCGACCAGGAAACGACCCTAACGAATTACTCAAGGATGTCCGCCTCGCACGACCTTAACGCCTTGGTCGAGGGATTCCGTCTCGCCCGACCTTGGTGTCTTGGTCGAAGGGCTCCGTCCCGCACGACCTCGGCGTCCCTCGCACTCGACCTCGTGACTCGACCACCAACCGCATTCAATTCCAACTGCCCGGCACCCACGTGGGCTCGGCCCGGGAATCATTGGAGAGAAGCCCGAGCCCATCCCTCCTGCCGCCACCTGCTCCCGTCGGGGTGAGACAGACCGACCCACGGATCGAAGATCCCGAGGTGCTTGTTTAAGCAGACACAAGATAATACAACAACCGACGGAGTTCAAATATGACATAGAGAAATTAACATCATTTTACATCGGAGTTTAATACAGCGGAAATTAAACAAGTTCAGTTCTGAAAATGCGGAAGCGGAAGCGATAATTAACGTCTAACAAATATACATCTCGACGATACATGCGGGGTGATTAATCCGAGCCCATACGGATAATCACGTAGCCAAACACAAGCAGCGGCAAGGCTAGGCTTCCCGGTGGGAAGACCAGCCCTCCGGGATCTGCAAGTCCCAGGGCAGTACACCAACGAGCAACTCATATGCATCATCCGTATTACCTGAAAAACAACATAGGCACAAAGCCCGAGCAACTAAAGCTCAACAAGACCGACCCGTCAAATGGTTCACAAAACCGACTCCTAGACATGCAAGGCTCGGAGGAGTGTATTGATTTTCAGGATATAAAACAGCGACTAAGCGAGTGGATCCTTACTTTCAATATTATTGCCAAGTTTAATATTAGATAAATAAATTCAGTAATCATACAAGAGAAACATAAATACAAGAGTAGCATGAATATATATATCAAAGTAACCTCATCAACAACAATAACCGAGCAAGTACCATTAGCATTTAGAATTTAAATTCAAGTTATATCTACGATGTGACTCGGTGAACAAGCGGGTACTCATTACTCGCGAGGGACAAGTGATACGTATCAATTTTACACCAGCTGGGAAAAACCCGAAGCACACGACATACGCATCATTTAAGAACACGTATCTCAGCCTTTCACAAAGGTGTCATTCAAGCGGGAAGGGTACCGGATCTCCAAAGTGGCCAGCAGCTCATCGGTAACGTCGTGAGCCTACTACCCACTCCTTGCGCGGGCACAACGACCGAAGACCAGGGTTATCTTCCATAGTACAACATCCGAGTGCTACATAAGCTTACTAGTCCCCAATAAAACTAGCATGTACTCGAGTACAGTTCAAAACTTGTCCGAAGGGGCCAACAACGATACGGTCCTCAACCGAGCACGGACGGGGCTACAACCTTGCAAACCATGCCCTCGCAAGGCACATGTGCTTGCCCTTTCCTCTACTCGGCCCGTCCACGTCTCAACTTTTAGTTGTTTACACGAACGGTCTGCCACCTTGCGAGACAAGCCCTATCCAGGCCCTTGCCTTCGCTCTTTCTAAAACAGACTCGTTCGGTTCCATTTACTTAAGCATGTGATTAACAACCTGTTCTACTAACATTTGAGTAATTGACTTTGTACCGTTGATCCTAGAATTAAGCATAGCAAATATTCTAGTAGGCTAACTGTACCATTAAAACATCTACATAGGATTTATCCGGGGACAATGCATGTGGATTTTCAGCCAAATACCTAGACTTAATGCACAATTCATTCTAGACAGTCTAGCAATTGTGATACTGAAAATAAAAACTTTAAAACTGGGAGGATGCACCGGGGCTTGCCTGGAGCTACTACAACGGAGTTAGGGTCTTCGGGTGCCGGGTCTTGATTGAGAGAGATATCCTTCGAAGATCCTCAACCGGCACTTCAACGTTTCCTAAATTAACGAGATGTCAATATCGATGAATGCAAAGACATGCAAACAATATGGATGACGTTGATGTATGAATGATACATTCAAAGACAGAATTGATATGTTACGTAAGATGGTTCTTGAAGACATATGCTTAAATATAAATTTATTTTAAAGTATGCTTTCCTTATCACATGTAAAAATGAAGTACCTAATCATAATAATTAAAGGCATTTAAATGACATGGTCACATTTGCAAAGGTTCTGTACATATGCATTATACAAGAGCCGTATACAGGACATAACAAAATAATAACAAGTTTCATCATTTTATGTGGAGAGATTTAACTTTAAACATAAAAGCAACGGTTTCTACAAACAAAATTCCTTAGGAAATTATTGGTTGCAGATATGAACACATTCTAAAATATGGTGATACTACCTGCTATTAGTGACATTTTTTCCTTGGTAGAATATTTATTTGATGCATAAATTAATTATTAGAAAATAAACATGCTAAACAAAGAATTAAGCATACAATGGTATACATGCACAGACGTGATGAATATGATGCAGCATACTAATGAGCATGTCAAGAGGATTCCAAAACATTTTAGTTTGCATCATTTGCATTTCTAGATAAAAAGATATTAATTAAATAGGGTTTACAAACTTATAATTATTCTGGAAACATTATGTAGCAAAAATGGGTTTTATCAGCACCAATAAATAGTAATTGTTGTAAGGAATCCAACAAAATTGGTCTCACTCGATTTGGAGTTCTAATACTCAAGATATGAATTTTCTAGTTTAATTCAAAGTTCTGCCTAAATTACGAAATTGCCATTACGGAAAATTGAATTAAAGCAGTCTGGCAGACACACAGGGGGCTATAGAGTTCGGATCTGGTTGCGGCCAAGGTCACTGTGGATCCAGAGCGGTGTGGTCAGCCATGTGGCTCGCCGGAGCTTCGCCGGAAAGGGATGGCGCAAGGCGGAGGATGGCCGGACTTGGTCGAAACTCGAGGGGAAGCTCACCTACGTGCAGCGCGCGGCAAGGAGAGGCCGGTGGAGGTGGTGCGCAGGGTGCGCGGTCATCGGAGCTAGCTCGCCGGCGACAATGGCGGGTGGGCGACGTTCGGCAGCGGCGTGAGCTCGAACCAAAAGGCGAAAAGCTCGGGTTCTTGTCCTGCGACGTTCAGTAGAGCATGGCGAAGAGCGTCTTGTGGTCGCTCGTCCACGGAGCTCGCCGGAAAGAGGTCCGCACCATGGAGGTCAAAAGGCCGGCGGGCTATGGCCGGGGAAAAGTCCGAATCCGGCCTGCTCAGTGGGGGGAACAAAGGGGAAAAGGGTGAGGGTGGTTCCCCACGCAGATGCGCACACACGGGGAGAAAAATCATGCGAAAAGGCTCACCGTGCTTTGCAAATTTTGTGATGAATCTCGAGGCGGCCGGTAATGGCGTCTCCGGAGAAAAGCTCAAAATTAATGGCTTCCGGTGAGGGGAATGAGGGGGTGTCGGTTCTAGGAGGTGCTGCGGTTCATGGCGCATCCATTGGGAGCATTTGTTCGGGCTAGGGCGTAGCGAGGCAACTAGACGTCGAGTTTTGGAGGAGGTGCAGCAATGGCAGAGCTCCTGCTCTTCTGCTTGCTGCTGCGCTAGTGAGAGGGATAGAGCAGAGAGAGCGATTGAGAGAGAGGAGTGAGGCCAGGTGAGAGCCGTGGGTTGTGATGGGAGCCTGGACAGAGAAGAGGAGCCACGTACAGGGCAGGTGGCGAGCCGTGCGTGCTGGTTCAGCTGGGACAGTAGGAACAGAGAGAAAAGAGAGAGATGCGTGAGGTTGATGGTGGGACCCACAGCATATTCCAAAGCATTTTCTCTTTTTTGAAACTGTGGTTTTCTAGCACAAGTTTGGGCTTAAATAAAATAGTTCTGGTGCCCTAAAAATCCATCCAAAAATACCAGTGGGTAGCTCATCTCTTGGAAGAGACATGCACGAAGAGTTTGAGTCCAAACTCCTTCTGGTTTAATTTTGATAATTCATCAAAAAGGGGTAAAACTTAAGCTTGTCGGATTTTTGTAGGGAGCTCTGGTTATCCAAATGACATGGGACTTGTTCCCAAATTTTTATTTTGACTTCTTCTACAACATATACTTTTGCCAGGGGCAATTGTTATAGGTAAATTTTGACTTGTAGTTCAACCCAATATTAATTTATTTGAATTTGCAATTCAAATCACTATGCATGTGTCCAAAATTTTGATATTGGGGTTCTACAGAGTCATTAGGTAATTGTAGAAATTTTAGTTGAGACGTTCGTGATACCGGGGTGTCACAGACTGGCTGCGCAGCCCTAGATCGGTAGGGTTCCGTGAATGTCGGTGGGGTGTTGGCGGCGCAGGTGGACCTCGTACCGCGTGCCCCGGCCCCCACCTCCTTTTTATATTGCGCAGTGTCACAGGGGCCTACCAACCATTAGGGTTTGGGTGCTCCCGATCGGGGCGTGTTTTGGGCTGCTGGGCCCAAAGGCCAGCAGGAAATCTGTCTAACAGCATGTTGCTATTCTGTAGTAGAATAATTGAACAACAAATATATTTTCCGCGATTCAGGTGACGGCTCACGATAACATGAAACCGTTGTTCACCCACACTCTGACCTTCTTCGTCCCCATGATATAACCCGTGCCGCCGTGATTAATCCAACATCCCCACCGTCCTCCACCCGCACAGCCTGCTACCGGCCGCACCTTTTCTTCCCAGCCCCGCCCCCAGCCACCGGTGCCTTTCGGATTTGTCACACCGCCCCGCAAGCCCTCTCGCTGCTAAAAAGTCGACCATGTGACTATCCATTGCTAACCCCAGCAGCTGCCTCTCCACGCACCCGCACCGTGCCGTTCTCCACTCTTATATGTCTGGCAGGAGGAGGAGAAGCTCCGGCTGTACAAATCCACACACGGGTGACAAATAATAGGGAACGATATGAACTTTTGTGGCTCTCCAGAAGGCTAATGTGGAACCTGGACGCGGATTCATTAATTTACTATTGAGTTCGTATTATCGGTGTGCACCCGGCTGCGAGGAAGTCGGGTTCATCTGCAGAGACAATAAACAAGCTGAGGCTAGTCTTAGATTTGTGTTGCAATAGGGTTGAATTTATCTTTTTTGATAAATTACGTATTTGTCATTTGTTTCCGTTGATACGAGTATATTAATATACCATCTGATCAAAAACTGATTCCAGGTGTTTTCCAAAAAAATGTTTTATTGTGTGATTCTCATCTTTCTTCTGAATAAAAAAAATAATAGTTCATGTTTTGGATTGTGCATACAGAGGCCAAGAGTTCGCTCCCGGAAAAGGCCATTACTAACGCACTCTAGTTCTTGTTTCTGGAGCAGGGTTTTCCAACATTAACAAGGCTGAAGAAGATGTCCTTAAAGAGGTCTCCAAATGTGTGGATATGTCCAGAGGGATGGGATTCATGCTATGCTACTAGTTTTATCAGCTGAATGTCGGTTTACTCCAGAAGACGTAGCTATCATTAATTCTATTAAAATGTTCTTCAGTGAAAAGATCGTTGAGCATATGATACTGGTCTTCACACATGGTGATCATGTTGACGAGATCAGGTTGACAAACATGCTGAATAATAAGGGCACAAGTTATTTGCAGGTTTGTTTCATTCCAGCCTGTTAGAACTCTGATAACATTTCTTTGTATTCACTAGAGGATAAATAACAGTTTTCTTGTTTTTCACAGGACCTCAAAAATATATGTGGAGGTAGAATTGTTCTATTTGACAATAAAACTACCGATGCCCAGAAGCGGCAAGCTCAGCGCAAGAAGCTACTAGATGAAGTGGACTCCGTCGTTTCAAGCCATGGCGGTTTAACATTCTCGAATCAGATGCTCAACCAGATTAAGGTTTGTGGCCCAACTTTTGAAGTATGTTTCATGCATGTTTTCTTTTCATATTCTCATTTTTTTCTCCCTTGCTCCAGGAATTACACGAGTCACAGAACAGTGGGGTTGTTGACAAAGATTCAGCCGAAGAACCAGATAAATTGAAGAAAGAGACAGATGACGAACTCATTGCGCACATCGGTACCATGGTAATATTGATTTGTTTGGTGCACAACTGTGATAATTTTATCTAGTAATCCGTGGCATGTGACTCGATCAATCTGCTTTCCACATCATAAGAATTATGAGCATTATACTTCCCAAATGCATATAGTTAGTCACATAAAATATATGATTTGCTCGCTGTAGTTTACAGGAAGTGTAACTCTCTACTTTAATACTTCTGATATATGGAGCCACGTTCTGTTCATTATTTTTCATGCATGGCAATTGATATAAGCCTGCATGTCTGGAAAATGATATCACCGCAAGTCGCTGATGATATTAGCCGTTTGAACTATCAGCTGACATGTCATGTATGAGAGTTGTTTGCACTAGCATATGCGAATTATGGTACATTTAACCTCTCCCTATGCGTCCCCTTGGATCAAGATCATGTGGCCCAGATTTGAGTTCTCATAGTTCTCACATGAAGCTGGTTCTCATATGATACATTGCCTTTAACCTATGTATGAAATAAGTTTTGACCCGTATGGCTATATGAATGTTTTTAGAATTTGAAAAGGAATTATACAGTACGGATGTCTTGTAAACACCCAACACATGTGGATGGTATTAGATTCATAGTTGACATAACACATTATCTAATTAAGTGGTTCTATATATAAGACTTGGAACGTGATGTTTGAACATCTGCAAATTCAAATTCTATAGTAATCTAGCACTGCCAATTCAATAAGATGTTTCAATCATTCTATACAGTATATTTGTAATATTACCACCAATTATCCTCTGACTTCTTTCTAATTCAAGATACTGTGTTTGTCGTCAATCCACCTGTTATTTTTTTTTTTTTTTGCAAGGGAATCCACCTGTTATTTGTAGGTAGAGGAAAAGTTTTAACAATCTCCACAGCCAGATACATGAAGAACGGAAAGCAAGACAGAAGGCGGAGGAAGAGTTGGCAGCAATAAAGTTAACATCGAAGGAAGACATCCAGAAAATTCGTGAAGAAAACAAGAAATTCCAGAGGTCACATGAGAGGAAAAACAAAAACCCAGATTAAGACTGAAGTAGATAATGCTATGTGGGAAATGGAATCTCCCAGGAAATGCATCATTATGTGAGCAATCTTAAGATGGGAAAATCTATAGCATGGTAACAAGATGGCGGCTCTATCTCTACATTAATAGTACCAGTGTGGAAATAAACTTTTGATTTCTGCTATTCCAAAGCATTTTCTCTTTTTTGAAACTGTGGCTTTCTAACACAAGTTTGGGCTTAAATAAAATAGTTCTGGTGCCCTAAAAATCCATCCAAAAATACCAGTGGGTAGCTCATCTCTTGGAAGAGACATGCACGAAGAGTTTGAGTCCAAACTCCTTCTGGTTTAATTTTGATAATTCATCAAAAAGGGGTAAAACTTAAGCTTGTCGGATTTTTGTAGGGAGCTCTGGTTATCCAAATGACATGGGACTTGTTCCCAAATTTTTATTTTGACTTCTTCTACAACATATATTTTTGCCAGGGGCAATTGTTATAGGTAAATTTTGACTTGTAGTTCAACCCAATATTAATTTATTTGAATTTGCAATTCAAATCACTATGCATGGATCCAAAATTTTGATATTGGGGTTCTACAGAGTCATTAGGTAATTGTAGAAATTTTAGTTGAGACGTTCGTGATACCGGGGTGTCACACAGGGCACGCCGATGGGACATCCGGTTCTCGTTGAATGGCAGGGTTGGCGTGGACCGCAGGTTCCGGGAGGAGTCGCTGCCCGTTAATGTACGGACGTACGATTCCCCGGCGAACCCGTCGAATAGGTGTAGCTCAAGGTCGAGCTTGAGCTACGTCCCGTCTCGCACGACCTTCCCCTGCAAGCTCGACTCGGGAAAACAATTGCTCCCGTACCTCGACCATATCCGAAGCATCATCACGCCCGACAGGGAAGGACGGGTATGGCATGTCCAAATCCAACCACTCCGTGAACAACACCACCCGTGGCTCCCCCGATTGCGGAACACTCCACCTCGACGCTCGTTGCTACGGGAGCGACACGACCGCCTGATCAACCCCGACGGAACGTACGGCAAGGAAGCCGATTGGATAGCGCCGAAGCTCGACCATCCCCTTCTTCTCTCTTTCTCCTCGTAACTCGGGTCCCACCCCTATGACTATAAAGGGGTGTGACTCTTCTACGCACGGACAGAGACACGCGATACACACACATTCTCGCACGGGACTTGGAGCACGCTCCTCTCCCATCACATCTGTATTCGCATTTCCATCTTGGCGCAAGGAACACGACGTCGTGAGACCCCCCCGCCGGACGTAGGGAGATTTCCCGAACCAGCCTAAACCTTTCGTGTCTTCCCTTGTGCACCATCCGGCCTAAAACGCGCAACCCTCGGGACAAATTCTACAGCTGGTGGTTCGAACACCGACGGTTGGCGCGCCGGATAGGGGCTGTTGCCATTTTCGTCACGCTTTTCCGGCCCACATGGCGCGGATGGTTGATTCCGAACCTTCGTTCCGGGCTCCCGGCACGACCGTGCGCTTCGGGAGTCTCAATTTCGTGGCTACCTCCGGGCGGACGCCGGCACGCGCCAAGCCGCCGGCGCCGCAGGCCCGGTGGCGACCCGCGCCACCGCGAACGTGACACGGCTTAGCGCTCTCCGGGAGCGGCTAATCCGGTGGAGACGGAGTTTGTAGGGATGGTAGTCCATCCCTCCAAATCCCTCTTTGACCTCCTCGACGCCGGGGAGGAGGAAGACTCGGACCAGGGCAGCAGCGATGAAGCCCACGGCCCCGCTCGCGAGTGCAACGTAGTGCACGCCGGAGCCGCGGGCGTCCGGAGCGCAGGGGGACCAGCCGAGCCGGAGTCCGGCGCCCCGGGACCCCTGCGGCTCAACGCGCGCACACCGCGCCTCCGGGAGGCGACGACCTCCGAACTCGCCTCCGGGCTAGGCGCCCGGAGCTGGAAGAGGCTCGCCGTGGCCTCGACGAGGAGACCGCGGCGGTAGAGCGGGAGTTGCAGCAGCAGCGCCAGCACGCAGAGTGCAACGCGCGCCCGAGGGCTCACCACGTCCAACAGCAGATCGCCGACGACGCCGGGGCTGAGACCCAGCACTTCCCGCGCGCCGGGCAAAACGTGGCTGCAGCAGCCGCGTTGCTAAAAACCCTCCCTGTACAGCCAACTCCCGAGGCGCAGCGGGTGCAGAGGGAGATGGCCGCGCTCCTCGCTAAGGCGGCGGAGCAGCACGCGAAAGCTCGCAGCGACGCGCCGTGCTCGTCGGTCCAGCACGCTAGCGCCGAGCGGCGCAACTCCCGAGCAGGAGGATCGATGCACGCCTCCGTGCGGCAGCCCGCACGACCGGGCCAGCCCGAGCCTAGGCGGTCGGTGCACTCCCGCATCGGAGCCACTCGAGACGCGCGCTTGACCCCGGACGCCCGACGTCGCGCTCGGGACGACGAGAGGTCCACGCCTCGTTCGAAACCCCCGCCGCGGAGGTCGGGGCGATGTCGAGCACGATCGGAGCCGGAGCCCCGACCCCCGGGTCCGAAGGTCTTCGGTTCCGCGATCGGGGAGCGACCTTCCCTCGACGCTTCCGTCCTCCGACGACGATGGCCAAATACGCGGGGAGTCAAACCCCTCCCTCCGGGTAGAAGACTACCGGCTAGCATGCCGGCTGGCGGCACGAACGATGATCTCGCCATCATTCGAAACCTCCCGCTGTACCTCGCCGACTCGGCGAGAACCCGGCTCGAGCATCCGCCCGCGGACCGGATACGATCGTGGGGCGACCTGCGAGAGGTTTTCGTGGGGAACTTCCAAGCCACGTGTGCCCGCCCGGGTAACCCTTGGGAGTTGAAGAACTGCCGGCGAAGCCGAACGAGCCGCTCCGGGACTACATCCGGCGTTTTTCCCGGCGCTGCAACGAGCTGCCCCATGTCGTGGATGCGGATGTCATTGGGGCCTTCCTCTCCGGAACAAACTGCGAGGCTCGGTCCACGAGCCGGGGCGAAGTTGCCCGCGAACAGCCGGGGAACTCCTCGACATCGCCACGAGCCACGCCTCGGGCAAGGAGGCGGTCGGAGCCCTCCTCCACCGCGACCTCTCCGAGAAAGGGAAGGGCAAGAGGACCGATGGCAACGTGGGTGGGGGGCCTTCGGCTCCAAGCCCAACAAAAAGAATAAGTCGCGGTCGACCGACGGCCACATGGTAGCCGCGGCCGACAAGAAGGGCGCGAAGCAGCCCAACAAAACCCCCGGACCACTTCGAGAAGAAGTGGAACGGGCCGTGCCCCAACCACGAGTTCCCGGTCAAGCACCCGATGCGGGACTGCTCGTTGATGAAGAAGTTCATCACGCAGCACGGGCGGAAGGCACGCCCGCGAGCATGACCGGGAGGGGAGCGTCGGGGTCGAAGGCGACGCCGACGAGGAAAACGAGGAGGGCTTCCCTCGGGCGGAGGGTTGCCTTATGATCTTCGCGAGCTCCGATGCTCGTCCGGGTCGGCGTTCGGTCAAGCTCGAGCGTCGCGAGGTCTTTGCCGCGGAGCCCGCAACCCCGGCTTATCTCAAGTGGTCGGAACTCCCGATCACGTTGGATCGCGCCGATCACCCGGCGCGAGTCCCGCGGCCAGGTCGATACCCGCTCGTGGTCGACCCCATCGTCGCCAAGACACGCCTCTCCAAGGTGTTGATGGACGGGGGCAGCGGCCTCAACATCCCGTACGGCGACGTCCGGGATGCTATGGGCATCGAACGCTCGCAAATTCGTCCCAACGGCTCCCCGTTTCATGGCGTCGTTCCGGAACGCAAGCCGTCCCCATCGGGCGGATCGACCTGCCCGTCACGTTCGGGACTCCTTCAAACTTTCGAACGGAGACCCTCACCTTCGAGGTGGTAGGATTCCCGGGGGTCTACCATGCTATCCTTGGGCGGCCATGCTACGCGAAGTTCATGGCCGTCCCGAACTATGTCTACCCGAAGCTCAAGATGCCCGGGCCGAAGGGAGTTATCACCGTGGGTGCGTCTTTCCAGCACGCCTACCGGTGCGACGTCGACAACCGTGACCTGGCCTCGGCGCACTTAGCCTCCACCACCGAGCTGGCGAGTCATCGGGAGTAGGTGGTCGAAGACCCGCCGCGATCGAGCCGCAAGGCGACTTCCTTCGAGCCGGCGGAAGGAACCAGGGAGGTCGCCCTCGACCTCGATGGGGACGAGAAGAAAACGGTGCGCATTGGCACCTCCCTCTCCCCCAAATAGGAAAGCGCGCTCGTCGACTTCCTCCACGCGAACGCCGACGTCTTCGCGTGGAAACCCTCGGACATGCCGGGAATCCCGAGGAAAGTCGCCGAGCACTCCTTGCACATCGGGCCGGGCTCCAAGCCGGTGAAACAACGCTTGCGCCGCTTCGACGAGGAGAAGCGCAAGGCGATCGGGGAGGAGATCGCGAAGCTTTTGGCGGCCGGGTTTATCAAGGAGGTGTACCATCCTGAATGGTTGGCTAATCCTATTCTTGTACGGAAAAAGAATGGGAAATGGAGAATGTGCGTTGACTATACTAGCCTCGAATAAGGCTTGTCCTAAGGACCCTTTTCCTTTGCCGCGCATTGACCAAATAGTCGACTCGACCTCCGGGTGCGAAACCCTCTCGCTTTCTTGACGCGTACTCCGGGTACCATCGGATAGCGCTCGGCGAGGCCGACCAACTCGCTACCTCCTTCATCACGCCCTTCGGCTCGTATCGTTACACGACGATGCCGTTCGGGCTCAAGAACGCCGGTGCCACGTACCGGAGGTTCATCCAGAAATGTTTCGACTATCTCATCGGAGACATCGTCGAAGCCTATGTGGACGACATCGTCGTCAATTCCAAAAAGCCGACCAGCTCGTGGTCGACCTCGAATGCGTGTTTGCCAAGCTGCGCGAGAACGGCGTTAAGCTCAACCCCGAGAAGTGCGTCTTCGGGGTCCCTCGGGGGATGTTGTTGGGATTCGTCGTTTCGGAGCGACGCATCGAGGCAAACCCGGAGAAGATCACCGCCATCGAGCGCATGGGTCCGATCCGGAACATCAAAGGGGTGCAACGGCTCACGGGATGCCCGGCGGCGCTAAGCCGTTTCATCTCGCGACTCGGACAAAGGGCGCTACCGCTCTACAAGCTCCTCAAGAAGTCCGAGCGCTTCGAGTGGACCCGGGAGGCGCAGCTCGCGCTCGACGAAGTGAAGCGCATCCTGGCTAACCCACCGGTCTTGACTCCCCCACTCCCGGGGGAGCAACTCTTGCTTTACCTCGCGGCGACCACACGGGTCGTCGGCGCCGCCGTCGTGGTCGAGCGCGAGGAAGAGGGCCATGCACTCAAAGTACGGCGTCCCGTCTACTACGTCGGTGAAGTGCTCTCCGACTCGAAGACTCGATACCTGCAAGTGCCCAAGATCCTCTACGCCCGATGGTCTCCGAGCGCAAACTACGCCACTACTTCGACTCGCACTCGATAACCGTGGTGAGTTCTTTCCCTCTGCAGGACATCATTGAAAACAGGAAGTCTACGGGCAAGGTCGCTAAGTGGGCTCTTGAGCCGATGGGGCACGACATCACTTACTCGCCTCGGACGGCGATAAAATCCCGAGTACTAGTCGACTTCATCGCGGAGTGGACGGAGACCCAGCTGCCATCGGCGCCGGTGGATCAAGAGTACTGGGTCATGTACTTCAACGGGTCGTTAATGCGCCAAGGAGCCGGCGTTGGACTCGTCTTTGTCTCCCCCGAAGGAATACACACGAGGTAGCTATCCGGTTACATTTTTCGGCCTCGAATAACGTGGCGGAATACGAGGCCTTGGTGAATGGCCCGAAGATCGCCATTGAGCTCTAGATCCGGCGACTCGACGTTCGCGGGGATTCCCAACTCGTCGTCGACCAAGTCATGAAAGAGTCGAGTCAGTCGAAATGACACGCCGATGCTCTATCACCAAGAGGTGGGGAAGCTTGAGGAGAAGTTCGATGGGCTTGAGCTTAAGCACGTCCCCGACGACTTAACGAGGCGGTAGACTCGCTCGCCAAAATGGCATCTACTCGGGAGCCGGTCCCGACGGGCATCTTCGCCCACGACCAGCTCCAACCGTCGGTGCGACCTCCCGTCACTCCTAGCGGTGAGGAAAAATCAGTCAAGGTGGGTCCGGAGGCTTCCCCGGCGCCAACCTCGACTCGAAGCAACACTCGAGCCAAGACGAGGCCTCGGGGCTGGGCCCCCACGAGCGATCGGGGAAGTCATGGAGATCGACGCGCCGGCGGACTCCGCGTCACAGCCAACCGATTGGAGAACACCGTACGTCGAGTACCTCCTCCACGACAAACTCCCGGCCGACCGGACCGAGGCGAAACGCCCGCACGGGCGCTCTAAGTCCTTCGTCTTGGTCGACGGCGAGCTTTACAAACGCAACGTGTCGAGGATCCTGCAGCGATGCATTCCGATCGAGGAAGGCGCGCGACTCCTCGACGACATACACGCGGGTGTCCGCAGCCATCACGCCGCGCCGCGGACCCTCGTAGGCAATGCCTTTCGACAAGGTTTCTATCGGCCAACCGCCGTGGCGGACGCGACCCGCATCGTCCGCCAATGCAAGGGTTGCCGTACTTTGCTCGACGGACGCACCAGCCTGCTCGGGCCCTCCAAACTATACCCGTCACTTGTCCTTTCGCGGTCTGCGGTTTAGACTTGGTCGGCCCTTCGAAAAAGCGCCCGAGGGCTTCACCGACTTGCTCGTCGCGGTCGACAAGTTCACAAAGTGGATCGAAGCTCGAGCCATCGGCAAGATCCGTTCCGAGGAGGCGGTCGAGTTCTTCCTCGACATAGTCCATCATTTTGGTGTTCCCAACTCGATCATCACGAACAATGGCACGCAGTTCACGGGGAAGAAGTTCCTCACGTTCTGCGATGACTACCACATTCGAGTGGATTGGGCAGCCGTGGCTCACCCCGAGACCAATGGGCAGGTCGAGCGGGCCAACGGCATGATCTTGCAAGGGCTCAAGCCACGCATTTATGACCGCTCGAAACGTTTCAGCGGTCGTTGGGCAGCCGAACTACCGGCCGTCCTCCGGAGTCTTCGAACGACTCCGAGTCGAGCGACCAGCTACACGCCGTTCTTCATGGTCTACGGATCGAGGCGGTCCCGCCAACCGACCTCGACTACGGAGCCCCAAGGGTTCGCGTCTTCAACGAACAAGGGAACCAGATGGCCCTCGAGGACGCAGCGGACCAGCTCGACGAAGCACGCGATGCTGCGCTCTTGCATTCTCGCCAAGTACCAACAAGCGCTCCGACGGTACCACGATCGCAACGTCAAGAGCCGAGCGTTCAACATCGGAGACATGGTGCTGTGCAGGGTGCAGAGCAACAAGGATCGCCACAAGCTAACCCCTCCATGGGAGGGACCTTACATCGTGGCGCGAGTCATCGGGCCCGGCTCCTACAAGCTCAAGACGGTGGAAGGTCGAGAACTAACCAACGCCCGGAACATTACGCAGTTACGTAAGTTCTATCCCTAGCCTCGCACTTGTTCCTTTACTCTTTAAGCGATCGCCCGCCAAGTACAGCGACCCTCGACCTCCGCTGCGAGGTCGAGCCTCGCTCGGGGCTGGAAAGCGGCGAAACCACGATTTTTCAAAAACAAAAATCGCCTACACTTAGCTCTTTTTTCGCGAACAAATATGCTAAGTCTCGTCCGGCCCCGAATTCGAATCTCACCGACGACCAAAGTAAGCGCGAGCAAACGAACTCACAGTCTAAACCGGTCGGAAGGCTGAAGCTCGAGCGCCCCAGCGGCCCTAGCGAACGCTCACCAAATATGACTAAGTTCAACGAGGCTCGTCGGCTCAAGCTTTGTGAGTCAACGAGATAAGATGAAAAGGCCAAAACATATTCAAGTTCAACTTAAAATTACTTGATAAAGAGTGAGACCTCGAAAGGTCAAGCGCAGAACGATTTAATAAAACTTAAAGTTATTACAAGCGGGGAACCACGCCCCTTTGTTCTTAACAAAACAAAAAACGAAAAACTAATCCCCTAAACTTTCTACGACTTGGGGAGGGGCTCCTCCTCGAGCTTTGCAGCCGAGCATCGGCGGGTGCGCGCGTCTCGGCCTTCAACAACTCCAGCTCGACGCCGGCGAAGCCGGGGACGAGTCCGAGCTCGACGGCCCCGAAGTCGAGGTCTTCGTAATGGGACGCCAAGCACCGCAAAGGTCGCGCGCACGGCGGAGCGCATAGCTCCTCGGATCACCGCGCCAATCTGCTCCGGCAGAGCGGCCTCGACGTTCCGCTCGAACTCCACTTCGACAAACGCGCGGTCCAGGGCAGCATTGAGCTCCCTCCGTGACGCCTCCGCCGTAGCCGGCCTCTGCTCCAGCCCCGCAAAGAAAACAGAACTTCAAAAACCCGGGCTCGAGTAGTCGAGAAAACGACTAAGGGACCCGATTAAGGTCAAGGAGGAAAGGCTCGGAGCACCTACCCTCGTTCTCGGCCCGCCGCTCCCGGAGCTCGCGGAGATAGCCGCACGCAGTCCGGTGGGAGACCTCCGCCGCGGCCTCGGCCTTCCGCCTCGGCTCCCGCTCCCTTTGGAGCGCCGCCTTGACCTTCTCCGCCGCCGCTCCGGCTTCTTCGGCCTTAGCCGGCGCCGCCGGCGCCTCCTCCTTCGAGCGGTGCGCCTTCGCGGCCTCGAGCTCCGCCGCTTCCTTCGCCGGCCGCCCGCATCGGCTCCCCGACCTACGACTCGAGCCGGGCCGAGAACGCCCGCACAGCGAGGCGCGAGCCCAGCCAAGAAATTTGACAACCTCCGATCCGGAGGCTGCCCCGAGGCACGGCCGGGCTCCGCCGGCGCACCTCCCGCCGCCGTCACCATGGCGGTCGCCTCGCCCTCGACGCTCGTCCCCTCAACCTAGCGGCCTGCGCCGCCGAGGAGGTCAACGACTTGCGTAAAGTTGTGGGTGGCGCCCTCCTTCGCGGAAGCACCGTCCGCTTGGGCGCGGGAGCGCCGTCGTCGAGCCCGCCTTCACGGACGCGCTTGCCGGCGGCCACCGACGGGTCGACCACCGGCCGCGATGGCCCATCGGCAGGTTCCGTGGGGACTTCGGTCGTCGGAGAGGACTCCGCGGCACCCCCTCACCGGGCGCCGCCGGTTTAAAGACATCGACATGCGCGTCCGCATGCCGCGAGACCGTCTCGCCGGTCGCAGCGAGGTTCGGAAACAACGACGCGCGCGTCCGCGCACCGCTCTTCCGCGCCACCATTTGCCGGCCCGGAGCCGCCCCGCCAACTTCTTCGGCTCGCAGCGTCTCCGCGCCGGAACCTTGCGCGGTCACCACGTCTTCGGGGCGGGGGAGGGAGGACGTCGCAGATCTACGCCATCCGCCGCCTCCTCCCCGGGCGCCGCCGGTGTGCGGTTGAGATCGGTATCGCCTCCGACTAGCTCGGCGATCATCTCCGCAGCCTCCCTCGCAGCAACGGAAGGATCTACCGTTAGGTCAACCACCTCCGTCCCAAAAAGGGGTCCGGGGTCACCCCGGTTCCCCCTACGCGAGACGCCTCGCCGGTCCTAGAGCTCGATTCACCCCCACGAGGGGCAGGCCGACTCGAGCAACCGGCCACGAAGGTCGAGGTCGAGGGAGCCGAAGACTCGAGGCCCGAGGTGGTGGTACGGCGAGAGCAAACGACCGGGGCTTCCCCGTCGCTCTCGTACCCACCGGCTCCGCCAACCTCCTCGGAGTCCGTCGGCTCGGGGGTCGAGGCGGTAGACGCCGTATCGGGGTTCCGCCCCGCGAGCCGGTAGGCCTCCCTCTTCCTCCGGCGTTCAACGGCCCGCGCCGTCTTCTCCAGCTGCAGCCTCACGGCCACGTCTCTCGCGGCCTTCCTCTCGGCCTGCACCTTCGCGGCATGGAGGCGGTTGGCCTCGCGCCGGGCGGCCTCCTCGGAAGGCGAAGCCCGGGGCGCCGACTAAGCGGGACCCGAGCAGACGAGAGACAAAGAAGACGGGTCGGCGAGCAAACTAAAGACAAAACCCGAATAAACCACGATGAAGATCGAATTAACCTACCACATCCAGGGCGTCCGGGTGCGGCTTCATGGGAGGGGCCCCCGAACGAGGCCGGGGCGCGCAGCCGTACCCGGCGCGCTCCGAACGCGCAGCGCGACGGTGCCATCGTCGAGCTATCGCGCCGCCATCACGGTGTCGGGGACGACGCGGTCGTTACCCGACACCCGGTGCATTAGCATCGAACGCCGCATCGGCGGCGCGAACCTCGAGCTTGTGGAAGGAGCCCACCACCACCGTCGCGTCGACATTGAACCGGGCCAGGTGCCGGATCGCCTCGATGGCCATGTCGACCTTGCGCCGGGCTGGCACGAGGGCACCCCCACTTCCACTCCTCCGGGGCCTCCTCGAAAACCCGACCCTCGAAGGCTGGGAACGGATGCCCCGGGTCCTCGCCGAAGATAGAACCACTTCGGGTGCCACCCTTGGTTCGACGAAGGGGTGGTCACCGTGATGTAGTCTCTACCACGGTCCCTCTTCATCACGATCCCCACGCAGCCGACGTGCGCGGGAACGTCCTCGCCCCTAGAATTCCTCCTCCGATCGAGGTTAACACGGAAGAAGTATCGCTAGAGGTCAAGGTCGGGCTCCATCCCCAGGAAACCCTCGCGAGAGCGACGAAGGTGCTCAACCGCTGAATCCCATTGGGGTTCGGATGCCGGAGCTCCAGGTGGTTCCGGAACATCAGCGCCCGCAGGAAGTCGTTCCCGGCGTCCCCGGGCCGCGCTCGTGGAAATGCAGGAACGAGACCACATAGCCCCGGGAAGGCTGCGGATGGGACTCGTTGCCGGGAGCATCCACCACCGGTCGGGGCCAGCCGACGCAGCAGGCCCTGCGTGTGACACCCCGTGTCACAAATTCATGTTGTTACTGTACTAAATGGGAATTTGCATGTGCAAAACAATAATCATTGGCCAAGTCACATAAAATAATGGATTAAAGTCCTATTAGGGTTTTTAATGTTCCAAAACCCTAGCTATTGAGATCTCCAACATTCTCCATGGTGGTGACCCCAAACTTTTGCACAATCTGGTAGAGCACATCAAGACATGAATTTAGGATATTTTTCCTAAATTTTTGGAGCAGCACAAATTCCTAGAAAAATCCAACTCTAAGCAGAAACAGCATGTGTTCATCAAATTTTATAAAATTCTACAATTCGAATCTGAACTTTTGTCTATAACAAAAGTTGTTCCTCATAATACCCTGAACCCCCAGAAAATCGGGTTTGCAAAATCTCCAAAGGAATTCATTTTTATGAGCATAATACAGAAGATGGAGACGATGGCAAAAGCGTAAATAGGTGAGAATCCAAATCGAACAGGGCCGACACGATGGCCGGGGCCACCGTCAGCGGCGCTCGCCGCCGGTGCCCATTCCGGTTAGGTGCCGCCCCGTCCTTCCTCCGCTGTGCAACTCCACGCGTCGAGCATCGCGCCTTTCCTTCGCCCGGAAGCTCTGCCCGCGCGGCCGTCGATGGCCGGTAAATTTCGCCATGGCCGCCGCCCGACCTCTCTTCTCCGCGCCGCCCCTCTCCGCACCACAACGCCCCGCATTTGCGCGCTAGCCCTCGCCGGTTCCTTGCGCATCTCCCCACCCGGCTCCCGGCCTCCCTTCGCCATCCGAGGGCTACAATTCCAAGAAGAACCGACGAGCCCCTGTTTTTCCCTCCGCGCCGGCGAACTCAAATCCGCCCCACTCGGGTGAGCTCATGCTCCACCTTGACCTCCGGAAGGTGCGCGGGATCCTAACGCAACTCCTTGCTTCGCCCCAGGTTGAACCGAGCCACGGCCGTGGAGAAACTTGCCTTCTTCCTCACCGCCGGTCACCACGCCCTCGCCACCCCGTCGTCGCCGGCTCGCTCCGGACCGCCCCAGCTTGCACCAGCCATACGCCGTTCATCTCCGTGCGAAGGTGCAGCTCTACGCCTTGACCATTCCCTTCCTCATGCCCTGGCGAGCTCGTGCTTCCACGCCGGAGCCGCCGCATCCGCCATGGCTCGACGCGAGCTAAGCTCCGTGCACTCTCTCGCCTCGCCACCACCACCAATAGCTGCGCCATCCAAATCCAGGCACAGGCGGCTAAGCCCGACCCCTGCGGCGAGCCCCCACCCCACCCCCCCCGCGCGCGCCACACTTAGAGAAATTTTGAGTCGCACTGGAAAAACTGTAAACATCAAGGAATTTAAAAATTTCATAACTTGAAATTTACGCCACGGATTTGAACGATTCAAAGTGCATTGGAGAGTTTATAACTTGTACTATACATGATGTACATGAACACATATGGTTATATAGTAAAAATAAAATTTTGAGCAAGATGAAAAGGCTATCATGACCACGCGGCTTAACAAGATTGCATTTTGAAAATGGTGTAACTTCTAGGCCCTGGATCCAAAATTCATGAACAGGGGTTCTTTGGAAATTAGATGGATTGTACTTTAATGTAGTAACATAATCCAAGTACTTCACGTGTATAAAAATAAAGATACGAGTATTCTAAGGTGCTAATCTGTTATGCCGCGTGACAACTTGGCGTTTTTGAAATTCAATAACTTTTTAAATACAAATTCAAATAAAGCAACTATACGTTCGTTGTAAACCTTGAACAACGCACTTTACATGACACAACATGGTTCACCTAAGTTCTATAGCGAAATATTGAAAATTGGACACCTTAAGATGGCTCCGCAGTCAGCCTATCAGCCCAGACTTAGCTAAACAGAACGGCTGAGAATTTGCTAAGCTCAAGCTTGTTTATCTTGCTTGCTGTTTTGGTGAATCATTTTCCATAGTTGCATGGTATGTTTAAGCATGTCATAATCATGTTTACATTTTAGGCAAGAACAGTCATCTATCATGTATAAGTTATTGTATAAATTTTGCACAAATGAACATGAATGCTAATTGATTGGGGAAAACGATGAGAACGTCACCCTAAGAAGTGAACATCAAGTTTTGGTATAATAAATTGATGAACACCAGATTGGTAATAGGCTATACCAGGAGATGTAATGAAATAAATTGCTCCAAGATTGGGTCACGTAATTATTGAGATATGACCACAACACTAAACGTCATCATATGAATATATGTGGCCATATAAACATTTCATTCCACTCGTTTCAATAAGGAAGCGTACCCTAATTTCTTGATCTGAAAATCAGCATGTTCGACTATACTATATGATGAAAAGTTTACCTAATTAGAAGGTTGTCCCCATGAAATAAACCACACATACCAACATCGTGACCATGTCATCACGATTCGTGAACATGTTTAATTTATGCAAACATTTCGTTACATTATATTATTGAGAAAGTTCCATGAACTATAGAAATATGAATTCATCCATTGCTCATACACTACATGTGCATTCATATAGGAACCCCGACCGGAGCTGAAGATCAAGGAGGGTACCAGCTTGAAGTGAGCGAGTTCGAGTGTGCTAACTGCGAACCGAACCAAGGCAAGCCCCGGAGCATAACCTATGTTTTAACTTTTTATTTTACTTCACATACGTCTATGAATATATTGTGCATTTACGTTTAGGAGTTGCTCGGAAACCTAGTTGTACTAGATTCCTGTTTCCCGTGGTCTTGGTTAAGTATAATCCTAATCGCTAGTTGCTATGCTCAATAATTTCATCGGTAGCAACACCGAGTGATTTGGAGATCACCCGGTCTAGGGATTAAATTTTTGTTACTCTCACATGATTAAATGGAGACCGTACGGGGAGTGCATGTGTAGGATGCGGTGACAAGGTTGGCCCTTGTGCGCCATAGCCCCGTACGTGTCGGTCATGGACCGTTCGTTGTGACTCCGCGAGCAAGTATTGAGTTGTGTACCAAATGCATACCTTCGTATGGGAGTTGGTAAACCGATGTAACTTGAGAGTCGTAGTGTTGGACGGTCACTCCACCCTTTGTGCAAAGTGTTGGTCACGGTGGATGCACGGGTTTGTGAGCAGATGGAGGGTGTGTTATTACCCTTGGACCCGACGCTACCGTGGTTGCATGTGGAATGCACACTCGGAGGGCGGACCCGGCTCATATCTATGGTGATCTTGTGAAAGGTGGTCATACGTGTTCTTAAATGATGCGTATGTCGTGCATTTGGGTTTCCCTGCAGGGTGTAAATCGATATATATCGCTGTCCCTCGCGGTGATGAGTACCACTTGTCTCGAGCAGATTGCATCGTAGTAACAAGAGAATGTGATGATTAAGCTTGCTGTTTTTGAATATTAAATTCATGTATTGCAACCATGCTTGCTAGTCTTGCTCACTAAAATTTATGATTATGTTTCTATCCTCTTAACTTGGCTAAAACATGAGTTAGACAAATTCCATAAGTGCTGTTTTTGCAAGTTCCCGCAAGCTAGGTCAAGCCCCCTGCATGCTAGGGTCGGTTCTTAGAACCATTTTTGACGGGTAAGCCTTGCGGAGTATATTAGATACTCAGGATTTGTGTTGAAATTATTTTCAGGATTTCCGCAGCCCGATTCTTGTGATTGCTGCGGGAAGTATGTGTGTCAAGGTGAGGAACCTTAGGAGTGGACCGTGGAGTGGGTTCCCGCTTCACCGACTCAAGAGTGAGACCACGCCGTATGGGCTGGTGTGGTCCTCCTAGCTAAGCTATATATATATATGTACCGTCGAGATGTTTACGCTTCCGCAAAGACGTTGATTAAGTATTGTAAAACAACACTTCACTTATGTATTGTAATCTGAAATTTGAACAATGGCTTGTAATAATTAAGAGATTATGTATGAAAATTTCTACTCAAGCATTTCCCTATGTAATGAAAATGGTGAATGTATCCCGGATGTTTGTGCAATGTACGTTCGCTTCGTCGAATATCTCCCGATATGATCCTGTTCGACAATCCCTCTCGCTTGCGAGGTAGGGGTGTCACACTCGCGTCACCAGGCGGTCAAGCTCAGCCCTCGTCGTCGTGGATCGAGTCCAGGTCGACATGGTGGAGGAGAAGAAGAAAAGCTCGAAAGCCCGGAGAGCAAGGGCTAAGGCAAGAAGAACGGAAGCTAGGGCAAGGAAGGCGAAGGCGTGGAAAGCGACGGCGTATGGGAGCCAAGGGACCCGGCGGGCGACGGCTTAAATAGGGGACTGCGTCGGTAGCCGCGACCCTTCGATTCTACAACGGGCCCCACAATCGCCACTACCCCGGTAAATCATCTTAAAACTCCCTCCTCTCGTTTCCCACGCCGCCGCCTGCAGGCGCGTCCCGGCCGCCCGTACAAACTGCGCAGGTCCCACCACTACCGAGAGGAAACTAACCCCGTGCTGCACGGGCCCGCCACTACACGCCACCAACGGATAAGGATCCGCCTCGATCTCCGAACCATGGAAGCCGAGACGGTGAAAATCCCGCGCTCCCCACCGAACTTTTTGTCCTTTCATATTCTCTCACCCGCATGCGAGAGACAGGAAAGGGCACGCACCCCAAGGGGCCGGGTCGACCTCTATTCGTCTTCCGCCAAGGCCGAGCGCTCGACCTCGGGGGTCGACCGACCGAGGCTCGACCTCGAAGGTAAGAGGGGATAAGAGGCTGAAAAGCTGTCTCGACGGCCCCACCCCGCCGAGGTTCGAAGGCCGGCCTATCCGAAGGGTTCGACAGCCGCCTCGAGCAAATATTTCCCGAGCCGGGGAGTGACGTCGATGGGCCCGCCTAGCGGCCGCTACCCGCGCGCACGAGCGCAACGGGCATCGACCGACACGTTCGAGTCCCGGTCAACCTCGACTAAGGGGAATCTCATCGTAGAGAGGCATCGAGCCCCGAAACTCATCGAACGGTTTTGGGTCCCAATCGAGGGTGACCGCACGGATTCATGGAGTTGTCCCCGGCGGGCTCGACGGAATCTCTCCGACGAGAAACCGCAACTCCGCTCGAACTTTTCCCGTTATCGAGCTCTCCGAGCCCTGCGTGCCGGCCCTTCCGGGCGAATCGTGGATCTGCTCTACCCTCCGTCGTACGAACGCGGCGCGGACGGGGAAAACGACCAAAGACGAAACATCTCTCGATCGGCCATTCGCAACGCGCGGAAGGCTCGGGGCTGGCATCGCGAGTACGAGTAAGAGTACCGTCCAACGTCGGGACCGCATAACGACAAAGCGTCTCGGCCAGGGCATAAGTCCACGACTTAACCCCCGGCTCGGGGGCTATCGTCCACCGGACGTGCTCGCGCGCACCGGTGGAGAAAACACTTCTCACGAGGAGCACACGAGGACGACCCCTACCTCTCGTAAAGATCCCCCGGACAAGTCCTTGACTCGCCCGGGGCTCGGGGCTACCGTCGGGGAAAAGATAACGCTGCCACGTGGCAGCGTCCGGACCTACCCAACGGAAGGTTAACGCGACCACGTCATCTCCAGGGGCTGGCCCATGGTCGTACGGACCGACCAGGAAACGACCCTAACGAATTACTCAAGGATGTCCGCCTCGCACGACCTTAACGCCTTGGTCGAGGGATTCCGTCTCGCCCGACCTTGGTGTCTTGGTCGAAGGGCTCCGTCCCGCATGACCTCGGCGTCCCTCACACTCGACCTCGTGACTCGACCACCAACCGCATTCAATTCCAACTGCCCGGCACCCATGTGGGCTCGGCCCGGGAATCATTGGAGAGAAACCCGAGCCCATCCCTCCCGCCGCCACCTGCTCCCGTCGGGGCACGCCGATGGGACATCCCGTTCTCGTTGAATGGCAGGGGTTGGCGTGGACCGCATGTTCCGGGAGGAGTCGCTGCCCGTTAATGTACGGACGTACGATTCCCCGGCGAACCCGTCGAACGGGTGTAGCTCAAGGTCGAGCTCGAGCTACGTCCCGTCTCGCACGACCTTCCCCGCAAGCTTGACTCGGGAAAACAATTGCTCCCGTACCTCGACCATATCCGAAGCATCATCACGCTTGACAGGGAAGGACGGGTATGGCATGTCCAAATCCAACCACTCCGGGAACAGCACCACCCGTGGCTCCCCCGATTGCGGAACACTCCACCTCGCCGCTCGTTGCTACGGGAGCGACACGACCGCCCAATCAACCCCGACGGAACGTACGACAAGGAAGCTGATTGGATAGCGCCGAAGCTCGACCATCCCCTTCTTCTCTCTTTCTCCTCGTAACTCGGGTCCCACCCCTATGACTATAAAGGGGTGTGACTCTTCTACGCACGGACGGAGACACGCGATACACACACATTCTCGCTCGGGACTTGGAGCACGCTCCTCTCCCATCACATCTGTATTCGCATTTCCATCTTGGCGCAAGGAACACGACGCCGTGAGACCCCCCCGCCGGACGTAGGGAGCTTTCCCGAACCAGCCTAAACTTTTCGTGTCTTCCCTTGTGCACCATCCGGCCTAAAACGCGCAACCCCGGGACAAATTCTACAGCCGGTGGTTAGAACACCGACAAAGGTCATATTGAAATTTCTAATTTTTCCTTACCATTTTTTTATTTTTCCTAGCAATTTTTATCGGAAATCGCTTTACCTTTTTTCTCACGGTTTATCACACTATAGCTCAGCTAGCCACCCAAACCCAAATCTTATAGTTTTCGCTGGTCACACCAAGCTTGGTTTAAAATTTGAAATGAAGGACATCTTGTAACAAGGACTCCAAAATCTTTGTGTTATAAGAGCATCTCCAACAAGGGTATGGAAATGAAGCCCTACATTTTATTTTCAAGCCGACCCGTAAAAAGTAGGGTCTAAAAAATCTTGTCAACACCAGTAGAAAAGCAGTCCAAGCCCCGATTTTGTGTGGGGCCTGCCCGTCAGGAAAAATTCTGCCCCACCCGTGACGCGCCCAGCCCATCCACGCCGTGACGTGCGCCTCCAACCGCTCCTCCCACCCGCTCCTCGGTGTCCGCCCGGAGCGGCTCGCCGGACTTGTCGAGCACGGCCTCGCGTCTAGACACGAGCTCGAGCAACACGACGCCGTAGTCGAACAATTCCATCTTGGTGGTAACCAGGCCATCGATGAGGTACTCGGACGCGATGTACCCCTACGTGCCGACGATGTGAGGCCGTGCCGGCACGACAGGCATGCGCCCGCCCGTCCTCGCTGCCCTCGTGTGGCCGCGAGCGTTGGCGGTGGCGCCGACACGGCCCGATGCGGTGCGGTCGAAAGGCGGTGCGCGGCCGGAGTGGAAGGAGGCGACAACGATCCTCGGCGTGTGCGAGATCGGTGCGGGAGGACGACCGGGTACGGCTCGATGGGGCCGGTGCGTGCAGGGCGACCGGGCGCCGCCGCATCGGATGCGGCCGGCCCGCAGGAGCACGCACGGGCAGCGGCGACCGGGCCTAGCCGACCAGAAGAGGGCGGCGGAGCAAACAGCGAGAGGAGGGCGGAGGGAGGCCGTTCGGCCTGGAGGAGGAGGAGGTCGCCGGCCGCCGCGCCCGGGCGTTGCGGCGGGCCTGACTCGACAGGCGGCGCCCTACCTGCTCGGAGGCCGCTGGAGGCGGGTAGGCCCGAGACCGTGCGGGCGGCCGTCGGCCGGCAGCGGAGAGATCGGCCGGCGGCGCGGCGAGCCCTCCCTCGCGGCCGATGCCCTCCGTCGCGGAGGAGAGAGAGAAAGGAGAAGGAGATAGAGAGAAAGAAAGAGATCTGGCCGGGGTGGGCGCGGCTCTGGCCAGGCGGAGTGTGACATTGGCGTCGGGCTCCTGCCAGCAGTCTTGGCTGCCGCTCCTCGAGCTCTGTCGCGCGCAGCTTCGCCTCCTCCCGCAGCCTCCACTCCGCAGCGGTTGCAACCACGCTCACCAGCGCCTGCCGCTGCCGCTTGTCAGCCCACCCCACATCCGCTCGAACCCGGCACAACTCCGCCACCACTGCGTTCACCGCCGACGAGGTCGTCGCTGCCCTGCCGCTGGTCGTCGCTGTGTGGGAATCCGCCTTGAGCATCTCTGGGTCCGGCACCAGTGGCTAAAGCCAGGTGTCACAAGAGCGAGCTCAAGACCGCCGTCGGGCTACAGCCTGCGGGTCGTTCTAGTTGAAGCTCTTCCTCACGCCCTTCACCGCGGAACGCTTGCACAAGTATGCATTAGTCTGAGCTCGCCTGGAGGTCAAGAAGCATGCTACTATGACATTTACTGCTCGATCGGTAATGCTTGCTTGCTGGGTGGGTACGCTTTGCATGCTGGATTTTGATTTTTTATTTGTTCAAATATGCGATAATCGGTTGATGCGCGCGTTCGCTCGTACGGCCTGGGTAACTGCTCATCCGCCTCGAGATTTGCATGTGTTTAACACTCAACTAACGGCTGCACACGTCACACGTCTTGGTCCGTGTGAGATTCCTTTCTTTTGTTGACATGGTTGGTTTCTTTTGTTGACATGGTTGGTATAATGGCAGACAAGAAAATATAAAATTGCCATTGCCTTGGAAGGTCTGACACTATGACTCTTTGCACTATGACTCTTTGCGTGTTGTATTTGTCATTTTTTGTTCTGTATACTGCGTAACATATTATAGACCATTCAAAAGTATTATCAGTAACCAGTACTACTATTGTTTCCTTGTACTTCATTTTCTCATATTATTGTCGCCGTTTACGGTGACCATCCAGAAATAGACCTCTGTCTTGTACTGTCCTTTTTTCATATTTTTACCGTTTTGCGACGACTATCCAGAAATAGACCGCTGCATGTTATAATGAGTGACTAGTCCATATTGTACTCGTCACTGTCTTGTACTATCCTTTTTTTCACATTTTCATGACTTTGCGGCGACCATCCAGAATTAGAGCACTACATGTTATAATGAGTGACCAGTACATATTGTACCGTCACTGTCTTGTACTATCCTTTTTCTATATTTTTGTAGCTTTACGGCAATCATCTAAAAATAGACCACTACATGTTATAATGAGTGATCAACACTACCGGAAAACAGGAAATCGCCGTGGCCGCACTCTTCGCCGTGAGCTTTCCTTCGGGCACACGGCGAAGGGCCCAGTCGCCGTGTGCTGTGTGTGCAAACACACGGCAAAACAAAGGCACACGGCAAAACGGTCTTCGCCGTGAGCCAAACAGCCGACACACGGCAATATTTCTATTCACCGTGTGTCAGCTACGAGGAACACGGAAAAAGGAAGCTTCGCCGTTTGCCAGCAGCAGAGCACACGGCGACCTACGTCTCACGCAGACGGTCGTCCGCCGCTGTTACTCTTGTCCAATTTGCCGTGTGCTACACATTTGGGGCACACGACAGCTGTCCATTTCTGCCGTGTGTCAGCCTGTGGCACACGGCGAACTGTAAACTTTTTTTTATTTAGCCTCTCCAACTTTTTTTTCTAATACTAGTAAATGGCCGGTACACTATATTTCAATTTGGAAGCTTTTGTGATTTTTTCTATATTTATCTAATTTATGTTATTTAAAACATTTTTTTGAAATAAGAGAAATTTAAAGTGGAAGTGCATAAAATAATAGACAACAGTAAGTGAAAAAATGATATTTATGATATTGAGACTACGATAAGACTATATGCAGTAGTTGGAATGAAATTTTGAAAATCATATGCATAGAACATTAGCACGATCGTCCGGTGAAATAGTATTTAAATTCCGTAAAAATCATACCAACTCTAAAATTCGTGAAATTTGTTGAAATGTCATTTTATCATATATCAATCATGTGATAAATTGTTTAGTTGTTTTTGTGAACTTTATCAAGTACGGTGTTTGTAACGTGAAGCTTACCCGATGAGGTTCCATACAGATTATAAAACATGAGATCAAGTTCATACATGGAAATGCATATTCGAATTATAAGTTCAATTCAAAACTCTCTTATATACACAATACACAATTATATGAAAGCACATGAAATAACATGTTTTTTAGCTATTTTCGTACTAGTTTGACAATTTAAATGAAATAACATGCAATTATGTCATTTTAATTCTTATAAATTGATTATGAGCTATAATTACATGAAATAACTTGTTTCTGTGTGTGGCAACTTAATATTCATATGATTGAGGCCATATATTTGTTTGGAAAAGAATTTCAAACACTGAATTGGTGAAGAAGAAAAAATGGTAATAAATTTTGCCGTGTGCTGCCAGCGGGACAAACGACAAACTGCCCTTTTGCCGTGTGCGTTCTTTTGGGACACACGGCAAAGAGCCTGCCACGTGGGGTTGTGAGATTTGCCGTGTGTCCCTTCAGGCAGCACACGGCAAACTTCCCTTTTCCCCGTGTGTCGGTTTTCTGCCACACGGCAAAGACTTTGAAACACCGATTTGGTGAAAAAGAAAAAATGGTAATCTTATCCAGGGCGCGGCGAGGAGCCAACAAAAAAAAAGAAATCTTTGCCGTGTGATGCGGATCTGGGCACACGGCGAAAAGTGGTTTGCCGTGTGCCGGGGATCGTGGCACACGGCGATAAAGTGCTTTGCCGTGTGTCGCAGATCTTGGCACACGACGAACGTGCGGACACCTACACCTGGCGCCGCTCTCTTCTCTCTTTCACTCTCTCACCTCTCGACCGTTGCCTGCTGCCACCGCGCCGCCGTGCCCACCGCAGCCACTGCGCCGTCGCGGCTCCCACCCCACCGCGCCGCCCGCCTAGAACACACCAACACGGCCGTGCCCACCGCCGCCACGCCGCCCGCGTTGCCCACCCCAGCGAGGTCGTGCCGCACGCCGTGCCCACCGCGGCGCTGCACCACCCGCCTTGCCCACCGCAACGCGGCCGCGCCGCCCGCCTCGCCCGCCCCAGCGCAGCCGCGTCGCCCGCCGCGCCCACCGTGGCCTTGCCGCCCGTCTCACGCACCCCACCGCGCCCAGCTCACCGCGGCAATGCCCACAGCATTGCGCCACCCACCGCCACACCACCGGGCCGTTCTGCTCGTCCTCCTTCTAGCTCGGTGACGGTGAGCTCCTACTCGCCCCGAGACCATTTGTAGGTGAGGATGTCATCCCGTTATGTCATGTAGAGTGCACTGGTTATTGTAGTTAGCCTGGCCGAAATGGTACATTGATTGATAATGCAAATGGTAGATGAGATGCGATTCTTGTTTATTTTGATGAGATACAATGATGGATACATTTGGATATGATTGAGGCCATATATTTGCTTGGAAAAAAATTGTTGTTGTTGTCGGCCGTCGTGCTGATGCTTTTTTGCAGGTTTTGAAACCCTCACTATTTAGGGTAGGTGCTGCCAAAATTTTCATTCGACACTATTTTTTTTTTACTTTCTGCAGTGAGGCTTTGTAGAGAGGCGCCGTCCTTGACTCATCGCTTCGCTACGTAGTAAGGTGAGATAACAGGACCCCTCTTTTCATATAATGTTCTTAGGTCGCGTAACCTAGTTAGCCGTCTCCCGTTCGAAAGAGATACAGTTGCAAATATGTATTTGTTTGCATATGTACGACCGTATCTGTTTCGAATTGTCCACGTTTTTGGACAGCCCGTGGATGTGTAGATGGGGTTAATTTCCATGCTCCACCCTATCCGAGACAGAGTTTCGGCATCACCTCCTGTTGTTCTCCGGATACACAATCTCCTTGATAGGACGTGTATTTGGAGAACAACGGAGAGGTGCTGCCGAAATTTTGTCTCGGATAGAGGTGGAGCATGAAAGCTTACCCATCTACACATCCTCGGGTGGGATTAGGACCTATCTTTACCTATTAGGGCATGGTAGGTATCGCATGGATATATATGATTTCTATAACACCCGCTGCGCTATGTTAAAGGATGGATAGTCGTGATTGAATGTACACGGGATGGCGGGGTAAGCGTGACTATACCATAGAGTTCATTTACAAGGTCCATGAATTCTTGAAAAAGGCATTTCAATCAGGACAGGGGTAGAGCAATGTGCCCATGTGCCGGTGTAAGAAAAAGACATATCAAACACAATTGAAAATGGGTCAACACATTTGCAACAATGAGTTTATGGCAAACTACACCCGTTGGATCTGTCATGGTGAAGCCCATCGAGCGAGGGACGAGGTCATGAGGCAACGCATCGCAGAATATGATTCCGATGCCGGGTGCGGAGACATGCTAGATGATTTTCATCACGCCCACTTTGATGAAGGACCTAGCCATGTTGGGGAGGAGCCGCCGAGCCTACCGCAAAAGCCTATTACGACATGTTGTCTTCGGCACGTAAACCATTTCACGACCATACGAATGTTTCTCAACCGGATGCTCGTCGACGACTTATGGCTTTAAAATCTCAGCTTGGCATCAACCAAGACGGCTTTGATAATATGTTGACGGTTTTTGGTAGCCTCGCTTCCGAGTGGTCACAATCTGCCGCGCAACATGTATGAGTCACAAAAGCTCCTTCGTGCACTTAAGATGCCGTACGAGCAGATATATGTCCTGTCCTAACGGATGCGTCTTATTCCGGAAAGATCACTCGGAAAAAAATATTGTCCTAAATGTAATTCCTCCAGGTTTATTGAGGTAGATTCTGATGATGGTCATAAGAGGCAGCTCAAAATCCTCGTGAAAATCCTACGGTACCTTCCGTTTGTACCGAGGATTCAACGCCTTTACATGACCCAGGAGACCACAAAACAGATGATATGGCACAAAGAAGGCAAACGATACCGTCCCGAGAATATGGTACATCCAGCCGATGGTGAATCATGGAAGCATTTTCACAGGCAACATCCCGAAGAAGCCGAGGATCCTCGTAATGTACATGTTGCACTAGCGACGGATGGATTCAATCCTTATGGAATGTCCTCTCGCCCCATACACTTGTTGGCCGGTGTTCGTTATCCCTCTCAATCTCCCTCCCGGCATCTTGTTTAAAGCACAAATCATATTCTTGTCGTTGATAATTCCTGGACACCCAGGGACTAAAATGAGTGTGTACATGCAGCCTTTGATCGATGAGTTGCTTGATGCTTGGAATGTTGGGGTATGGACATACGACGGGGCTAGAAAGAGGAACTTCAAAATGAAAGTGTGGTACATGTACTCCATGCATGAGCATCCGGCATATGGTATGTTTTCATAATCACTTTTCGCAGGAGTTGGAAAGTGATCACCCTGGTAGTGACAACCGCAAGGTGAACCACATCCTTGGTGCTTTGGTCGGACAGCAGTTCCCGGGTCAGGTTCACATTGGTGAAAGGTACGAGCCAGCGTGGACTTGGGAGCACTACCGCGTCGCCACGGAGCAAATCGACGCATTCAACAGGTGCTCCGTCAACAAGGCGGATCGAGTGGTGTCGAATTGTGGGTAAGTCTTTCTCGCTTTACGTTTTGGATTCATTGCATTCATTATACAATTATGCAATAATGATTGAACACATTATGTCTACATGCAGGAATTCTACACTTGTGAGCCAGGGTATGAGGAGATGGCTAAGGTTATGGCTCACAACCGATGTCGTAAGCTCGTGAAGGACATGCACTACGAGGCGCAAGTTCAGTGCGTCATTAACTACTATGGCCATATCCTTCGCAAAAAGATAACCAAAGAAGCGGCTAGGACTCGTGAAGCTCACACGGGAGCAATAGTTGCGGGTAAATATAGATTTATCTCCGATTTAATGCATTGCTTCATTTGATTTTTTTCACATGTCTCTCATCTTCCCGTGTAGGTGCCCGCGCCGTGGTGCCGTAATGACGATTTGTGCTGGGAACGCATAGTGGACAAGTGGTTCTCACCCGAGTGGGAGGCGTTGCACAACGCTGGCCGAGCCCGGCGTGCGCCGATGCCTGGTCGATCTCACCACCAAGGCAGCCTTAGCAACGAGGAGTACAGGGCCCGATGGGTATGCGAGTCATTTCTTTGTTTTATCTCCTAATTATGCATAAATAGTAATGAACTTGTTGTTATTTTTTTTTGCAGTCCCGGTCACATGGAGGCGCCGAGTGCCCCGAGTTCGTGGGCTGGGCTATGGCCCACCAGAAAAAGGCTACTCGGGCCACCTACGACCCCGAAAACCCTCCATCGGCTTACATCAACCCCTCCGTCTACTCCCGCATCACCGCATATACGGAGGTGGGTAAGCAACTCTATGGCTCGGAGTGGGATCCGACCGCCCACCCTATTGATGCTCGAGGTGGCCATGAGGGCGGGAGGAGGCAAGAAGCATGGCCGGTTGGTCATAGGCGACGTCACTATGGACACGAGCAGTTGCCCCACCCTCTCACAGCTTCGAGCGAGGGACCCAGCCACCGCCCCGCCTATACGGCCACGCCATACCGTCGCAGAGCTGCAAGTGTAGAGACTTGAGGTTATTTCTGTTTCACTAAACAATTATTCAATTTCTAATTACGTGTTATCACCGCATTGTAACAGTTCAATGGAAACTTTTGTAGGCCGAGCTCGCCGAAGAGAGAAGGCAATGACAGGAGGAATCGGCGCGACAACAGGGGGATGTGGCCAACTTGTTTGCTTATATCGCTTACATGCAAGCTGAGTTGGCAGCAGGACGACCACAGCCACCGCCTCCAACTATGTCTCATATGTTTCCAGTCACTCCTCGGGTAATCTACTTTGTAACCTTGTTGATTCATTTCAAGAATTAGAGATTTAGTAATAAGAAACATTGTTCCATTTAGAATCACTTAGAGACTAAGATAACCTAGAGAATTAGATATTGTAGAAACTTATAATCTTAACTAACATGATTATTGTCTCGGTTTGCAAATTTTTATACTTTTTGTAGAACCTATCGGCGGCATCGAATGCCTCGGTGAACATGTCACCTACGTTGCCCCCGCAGCAATTGTTCCCACAAGTGCCGCCGTTCGAGCCACCACCCTTCGGTCCACCACCGTTCGAGCCACCATCCTTCGACCCACATCTCGTGAAATTATGGTTTGTTGTACTCATGGACGGCCTATGGACGTTATGTGATGTTATTACGATATTTGTGATGTTTTGAAACAAATGGATGATATATGTGTTTTATTTGTGATATATGTGTCGTGCAATGAATTGATAATATGTTTGTGATGTGTTTGATTTATCTTCTGTTTCAAATGTAAATGAGGTGACCGAGGCTAAAAAAATAAGGGCAAAAAATAAACTCGATGAGTCGTTTTGCCGTGTGCCGGGGTCTTGACACACGGCAAAGTGATCATACGGCATTTCAGTTTGGTCGCTTTGTCGTGTGCCGGTGCCCAACACACGGCAAAGTGACCATATTGTTGCCGTGTGGCCCACGCCACGACACACGGCAAAGCCAATATTTCACCGTGTCCCGCATGTGGCACAAGCAAACTGCAATTCTGTTCGCCGTGTGGGCCGCTTCCGGCACACGGCAAAGATGTTTTATTTTACCGTGTGCTGTAGATCTAGCACACGGCAAAGATATGTAACGGTGCTCCGCTAACGGCCTATTTTCGCCGTGTGGAGGGCGTAGCGCACGGCAAAAACTTCACCGTGTGCCGCGCTTTGGCACACGGAGAAGGCGTGTTTACCGTCTAGGAGTGCCGCCGTCGGGGTTTCCGTGTGCTACCTACGGCAAACATATTTGCCGTGTGCTAGGGACTTTTCGCCGTGTGCCTCGGGCACACGGCAAAATATCGAATTCCGGTAGTGCAATATTGTCATTGTCTTGTACTGTCTCTTTTTTATATATTTTTGCCGCTTTGCAATATTTTTTGTTGATCCAATATTTATTATTATTATATAATAATACTTTTTAAATTTAATAAAATATTTTTGAAAATAGACAAGTGGAGCTAGTTTTAAAAGTTTCATTGCAACCAATACAACAGTGCAATCAGTTTTTTGATTTTGATAATCGGTTCGAGAGTTATGATTTTTTTTAATGATAAAGTTGAACACAAAATAAATTAGAGATGGGCCCATGTCCTTTAGCTGCATGCGTTGGATGCCTTTCCGTTCGGGCTGCCGTTACTTTTCGGGATGCGTGTTTGCTTCGGACGGGGGCCGCACGTACGGGCACGCGCAAAATCCTCGCGTTGCAAGTGTTCATAGATGCACCTTGCTTTGTGGGTTAGTATTTTCTCTTCTCTACTATCTCTAACAATTCTCTCACGGTCGTATTGCAGGGGGTTTGGTGTTGGTCCAAATCTCTGATACGATCTGGGGATCTCGTACGTCCATCTTCGCCAACTACGTTTCCCGTCATCACATGATCTCCTCCTATTCGGACTGGGGATCTCGTACGTTATCATTTTGGACTCCGTTCCCGTTTCGTTCGTTCATCAGTATACATCCAAGGAGACAAACATCGTCACTACGACTCGAAAGAAAAGGGGCTCTGGGCTGCGCTGCCGCTCGTGCTCACGGATCAAGAAAGATATCTAGGAGACGGTAATCCAATCCCTTTGCGTAGCGTTCACGTTGGCGGTGAGCAAGCTATCGATCTTGGTGCGCCACGCCAGGAGCTGCTCGCCGAGGCGGGTTAGAGTGGCGAAAGAGGCCAACTCGCAGGGCTGCTCGCCGAGGACTGCGGGATCGAGTCTGACGAGAAGGCAGTTGGTGTGGTGTACATGGCGCCCTCGAGCTCCGCCTCCCGATCCGTCGTCACCATGGCCGTCGGCGGACGCGCTCCCTCTCTCAGCCTGGGCGGGGGATTCTCTCCTCGAGAGGAGGAGGCGGGCGCCATGGTGGGGTGAGGATGACGAGCAAGGCGAAGGGTAGTCCATGTAACTGACTACTGGACCTTGACTACTGGGCCTGATTGTTTCGCCATCCATAGAGACTTTAAATTACAATAAATCTCAGATAATTCAATATAAATGCAGATAAATGGGAAACAAAGAGAATGCTACTACGGTTAAGAAAATTTAAAGCACGCCCGTAGTGAAGCATCGACACTTTTGCTAGTTCTTTATTAAATCTGAACCAAGCGGTGTGTATTCCCTACCTCTTCACTGGTGCTTATTTCTGAGTATTGTTATTTTGTTGATATTAATCAAATCTGAGTACATATTCAAAGGAGTAGTCAAAGATCTGTTGATGGATCTGCATCCTTTTCAATGGTTTCTTTTTCAGTGGTTTATTTGAAAAGTTCCCCTTGCTCTGCAGGAACGCACCAGTGGAGTTTATTGTTTCCCCACAAAATTTGGCTGATAAGTTTTCGTTGTTTTTTTGACAAATGTTCAGTTTATGTCAAGCGAATGTACCGAATGTTAAAATCCATCGTGACATAAGTGTACATGTTATGTTCAAATCAGATGCAAAGTGTTTGTGATATTCTTTGCGTGTGCATAAAGTATTTGAATTCCCATATTGGAATGTTCAAAATTTAGTTGGCTTAGCGCATGTTAGATCAAGAGTACGGGGGTGGTACATTCGGTTTTGCACGCTGGCCGGCCTGCTAGGCCAGGTGGCCCCACTTCCAAGTAATATGCAAGGGTGGCCCTGATGTGGACTAGGGTCCCGATCTTCCGAAAGGTTCAGATAACTCTTGATTTGGCGAAGATGTGACACACGTCGATCCGGCTCCTGAACAACACGTTCGAACCCCGCAATCGCAACACCACGTCCTCTATGGTTATCAACCAGCGTTGCACGGTTGACCTCGCCCAGAAGGCTAATCCCTGCCTGCGAATCAAGAACACAAGCAAGAACAAGAAAGAACGCAACCAAATTTGCAGATGTATGATTAAACTCACAAGTTGGGGTCTCACAAACCGATGAACGGCGAAACTGTCTAAGCAGAATAATCTAAGCAAAACCCAACCCTAACATGGGTGGCGGCTGCTGCTAATAAAGACTTGGGGACGTGCAAGAACACCCTGGACGCTCCCCTAATGGGCTCACACGAGATACACGGCCCAAAGGCCAAAAACGGTGACGCAGCACCAAAAACAGATTCTGGACGTTCCAATGCTTCGATGATTCCCGGCGACTCAAGATGAAATTTGTCGTGGGACCGGTTCCACTGGAAAGCTTATGAAATTATCTTTCCATCCATATGTAGAACGTCCAAATCCGACTTCGTATGCGATCTGGGCGTCCGTTTTAATTCAGACTGTTTCTGGACTCCGAAACAGACTCGAAGTCGACTTGGTTTGGGCCTCCACCATGCCTTGCGCCTCTTGCTGGACCTCCACACCTCCAAGCCCTATTCCATTCATGTTATGGTCCTCTCCTTGATTCCTAATCATAATAAAATCATTAGGTAGCAAACTATTCTCAAAATTATGAAAGGAAAGACATAGGAACGAGCTCACCTCTAAATTTAATTGTCGGGCGCGAGCTCTAGTGATTGGTCCTTGAATGTTCAACGGAGGAGTGTCATTTGTATCCAAAGGAGTGATGTCCTCATCAGGCCCCCTGGCAGATGCGCCATCAGTTTGTGGGTGACATGTTGTAGAGAACAACAACTTCGTTCCCACCTTATTCCATAGAGTGCGCCAAAAATGACTCAAGAATTTAGCGTCACGATCTGAAACAATAGTAGAAGGCATACCATGCAAACAAACAATCTCTTTGAAAAATAGATCAGCAATATGAATAGCATCATCACTCTTATGACAAGGTATAAAGTGAGCCATCTTAGAAAATCTATCCACGACAACAAAAATACTATCCCTCCCCCTCTTAGTCCTAGGCAGTCCTAAAACAAAATCCATAGAAATATCCGCCCAAGGTATTGAAGGAACGGGAAGAGGCATATACAAACCATGTGGATTCAAGCGAGACTTCGCTTTTTGACAAGTAGTGCAGCGAGCCACAAAGCGCTCAACATCTCTTCTCAACTGTGGCCAAAAGAAGTGTGTGGCCAACACATCCGCCGTCTTCTTTGCACCAAAATGTCCCATCAATCCGCCTCCATGCGCTTCCCGTAACAACAAAAGACGAACGGAACCAACTGGAATGCAAAGACGGTTAGCTCTAAACAAATATCCATCATTTATCACAAACTTGTTCCATGTACGACCCTCTCTACAATGCAGCAAAACATCTTTAAAATCAGCATCAAGAGCATATTGTTCTTTAATTGATTCAAGGCCAAAAATGCGATAATCAAGGTGTGACAACAGAGTGTATCGTCTAGACAAAGCATCGGCAATCACATTATCCTTCCCTTTCTTATGCTTGATAATATAAGGAAAAGACTCAATAAACTCAACCCACTTAGCATGTCTACGATTCAAATTACTTTGAGAACGAATATACTTAAGCGATTCATGATCAGAATGAATAACGAATTCCTTAGGCCATAAATAATGACGCCATGTTTGCAAAGAACGTACAAGAGCATATAATTCTTTATCATACGTAGAATAATTCAGAACAGGGCCAGTTATCTTTTCACTAAAATAAGCAATAGGTTTGCCATTTTGCATCAAAACTCCACCAATGCCAAGACCACTAGCATCACACTCAAGTTCAAAAGTCTTACCGAAGTCTGGTAGTTGCAGCAGCGGTGCATGTGTAAGCTTGTCCTTCAAAGAGCTAAAGGACTCGTCGTGTGCTTTGCTCCATTGAAACACAACACCCTTCTTTGTCAACTCATGCAACGGTGCAGCGATAGTGCTGAAATCTTTGACAAAGCGGCGATAGAAACCTGCAAGACCAAGAAAACTCCGAACCTGTGTGATGGTTTGGGGCTGCGGCCAGCTAGCAATAGCGTCAATTTTCTTGTCATCCACCTCTATACCCTGTGGAGTAACAACATAGCCAAGAAAAGAAACTCGATCGGTGCAAAAGGTGCACTTCTCAAGGTTAGCAAATTAACGTGCATTTCTTAAAGCAGTAAAAACAGCACGTAAATGATCCATATGTTCATCTAAAGACTTGCTGTAAATCAAGATATCATCAAAGTAAACCACCACAAAACGCCCAATAAAAGCCCTCAAAACCTCATTCATTAAGCGCATGAAAGTACTAGGTGCATTAGTTAACCCAAAAGGCATTACTAACCACTCATACAATCCGAATTTAGTTTTAAAAGCTGTTTTCCATTCATCTTCAAGTTTCATTCTAATTTGGTGGTAACCACTACGCAAGTCAATTTTAGTGAAAATTAGAGAACCGCATAACTCATCAAGCATGTCGTCTAGCCTAGGAATAGGATGACGATAGCGAATAGTAATATTGTTAATGGCTCTACAATCAACACACATGCGCCAACTACCATCTTTCTTAGGAACCAAAAGTACAGGAACAACACAAGGACTAAGGCTTTCTCGTACATACCCGCGGTCCAAAAGCTCTTGGACTTGTCGCTGAATTTCCTTTGTCTCCTCGGGGTTGGTCCTATAAGCAGCGCGGTTTGGCAAGGTAGCTCCCGGAATCAAATCAATTTGATGTTCTATTCCTCTCAAAGGTGGTAATCCGAGAGGAATCTCAGCTGGAAAAATATCCTCAAACTCCTGCAAAAGGTCAGTGATAGCAGAAGGCAAAGAGCTAGCAATATCATCAAAGGAATACAAGGCTTGTTTGCATATCAAAGCATAAAAAATATCATCATTAGAAATTTCAGCAAGGTCTGATTTTGTAGCAAGCATAACACGACCTTTCAAATTAATTCCATCTCCCTTAGAAATAGGTGCAGACTTATCCTTTATAGGTGGGAAAACAGAATTAGCAACTTGCTGATTTTCAGATTTAGAATTATTCAAAGAAGCAGCTCGTTCTCTATCAGCTTCTACAATTTCAGCAGGGGTCAAAGGTACTAAAGTAATTTTCTGTCCTTTATGCATAAAAGTGTATTTATTACTTCTACCATGGTGTGTAGCATCATTATCATGTTCCCAAGGACGACCCAATCAAAGGGAACAAGCTTGCATAGGAACCACATCACAATCAGCATAATCCGAATAAACACCAATGGAAAAAGGAACGCGGCAAGTTTGTGTTACCTTAGCTTTTCCCGAGTCATTTAACCATTGAATGTAGTACGGATGAGGATGTGGTCGTTTGGCCAAACCAAGCTTCTCAACCAGATCTGAACTCACCAAGTTATTGCAGCTTCCTCCATCAATGATCACACGTGCTCGTCGATTCTTGATGACGAAGAAAATCTGGAACAAGTTGTGGCGCTGTATCTTTTCAGAAGTCTGAATTTGCGTGCTAAGTACACGCTGCACAATGATGTTCATGAAACCCGAAGTGTCTTCGCCACCAAGTACATGGCCCTCGTTGGTGTCGTCGGCGACTTCGTCTTCATCATCATCTTCTATGTCGGAGGTGCTGATGTATCCTCCATCTTCAGTGGCCACGTATGCCCGCTGACTTGGGCAATCCTTCTGCACATGGCCCAGTCCATGGCAGCGGTGGCACTGAATGTTGGAAGTGCGTCCCGTCGAGGCGACCGATGAAGCACTTTGAGCAGGACCCTGCACAGAATTTTTACCTGAATTTGCAGGGCGTGTAGGAGGTGCGTGTGGGGCTGCCATAACACCACTCGCGGATGCGGGAGGCCGTTTGCTTGCTGGTGGAGATGGCTGGGAAGAAAACCCCGAAGACGGCGTCGGCCGTGGGGTGTAAGAAGGCCTGCTTGTACTGCTGCTCCTCTGTTGTTTCTCCCGTCCCTGCAATTCTTTCTCTGCAAGCATAGCAAACTGGAACAACTAGTTGATGGTGTTAAACTCCTTATAATCAACAATGTCCTGTATATCACGTCTCAAACCAGAGTAAAAATGAACAATAGAGCTCTCATTATCCTCTACTATCATGCAGCGTTGTAAACCCTTTTGAAGCTCACCATAATAGTCCTGCACAGATTTATCCCCTTGTTCTAAGCGCTGAAGTTTTTTGCATAAATCTCTATGATAAGAAGGAGGGACAAAACGATCACGCATAGCTTCCTTAAGTTGAGTCCAAGTTACAGGAATATCATCAGCAGTTAGAGAATTCCACCAAATGATAGCAAAATCTTTAAATTCACTAGTGGCTTGTCTAACTCTATGCTGCTCAGGAACTAGGTGGCCACTAAATTTTTGCTCTACTGTCATCTCCCAATCTAGGTAACCCTCCGCATCATATTGCCCCGAAAAAGGTGGAATAGTAAACTTAATCTTAGCATAAGGATCATCGGGGGCTCGATTATTGTTACCTTGTTGTCGATGTTGGCCACCCATACCTTGGGTGTTGTGTTGTAGACGCCGGTGAAGCCTTTGTGCTCGTATAGCTGCGTCATCGACGTCGACGAGTGTCATCATTCACCGTGTCATCTTTTCTGTTTCCACCGGCGTTGCTACCGGCCTCATCTTCGTGGATCTTCACACGGTTCTCCACCTCGGTCAGCTTGCCAGTCCAACGTTGTCACCACTTCTGCGAGAGTATTAACCGTGTCTGTCATCTTGGACAACCGCTTATCCATCCGCTCAATCTGGTTGCCGAGATTGAGTTTGTTGATGCTCGTCGGTAACGGCTTTGTTAACAGCTTCTGTCATCTCCTCTCGTGCCCTGTCAAGAACAGATCGAAGCTGCCCTTGACTAACACACTCGTGGAAATCTTTAGGAGTGCCAACGTCTGCATCATCTCCTGCCATAGCAAATACCAAAACAGGAACAAACGAGTGAAGGTTATCTCTAATAAACACTACTACTATGGTGGACAGTGGTGACTCTCACAAAAGCAAATGGAACGTCTTACCAAGTTCTTACAAGGGTCTTACCAAGCAAGGCAAATGATACCTAGAAGGCGTGTACCACGATTGCAAGGGTCAAAACCTGTGCTGTCCAAAAGTAGTATGTGGAGCTAGGAGGGCCAAATATGTGAGTGGAACACAATTCAAAAACAGATAGTAATGTCTGAATAAATGTCCAAAGCTACTTGTCCTTAGTTGCTGGTCTACACGTATCCTAGAACAGTAGTGCAGGCAAAGCAAGGATGACAGGCACAAAGGAAACAAAGCAAAAAGTAACTAGCAAGGAAGAAACAACAACTAGACACAAAAACAGGTCAAAACCCTGTTTTGTCTTTTAGCACTAGTAGAAATCACAAATTTTTCTTTTTTGATATTATTTTTTTAATATTTTTCTTCCACTCAGAGGCAACAAAATAGGAACCACACAAAGTTTCAGGTCAAACAGAGAAGGAATGTGACCTACAGATTTTCTGTAAGATGCAACGGCGACGGGTTCCAAACTTTTTTACTCGGATCAGTGGGCTTAACTATGTTTTTTGATTTTTTCGAGATTTTTCCTGCCCGGCAAAGCGGGGACGAGCAGATGCGAAATTTTTTTCTACCCAATTTCAAAAAAAATTTGCCTAATTTCGAGTCCGTATGCGAAAGTTATGGCTGTTGGAAGGAAGGGACTCCGAATTAGGGTTTCGGTGGACGGAATTGCAATCGGGTAGGATTTTTTTTTGTTTTTTTGTTTTGACGATTAATGTATGCAACGGAAACGGAGGTCTTGGTCGTGGGGTGTTGAGTTCCAGATGAAAAGGGTGGGAGTGTAGGGTGGGACTATGGTGGATGCAGCGGAGGTGACAAAAACTCCCGAGACAGAGTAAACTTGAGGGAATTCGGCTAGGGTTTCGAGGGGCACAAAACTGTTGACAAGAACACGAACTAAACCAGCAACAAAACAATCACTAGGACACAAACTCAACACTACGGACTCTGAAATTGAAACATGCAAAGGCTAAACACGGCTTGGACAGGATGAATCCTAAAACTAAAATTTTTTTTGGCTTTTTCGTGGATGATAGGATAATAAAGAGACAAACTAAACTAAAAGGTAGGGCGAACCTGACGGTGCACCTGAAGCTCCGATTACCACTTGATGTGGACTAGGGTCCCGATCTTCCGAAAGGTTCAGATAACTCTTGATTTGGCGAAGATGTGACACACGTCGATCCGGCTCCTGAACAACACGTTCGAACCCCGCAATCGCAGCACCACGTCCTCTATGGTTATCAACCGGCGTTGCACGGTTGACCTCGCCTGAAGGCTAATCCCTGCCTGCGAATCAAGAACACAAGCAAGAACAAGAAAGAACGCAACCAAATTTGCAGATGTATGATTAAACTCACAAGTTGGGGTCTCACAAACCGATGAACGGCGAAACTGTCTAAGCAAAATAATCTAAGCAAAACCCAACCCTAACATGGGTGGCGGCTGCTGCTAATAAAGACTTGGGGACGTGCAAGAACACCCTGGACGCCGAATAAGCGAATTCTTTGCCCGTTTGCCCGTGACGACGGCTGGATGGTGGCTTGCCGGTGGTACTTGCTAGTTAGCCGCCATATTTGCCATGTTTGTTTTTTTGTCGTCTTTATGCATGCGTCAATAAAATTCACACAAGTTGTGGAACCACATTAGTACTTAGGTTACCGTGAAGAACTTTGGTTCCATACGTTGCCATTTCCTGAATATTGGGTGTGACAGACCCACCTCACGAAGATGCGTTTTCGTCTCCGGGATCATCATGGGCGACATCACACGCTGTGATGCCCGATATTACAACATACGAACATCAGCATGATACAATGAATATAAGTACAAGTCTCTTACATTCATCCCAGTATGATGGTACATCGAGTCTCATGAGCACCAGAATCAAATAAGTTTGGAACATAACTAGTACAAGCGGAAGCAATAAGATACAATCGCTCTCTCGACGATACATCACGGGACATCCGACAGAGACAGGTGTTTCTGCCCTAAAACACCTTGCCGGCACATCAACGTTACTACTCCTCCGGACCGCACCACTCCCGGGTGTGGTGGCCTCCGCTCGAGGACCGATCCTGCCGGACGTCATCTCCAATGACTACGCCGTGCTCGACGCGGTCCTCTCGAAAACAACATAGAGCAAAGCTCGAGCAACTAGAGCTCAGCAAGACCGACCCGTCAAAGTGGCCATCTATAGCCGATTCCTAGACATGCAAAACGCCGGGGTGTAGGATAAATTAAGCACTAAGCTAGCCTACAAGTGAATCCTTACTTTCAACTTTTAGCGGTTTATTAAGTTGCATAACGAGAATAAATTTAATTTGCACCATGCTAAAGAATTACATGTTCCTAAACAAGTAATTAAGCAATACAAAAAATTAATCATAATCATCATCATGTTTCTCTTCTTACTACGTTCCGGTCGACGGGACAAGTGGAACTCACGATCTTGTGAGGGGCAGCGATTCGAATCGATTTACATCCTGCAGGAGAAACCTGGTTGCACGTCACATACACGCTTCCGGAAGCCGCATGAGACAACCTTTCCCAGCCGGTGCTGTACTCGTTAGTGGGGCCTAGCTCCCCGAGAAGGGTCCCTCACGCGATGCCATTAACACCAGCATGTAAACAGTACGTTCAAGCTTATCCACATGGGCCGGACACGACGCGGTCCTTGTGTGCACGAGACGGGGCTACAACCTTGAAGACTCTTTCAATCCTTCACTTTCCATCTAAGTTGCCCGTCCGGCCTCCAATTTCCATCTCGTACTCAATTCCATAGCATCGTGTCCAAAAAGGTGATTGTCCTATCTAAGAGTGGTCTCCGTACCACTCAACGGAGCATCGCCCTAATTAAGCGAGCATCTACGTAGGGCTATCGAACAAGGATAAACGAGTGTCCTTCTGCATGCTAGGGTTTTCATCACAACTCCTATAAACCTAATGCACAATACAGGCCTACAAGTATGTAGTGATGAAATAAAATACTTAAACTTAAAAGGTTGTGCACCGGGGCTTGCCTTGAGCTTGACCCCGAACAGCTGGGTCAACAGCAACAGCCTTCGGCTCCTCCTCGCCGGATCATCGCGTTCACCACCGCAGTTACATGATGCAAAGGTGATGTGTGAACTTGATGAAAACATGATTTGAATGTTTTATGGAATATGTGTGAATTTCATCAAATACACGTAATTTGTGAGTATAAAGTAAATTAGTTTTCAGCGAGGTGAAATGACTTAATTGCAATTAACAAATTAATTTACTTCATCAGCTCCCATGAAGCATTTAAATCATGATCACATGTGCAAGAAAATAAATTATTAAACCTAGCAAAATCTAGGTAAAATAGCAATTAAAATGGCTCAGGTACTTAAGCACATAATATGGATAATAATTAAACAAAACTTCATAATTAGGGGCAATTAAATAATTAACTAAGCACCTAACTTAAACCTCATAAAATGGAATTAAACCAATTAATTTGTCTGTCATCATGCCAAACCAAATGCACCATAAAATAGTACATGTCTTAAGGATTCCAACAAATTTTAGTCTGCAATTTTTTGAGGTCCGGAACTCTAGAGATGAATTTGTGAAGTTTAATTGGATTTCAGCCCTATTTACAAAAATGCCATCAGGAATTTTAAAATTTAATCCCGTGCCGGGGGCCACACAAGGGTTCACATGGTTGAGGGATCTAGAAGTGGCCACGGCCACACGGGATCCTGGGCCGTGTGGCCCGGCCTCGTGGCCTCGCCGGCTCCCGGCCGGAGGTGGGGGAAGAGGCGCGGGCGGCATGGTGGACCCAATGGTGTGGTCGAGCCGGAGGGGGTCTCACCGGAGAAGGTCGCGCGGCGAGCGGTGGCGATTGAGGAAACTCCGGCGAGGCGGCTCGTGCTCGGGAAGGAACGGAACGGGCAACGGCTTAGTCCGTGAGCTTCACCGCGACATGGGATTTGACGGCATGGCCTCCAACGAAGATGAGCAGATCCTGAAAAGTGGTGCTCGACGGTGAGGTGGGGGCGGCCGGCGGAGGTGGAGAGAGAGAAGAGGAATGTCGGCTTCACCTTGCGGAGAGAACGAAAGAAAACTCGTCAAAGGGTCCGGAAGTGAGTCCCGCACGCACGCGACCAACAAAGAGGTGGAAAAGCTCACAGGAGGGAGAAAATTTTGGCCGGGGAGGCACGGAGGTCGGAGAGGGAAAAAGAGCTTGATTCCCCTCTCCCGTGCCACGGTTCTCTTAATCGCCGGTTCGTGAAGGAAGGGGAGGCTAGGGCGGAGCTCCGGGTGGACGCGCTCGAGCGGGGGTGGCGCGAGGCGACGGGACGAGGGAGCTTGGGGGCGGCCGCAATGGTGGCGGTGTGGGGAAGGCGGGGAGAGAGAGGGCAAAATGGGAGAGGAGTGGAGAGGGGTGCTCCCGATCGGTTCTTGGGCTCCTCCCCGATCTCCCGACCATGTGGGCCACGGCCATGAGGCGGGCGCCACGCGACGCCGGCGTAAGGACGCCGCGCGCGCCCGTCGGTCGCCCAGTGCGGTGGACGAGGCGAGCCCCACGAAGAATATTCCCCAGACATCTTTCTCGTTTCCCCATTTTTCAGTTTGTGGTTAACTCCTGAAATGAAAAATCTAATTCAAGGCCTTCCCAAAGTCGAAAATTAATGAGACAACTTTTTTGGATAGCATAAATCTAGAAAGTGACATGCACGTTGAGTTCATGCAAAAATACGTTCTAGATAAATTCTAATAATTCCAGAAAAATGCTTAAAAGTTAAGCTTCTCTCGATTTAATTGAGGTATCGGACCTTGATGAAATCCTCGTGGGGTTTTGTCCTAGATTTTTATTTTGACATGCACTACAACATATATTTTTGGTAGACACTTATGTTGTAAAAATTTGAGTTGTAGTTCAATTCAAAGTGCATTTGAATTTATTTGCGGTCCAAAACATATTGCATGTCAATGAAAATCCTTGGAGGTGCACTACTCGACCGGAGGGTAATTTTAAAATTGCTAACTTTGCAAAAAAACGTGACACGGGGTGTCACAGCCCTCCCCCTTAAGAAAATCTCGCCCTGAGATTAAGTTTAAACAAGGAGGAGGTGATTTGCGTACCTCTAGGCTCAAGCGGAAATTTTGGGTAGTGAGTGCGAAGAAAGTCTTCGGACTCCCACGTAGCCTCCGTTGTAGAGTGATGACTCCACTAGACCTTGAAAAACTTTTGAGTGCCATGACGGGTAATTCTCTCTTTTGTATCCACTATTTTGGCTGGCCGCTCGGAGTATGTCAAGTCGGGCTGCAATGACACCGCATCATCCAACACTCGGTCAATGGGCGTTTTGAGACACTTCTTCGGTTGCAAGACGTGAAAAGCATCATGTACACCAGCAAGAGTGTCGGGCAAGTTGAGCTTGTATGCAACGGTACCACATCCGGCCACAATGGGATATGGTCCCATGTAGCGCGGTGAGAGCTTGCCTCTCACACCAAACCGGTGCACACCCTTGGTAGGTGAAACTCGGAGGTATACATGGTCACCCACTTTGAACTCAAGTGGTCGGCGTGTCGAGTCTTAAACTCAAGCACTAGTACTACCCGGTCCCTCACGAGCTTGGAATTCGATGGTGCAACACACGAAACACACAAGAACACACGATTTTCGACAGGTTCGGGCCTCTCGATGGAGAGTAATACCCTACGTCATGTGTGTTATGTATCGCCTTTAGCAGATTGCTAATTGCGAGTTATCGGAGAGTTTTCGGGGGTCCCTGCTCCACCTTATATATCCGGGGAGCTAGGGTTACATGCGAGTCCTAATCGATTACATGGATTACATATTCGGAAGCTCTATCTCTAAGCTTTCCTTGTTAATTCAGAGTCCTAACATACTACAAATTGTTCCTGTACTTGTCGCTCAAGTCATCATACGTCGGTCTTGACGTCCGCCTTATTTCCATACCGGTATATGGAATATTCTCTTATTCCATATTGGCCAGGGACCGATCCGTGGGCCATTTCCACCAGTATTATCTTCATTGATTTGCCATTGTATCTCTTATTATCCATTCCTTTAACATCCGTATACCCGTAAGGGTAAGTATCGACAACGAGCTCCCAAGTAATTTTTGATTTGACCTTGAATAAGACCGACCAGTCTTCCGCATGTTGTTCGATTCCATGGTAAAATTGAAAAGAACTCTAATCTTCTGTAATACTTCTTTTCTGTTCCGGATGACTTCCAAAAAGCCAAAACATTTAGTATTTTTTTCGATACCACCCAATTGGGTATGCAAATTTTCTCGTATGTTTGCCGCCGTTATCATAGACCGCGCTTAAAAATGAGGTGCACCAATTAGGTGCATCCAATTGGGTATAGCCCTCGACTCTTGAATCATTTGAACTCCTTTCAAATAATTCAAGAATCCATTGATTGATTCTTTATACAAACCGCTCCTTTCAATTTTCATTATTTTTCACTTCATGTGATCTCTCGTAGACCGCTCTTGAACACGGTGCACCGGTCAGGTGCACCCAATTGGGTATAGCCTCCGACTCTTGTATCATTTGAGAATCGCAAATAATGCAAGAGTCCTTCTTGAGAGACTATGCATTATTATTTTCCATCAAATTACATTTCTTTCTGCAATTTCTGCCAAGAACATATTTTTCGAGACCGGTCGAACCAATCACAGCGTCATATCTTTTAAAGATTCATACCAATATTAACATAACAGACCACCTAAATCGGTCTTAACCCATAATCTGCTTAGTTAATTTTAACTAAGAACCAAAATACTGGTTGATCGGACCAGTTTTTTCCCTATATTTTCACTTCGACTCGAGTCTCCAAGGCCGGAGGGGGAGGGGAGAGTATGTCGTGGTTCGGGAGGTTATGGCGGAGGTGTGGGAAGGGGTGACGATGCGGGGTGGCGTCGGACGGGGATGAGCTGCCCCGCCGGAGCTTGCCTCGACGGCGGTGGAAAGGGGAAACGGCCCGGGGGCTCGCTTGGAGGGGAAAGGGGTCGGGGAGGTGCCCCGTGTCGCGGCGGGGCCGAGCGGCACTCGGGCTTGGCTCGACGGGGACAGAGGCGGTCGGTGGCGAGAGGGGAAGGAGGGAGGTGGACAGCGGCGGTGGCGAGAGCGAGAGAGGGGGGGGAGATGGGGAGCTAAGGGGCGGGGGCTTGCCCGTGGGTTCTCTAGGAGGCGGTGGTGAGCAAGGGAGGGGCGGGGAGGCTTTTATAGTGGCGAGGAGGGGCGGGGGGGGAGGCGACGACGGCGCCGTTGCCGTGGCGGCCTCGCCCGGACGCGCGGGGAAAAGGAGGGGCCTGGTATGGGAGTGGGTGGAGGGCGTGGTGCGGCGTGTGAGGTCGTCGGGTCGACACACTATGACGAGCGGGCGGCGCGTCGACCGGAGGCGAGAGACGACGGGGAGGCGGGTACGGCGGCGAGGGAGGGAGTGACGCGCGGCGGCCGTCGGTCGACACGTCCGTCCAAGGGGAGGGGGAGCGGGGCCTTGGCGCGGCGCGAGTTAGCCGCGAGCGCGGAAGTCACGGGAAGGCGGTGGTAGCGAAGGTGGGGGACGGGGCAGCGAGGCGCCGGGCGCGACGCGCGGCCGGCGAGGTCGCGTCGCGACGAGGAAGAAGGGGGGGGGTGGGGTCGGTGCTGGTGGGCCGGGTCGAGGGAGGAGAGAGGGAGAGTGGGCCGGGGAGATGGGAAAAGTGGATAGGGCGGCCCGGTAGTGTTTTATTTCCTTTTCTATTTCTTTTCTCCACTCCTTAAGCCAAAATAATAAATAAATAAACAAATAAATAAAAATCAAATAAATTCCAATGAGTCAAAATAAATGAAGAAAAATAAAAGTAAAGCAAATATAATAGAAGCAACCAAGTTTGCAAGAGTTAGGTTTTATTTTAAAAATTCTATGTGTTGTTTTCCTATGTGTATAATTGGGTTTTAAATTCCTAGTTAATTTTCGTAAATATTTCTCCTGAATAAAATAAAATGATTTTTTTAGTGATTTTTAATTTGGCCAAAAATCGTGGTGTTACGGACATACCCCACTTAAGATGAATCTCGTCCCCGAGATTCGCGCCGATCTTCGAAGAGATAGGGATATTCCTTTACGAGATCCTCTTGCCTTTCGTAGGTGGCCCATTCTCGGTATGGTTATTCCATTGCACCCGACGGACTTTTATAGCCTTGGTCCTGGTCCGTCGGACGATTGTGTCCAAAATCTTAACCGGGTATTCCTTGTAACACAACTCGGTCGGAGGTCTATCGAATCCAAGGGAAGTTGTTGCTCGGGTACTTCTAAACATCTCTTTAGCTGCGAGACATGGAACACTAGATGTACATCCGACGGGTTTTCCGGTAGTTCTAACTCATAGGCTACTTCCCGAGTTGTCCGAGCACTTTGAATGGGCCTACGTAGCGAGGGGCTAACTTGCCTCGGACTTGGAACCTCCATGTTCCTTTCATAGACGATACTTTTATGCGGACGTAGTCATCCGGGCTGAACTCGTAACTCTCTGCGGTGTTTGTCCGCGTAGCTCTTTTGTCTACTACGAGCCGCTCTCGAGGGTCTCTCCGATAGCAGCCACTTTCTCTTCCGCCTCGGTTATGATAGCAGGTCCAAAGAAAGATCTTTCTCCAACTTCGGATCACATAAGAGGGGTTCTGCATTTTCTTCCGTACAACATCTCAAAAGGTGCCGATCTTGATGCTCGGCTTGGTAGCTGTTGTTGTATGAGAAGTCTGCGAAGGATAGACTTGCTTCCCAATCCGTGCCGTACGTCGAGTACGCAAGCTCTCAGCATGTCCTCAAGGATTTGGTTGACTCACTCGGCTTTGTCCATCGATCCGAGGGTGGTACGCCGAGTTGTAGTCAAGTCCGGTTTGTAACTTATTATGCAAGCTTTCCCGAAGTGAGAGGTGAACTGGGTACCTCGATCCGACACTATCCTGGAGGGAACTCCATGGAGTCTTAGTATGTTATCTATGTGGGTTTTCTTCACAGCTATGAAGTGGGCGACCTTGGTAAGTCTATCCAACTATGACCCATATGGAATCATTTCCCTTTGGCGTACGAGGCAAGCCTACTATGAAATCCATAGCTATGTCATCCCATTTCCACGTAGGGATGTGCAAGGGTCGTAGCGATCCAGCTGGCTTCCGATGTTCCGCCTTGATTCGATCGCGAGAGGTCACAACGGGCTACGTATTCCACTATGTCTCTCTTCATTCCATTCCACCGAGTATTTCCTTCTCGGGTCTTGGTACATTTTGGTGGATCCCGGGTGAATTGAGTAGGGAGAGTTGTGTGCTTCTTCCAGGACAAGCCTCCGTAGGTTGTCCGTGTTGGGCACACATATCCTATCCTCAAACCATAGGGTTCCTTCTTCGTACACCCGATGGTTAGGTGCCTTGCTATCTTTCACCTGTTGCTTCCGCTCTAAGGCCTCCGGATCTTGGAGCTGTGCTGTTCTGATTTTAGCTTCTAAGTTGGGGCGTAGCTCTAGTACCTTCGCCTCTCCTGGCGACATTATGTGCAGGTTAAGGCTGTCCATCTCCTGGGTTAGTTCAGGATCGACGAGTGGTGGCACTCACGTGGTTACGATAGGTTCTCGCGGCCGAGTGCGTCCGCCACTACGTTGGCTTTCCCCGGGTGGTACCGGACGTCCAAGTCGTAATCCTTTATCAATTCCAACCATCTCCTCTCGTCTCGGGTTCAGGTCCGGCTGGGTGAAGATATATTTCAAACTCTTGTGGTCGGTGAAAATCTTGCACTTATTACCAATGAGGTATTGCGTCCAAATCTTAAGCGCGTGTACTATGGCTGCCGGTTCCAAGTCGTGGGTGGGGATAGTTTTGCTCATGGGGCTTGAGCTGTCTTGAGGCGTATCCGACGACTCGTTCATCTTGCATCAGCACGCCTCCTAGTCCACATCGAGAGGCGTCACAAGATACTACGAAATCCTTGCGGATGTCCGGCGGTGTGAGTATCGGGGCCTCGGTGAGCCTTTTCTTTAATTCCTAGAAACTCTTCTCACATTGTAGACTCCATTGGAACTTAGCTTCCTTGCGGGTAAGTTCCACCATGGGCTTGGCTATCTTAGAGAATCCTTCAATGAATCTCCAGTAGTACCCGGCCAATCCTAAGAAGCTTCGATTTTTGTGGCATTCTTGGGTTGCCTCCAGCTCTTAATAGATTCCACTTTAGTCGGGTCTACTCGCTAGTCCTTTGGCACCGATGACGTGCCCTAAGAACCCAACTTCTTCTAGCCGAATTCACACTTCCTGAATTTGGCATATAACTGGTGATCTCTCGAGTCGGTTCATCACTATCCTCGGGTGTTCCTCATGTTCTTTCCTCGTCGTTAGAATGGATGAGTATGTCACCTATGAAAACCACTACAAACTTGTCGAATTCTTCCATGAAGATTTTGTTCATCAAGTTCATGAAGTAGGCGGGGGCATTGGTCAATCCAAATGGCATGACGGTGAACTCAAACTGTCCATACCTAGTGACAAAGGCTGTCTTCATGACATCTTCTTCTCCGATTTTCAATTGGTAGTACCTCGACCTCGAGTCAATCTTGGAGAAATACTTAGCTCCTTTTAGCTGACCGAAGAGGTCGTCAATCCAGGGTAACGAATATTTATTCTTGATGGTTACCTTGTTCAGGAAATGGTAATCTACATACATCCTCATGCTTCCGTCTTTCTTCTTCATGAAGAGAACCGGAGCTCCCCATGGGGATGAGCTGGGTCAAATATATCCTTTACTTTGTAAGTCCGCCACCTGTGCTTTGAGTTCCTCTAGCTCGTTTGCTGCCATCCCGTATGGTCTCTTGACAATAGGTCCGGATCCCGGAATCAAGTCAATGACGAACTCAATCTCTCGGTCCGGGGGCATTCCCGGCAATTCTTCAGGGAACACATCCGGATAATCCTTTATTGTGGCCACGGTTTCCAAGGTAGGGGTGTCCATGTGACATAACATGTTTCTAACTCTTGACCGACGGGGCTTACAGATCATCGGTATTCCTTGGTGGTTGATGACTCGTCACCGTGCGGTCTTCACATGATATGTTTCCCTTGTGTCCGGCTAACTAGTTCATTCCTAGTATCACGTCCACTCCTTGGGTTTCTAACACCACTAGATCTGCCCTAAAGGATACCCCACTTAAAATGATTTCTACCCCCGTACAGCTGTTTCGACATTTTATCGTGGCTCCCGAGGATTGGGTTATCGGAGGTATTTTAAGTGTAACCTTGGGTATTTGGTGTTTAATAACAAACTTCAATGAAATGAATGAATGTGACACACCTGAATCAAACAAGTACCGTGGCAATGGTAGAGTTGACCAGGTACTCACCGAGCACAACATCCGGCGCGTCTTTGGCTTGCTGCACAACAATGTGATTCACCTTCCCACGGTGGTAGCTTGGAGCAGGGCGTGACTGTCCGGTGCTTGGGGCGAGTGTTGCGGACTATGGAGCTTGCTGGTTTGGCTACCGAGTTGGTAGGTGTCTTGATTCCCACATTCTTATAAGGGCACATGGCAATTCTGTTGGTGAACTCTCCACAGCTTGTAGCAGCCTTTGTTGGCATTGTTTTGCGCTCGGTCGACGGTAGCGTTGCTCCTCCGGGTAGGGGCGTAGCTCGACTTGGGACCCGGCGAGGTGCGGATCGTTGGCTATTCCCGTCGGGGCGATATTGCATCACGGGGCGAGGTGGGTGCCTCTCGGTTATTCCCGGTGCGCTGCCTCTAAGCTCTCTCCCGACGTTCTCGGAACTTGCCCTTACGGTCACTCGTTCTCCATGTTGATGGATTCCTCCATTAATATGCAGCGGTTCATGAGAGTGTTGAAGTCCGGGTATATGTTCCCAATTGCGTGGATTCCGAGAGTTCCACGCAGACCTTTCTTGAAGCGTTCCTCGCTTCTTCTTATCGTCACTCACTTCTCCTGGGGCATGGCGAGCTAGCCGAGTGAACTTCTTGAGGTACCGGTTTATGGTCATGGAGCCTTAGGGTAGCTTTTTGAATTCTTCATTCTTTATATCCATGATCCCTTCAGGGATGTGATATTCTCTCGAAGACTTGCTGAAATTCCTTCCAGCTAACCGCGGTGACGTCGAGTACCGCATCACCGTAGTTGTCCCACCATTCTCGCAACGGGTCCAACCAGCTTGATGGGCAGTCAGGGCCACTTTCTCCTGGTCTCCTGCACAACCTATTCTCGGCTTCTTGGTGATCTCCCTGAGCCGCTCATTAGCTGATAGGGGGTCCTCTACATTCCCTTCATAGGTAGACGGCTTAAGTCTCATAAATTCTGCCATCTTGGAGGGAGTGTGCCCACGGTTGGCGGTGTGGATGGCTTGGAATTGTGCTTGCAAGAAGTCTCCAATCGTGATCGGCGGTGGCGGTGGCGGGTTCTGTTCATTTCCTTGGTTACCGACCTCAACTCCATTCTCGCCATTGCTCTCGCCGTGACGGCTACGGCCGGCCATGGGTGAGGGCGTTGATTACCTCTAGATAGAAGGGAGGAGGCGAATTAGGTCTATGGCCTTAAAGATTGTTTTAATGTTCCGTGGGTTAGTCACAAAACTTCACTCAATCAAAGATCCAAATTTAAGAAGCAAACACACAAGCACCATGCATTCATTATATTACACATCGATTCATGGTACATGACACGTGATACAGGATACATGACACATGGTACATCGTACATGACCCATGGTACATACTCATGACTCATGATACAGGACATGATACATGGTACATAAAACATGATACATGATACAAATACTTGGCATATAGGATGAAATCACCGAGCTCATGATACACATGCCCAGTACTAAGCTACGGACTCTTAAGCGTCCGTGATCTACTCGTCGTTGACCACCATCGGGTCCTTCCGGGGTCTTTTATTCTTTGGTTTCTTTAGTGTCTAAGGGAAGAGATCTGTTCTTCTTTTCTTTTGAGTTCTGCCTTCAGCTCATGCACTTCTTCTTTTAGCTTATTGATTTCAGCGTCTTTTTGCTTGCTTTCCTCCGTGAGTTCGTCCATTTCCTCCCGTAATTCATCCGTCGCGTCATAAGCGTCTTGAGCGGCCTCTTGTTCCATAGAAATGGTGTGAAGAATCCCCTCGGTGAGAGTATCCAATGCTACCGGGTATTGGGCGGTAGCTACCCATGTGGAGTCGGTCACAGTACGAGTTGGTCCATCTAGAGAGCGGACTCGGTGCCTCCGGACGGGGTGTCCTCTTGCCCCTACCGGGAAGAACCCGATAGGCGTGTCTCCCGTGACCTGGATGCTCTTGGAGCGATAGCGCAGCAACAGGCCGCGTGCTACTAACTCGCAGCGTATCCACAAAGGTTGTCCCGGTCCAGGCGGTGCTGATGTACGGGAGGCCATCTGCAGTCCCGTGAAGGTTGGGTGCACGGACCTTTACCATGCATCTAGCAATCCCATTCCGGCAGTATTGTTGCCGGCGGTACCGTGGTTTTGCTCGTATTCCAAGCATACGCGAGTACTCTTCGGAGGATTTCCGGGAACCCTCCCACATCCGTGGCGGTAGTATGTTTCCACTCGCGTTCTTCGTCTCCCATCTCGTAGAACAGTCAATCACATATAGGTGAAAAGTGGTGGTGGTGGTGGTGGGGGGGGTGGGGGGGGGTTATAGAAGAGTTTTAAATGTTTACTATCGGACTAAGGCAAGAGTAGAGATATATAAGTGAGGGGGAGGGTGACTTATATAGGGCGGTGTATCGTACGTCCTAAACCTTAATCGCGTCCTATCGGTCGAGTATAGGCTCGATACCATCCGCGGCGCCACGATCCCGGGACTACACTATGTATACGTACCAATCCCCGGAACAGTAGTTGGTACACACATAGATGATACAAATCCGATACAACAACCTTTATTTATTCCTCAAAGGGATAGTAGCTAGGGGATACATGGTCCGGATTACATTCAAAGAGGCGGATAGGCCAGCCTCACATAAAAGAAAACACAGTGGAAAGCATCATATACTCCACGAGGCAACATCGAGCGAAGGACGCGACCTACTCCTCATCTTCGTGGTATTCTCCATCTTCGTCCGAACAAATAAGCAACGGGTGAGTACATATGGTACTCAACAAGCTCTACCACTAGCAAGGGATATTATTCATGCAATTTGGTTGTGGTCAAGGTAGGCTCGAGTTTTAGCGAAAGCGCGGATGCTCGGGCTTACTACGAAGCAAAGGGTTTCTTGAAGAGGAAAGAAGTTTTCATAATTTTAGTTGGTCGGACCTGGGGAGATATTCATCAATCCCGACAGCTCCCATTCTTTTTAGTTGAGCTCTCCGACCGGCGGTCCTAACAGCTCCGGTACTCCAAGCCAACACCGTTTCCAAAACCAACGGGCACAAGGCTGCCCACTCACATGTCAAAGGCTTAGTATTTGTGGCTAATCAATGTGAGCTCAAGATTTGGTGTGTCAATATACCGTGACAACGGACATCCGGATAGTTTTATACACTCTGCAGAGGTTGGTACACTTGACCCACAAGCTATATGTTCTTAGCTCCAAACACATAACGCTGCCACCGCAACTAGACACGCTCCCAAGTCCAACCCGAATGCCCAGGGATCCGACGCGTATGTCACAAGCATATCGTCCTACATATGTGCCAAGTACTCGGACTTCACCAAATAAATGATCCCTGGACCTCCGTCATCTACTACACCCGGTGGAACTTCTTGCTACGTAACCCGAGGTTTGGTGCACGATCCCGCCCATAATAGGTTACTGTGGTTGTACACTAAATCACAAATTTGGGGTCCGAAGAACCGGTGCTTATATGGTCGGGCAAACACTCGTCCATCACAAATGGACAACACCTAAACATCAAGTACTCTACACCGGTACTAGGTGTTTCGCCCACGACCGGTATCATTTCCCACCCAACTTCACGTTAACACAGCTTGGTCTAATCACCCACCCATCAACACACACCACCAAACATATTTTCACACATTTTCATAAACAAGATGTTCGATGATAGATAGTAACAGTTCCTATGCATGATACTACTATATCATTAACATAGTTAACAATACATCTAGGTTGATTCTAGTGGTCTAGTGGCAATCAAGGGTATAATGTTCGCATCTATAGCGATTCGAATATTATCATATAACAATTGGGCTCTAACAAAATATTTGCAAGGATAATGCGGATAAGAGTAGCTTCCTATATAGGTGCAAGAATAAGTAGAGAAATTAGGATCAATTATTATCAAGGAGTTGATAGAGCTTGCCTCCTAACGCGTCCTCGAAGTCTTCCTTGTAGTCGGGGTCTTCGAGCTCCTGCTCCTAGTTCTCCTCGTCTATAGACGGCGTTAGCGTATGTAAGCTACGTCCACATAAAATAATGAAAGCAAAAAGTAATAATGAGAAAAAACCAAACGAAATGGAGTGAAGAGGAAGGTTTCAGGGGCTAGGGTTCGTCACGACGATTCCAACGACGTCGGAATCGCCTAAAAAGGAGTTACGGTTGAAAAGATATGGTCGTGGGAAGTCCGGGGGTATTTTTATAAAAATCAGCTAGGGTTTCTATAAAAGAATAAATAAATTTTGGTAATTTTGGAGGAGTGGAGGGGCTAAAAATGCAAAAATGCATTTTTGGGCTAGCCAGGGGCCTATTTGTAATTTCTAGAAAATTCGGAGGGCTTTGTGTAAAAATCTAAGGGCTCTTAACTAATATAGGAGAAGGCGAGGGGGTTTTATGTAAAAGCGGCTTTTCCTGGAGTTAGGATTTATTTTCGAAAGGGAAAAGGCGGGAAATTCTAGGGGCGTTGATCTTCGGATCAACGGCTGGGATTTAAATAGGCGAAGGGGTATGCCCCGATCTAATCTTGACCGTTGGCTCGAGATCGGACGGTGGGGGTGCGGCGGTGAGGCTCGACGGCGGCCGAGGGCGGCGCGGCAGGGAGGCTCGCTGGAATTGGGCCTTCCGGCGGCCGAAGGCGGCCGAGGGGGAGGGTAGATTATGTTAGGGTTCGGGAGGTTATGGCGCCGGATGGGGATGAGCTGCCCCGCCGGAGTTTGCCGCGACAGCGGTGGAAAGGGGGAAATGGCCCCGGGCTCGCTTGGAGGGGAAAGGGGGTCGGGGAGGTGTGTTGTGTCGCGACGGGGCCGAGCGGCGCTCGGGCTTGGCTCGAGGGGGACAGCGACGGTCGGGCGGCGTGAGGGGAAGGAGGGAGGCGGACGGCGGCGGTGTCGGAGCGGAGAGGGGGGGGCGAGATGGGGAGCTAAGGGGCGGGGGCTTGCCCGTGGGTTCTCCGGGTGGCGGTGGTGAGCAAGGGAGGGGCAGGGAGGATTTTATAGTCGCGAGGAGGGGGGGGGATGGCGACGGCGGCGCCACTGGCCGTGGCGGCCTACCCGGACGCGTGGCACCGCGTGCGAGGTCGTCGGGTCGGCACACCGCGATGAGCGGGCGACACGTCGACCGGAGGCGGAGACGACGGGGAGCCGGCACGGCGGCGAGGGAGGGAGTGACGCGCGGTGGCCGTCGGGTCGGCGCGTCCGTCCAAGGGAGGGGGAAGCGGGGCCTTGGCGGGGCGCGAGTTGGCGGCGAGCGCGGAAGTCGCGGGGAAGGCAGCGAGAGCGGAGGTGGGGGACGGGGCGGCGAGGCGCCGGGCGCGACGTGTGGCGGGCGGGGTCGCGTCGCGACGAGGAAGAAGGGGTGGGGGGGGGGTGGGGTCGGTGCCGGTGGGCCGGCCGAGGGAGGAGAGAGGGAGAGTGGGCCGGGGAGAGGGGAAAAGTGGATAGGGCGGCCCGGTAGTGTTTTATTTCCTTTTCTATTTCTTTTCTCCACTCCTTAAGCCAAAATAATAAATAAATGAATAAAAATCAAATAAATTCCAATGAGTAAAAATAAATGAAGGAAAATAAAAGTATTCTATGTTTGCAAGAGTTAGGTGTTATTTTAAAAATTCTATGTGTTGTTTTCCTATGTGTATAATTGGGTTTTAAATTCCTAGTTAATTTTTGTAAATATTTCTCCTAAATAAAATAAAATGATTTATTTGGTGATTTTTAATTTGGCCAAAAATCGGTGTGTTACAACTACCAAAAAACTCCGTGCGCTCCGAAGCTCGCCAAGATGGTAGTAGGTGACGTGGAAATCGATAGTTCGAGTGGAGCCAAGAAATTCACGGCAATCGCCTGATGGGATTCTCTTCAAGAAAAGGAGGTCCTAAAGAATTTCTCCGAATCTAGCCGGGTATGTCTCCGTTTCTTATCCGCTCTTTTCCCGACTTCATCATATTCCGATCCGACCTTTTGATTTGCCTATCCTTCGAGTCCTTCGAAAAATTCGGAGGCCAAGAGCACAATCATCGCTCTTCTTGAAGAAGAACCGTGCCGGACTCAAGACCGACTAGTTGAGCTCGAGTCCCGGACCGCTAGTATAAAATTCAAGGAAGCGGATTTGCTAAGGAGGGAAGCCAATCCGATGCTATCCTTAATTTCTTTATTTGATTTGTAATCCTTCCGACCGGTCTTATCTTACTCGTAGAGCTCGAAAATCTTGTCGCTACTCACAAGAAGGCCGAGGAAATCCTCTCCGAAAAACTGCTGCTCGAGAACAAGCTCTTCAGGACGGCTCTCGGATTAAGGAACATCCGGCTTCTCGAATCGGTGAATTGGAGGGCGAGCTCACCGCCAAGGATAACATTCTCGGCGCAGACTCTTCGTTCCAACAAAATGCTTGATATCGACAACGCCGCTCTGAAGACCGAGCTAGCTGAAGCATTAGAAGCCGTCAAAACTCCGCAATTGGAGAAGGAAAGCACTTTAAGTACCGCGCATGAGTCGGCTCCACTTGCTCTCAAAGCAAAGGAACATGAAATCCAACGCCTTCGAAAGCGAAGCCAAGTCGAAGGCTTCAAATGTCAATATCAAGGGCAAGTTCGAGCTGCGGACATCGAGCACAAGCGTAACTTCCTTCTTCCTATTATTGTGTAATAAACACTTTTTAATATCGGTCTGCACTTATAGCCTTTCTCGTACCTTTTCATCTTCTTCAGAACTTGCAGCAGAGCGGTATGCGGACGCTCGAATATCTCGAATGGGGGTCGATCCATTCACCAAGATGAACTGGATCTTGAAACCGCTATCCGGGATGTCCCCGAAGGATTAGAGAGCACTCCGAGATGATCACCGTGGCAGGAGAAGGGCATATCACTGCCATAATCTAGTCTTAGAGTCCGGTCGAAGACTGCGATTTCAACTTCATCGGAGCAGGTGCCCACCTAGAGACAACCAAAGACCGGTTCAATGAGTTGAAAAATGCAGTTATTGATACCGTCTATGAACTAATCGAAGATGTCCCTCCGGATCCGATCGGCGTCCCACTAAATGAAGCTGCGGCACTCCCCGCTCTCGGGTCAAGCTGCTCAAGATGCTGCTGTCGCCTTCAAACAAACAGTGGAGGAGGAATATGAAGATCTTGATGCAGATTTATTGCTCTCTCCCTCCGACTCGAAGGCACAATTGATGATGGATCGGCACAAGACCCCAAGACCGGAGATACCAGCGATTTCAGCGGACCCGCCCAGTATTTGTTTATTGTAGGACCGATCTTTTATTTGGTAAACAAACAGTTTTGTCACAATACTCTGTAATTTAATCATTATCCTTTTAATCATGCTGAAGTTTTAATGTCCCCTCTTCTCTTTTTTAGACTGGTTAACAAAAATTCACCATCTTACTCCTACTAGTCAAATTCTACATCTAGGCAATGATGGTTATTTCAGCTTAAACCAACTATGACTGAATACTGTCTCTAATCAGCACAGATCACAATGTATAACAGTAGCTTACTTTAACAAAATCATGCTATATAGAAAAAATAACCAGTCTTTAAGGTTTAAGATCACATAATATCACAAACTGCTCTTTAAGATAACAGACCTACGGACCAGCATTTCAAAAGAAATGCTTAAAATTTCCCTTCCTAAATATAGCAATCGAAACTGAAACGAAAGTAAATAATTTCACAGATCTGCTCTTAATGCAGCAGCCCCAGTGCTAGACTAAATGACTGGTACTAATATTTAGAAATATCATAATTTCACTGATCGCTCTTAATACAAGCAGCCCTCGACTCAATAAGTTAATGCAAAATTAAAATATCGAGACACAAAAAACACAAACATACTTATACCAGAAATCAAGAATACTTTATTATATTTCGAGAAAGTTTACAAGAAAATCTTTAAGAATAAAAACGACGAAATTGATCAATATTCCAAGAATTTAGAATTTCCTCTTCCTCCTAGGTCATAAGCCTACAAGCCCCTGGTCTGAAACCGATTTAACCACAAAAGGTCCTTCCCAGCACCGGTGACAACTTATGCCTATTCTTGTTAGACTGGATCTTCCAAAGTACCAAATCTTCCACTTGAAATTCCCGTGTGCGCACATTCCGATCATGATATCGACACGAGTCCTTGATGATACTTGGCTGCTTGAATCAAAGCTTGATCTCTTAATTCTTCTGCGGTGATCAACTCAATTTGACGTTGGCCTTCATACTTTTCTTCATCATAATACCGCACTCGGCTGACACCATATTCACTTCGTGGGCAACATGGCTTCGGATCCATAGACCGAGAGAAAAAGGAGATTGTCCTGTAGCCCGACTAACGTTTGTATGCAATCCCCATAGTATCCAAGGCAATTCTTTAACCCACTTTCCAGCGTATGGCTTTAAGCGGTAAAAAATTCTAGATTTAAGACCGGTTAAAATCATACCATTGGCACGCTCAACTTGTCCATTGCTCCGTGGATGCGAAACTGAAACATATTGTATCTTGAGTCCTAGACTTTCAAGCATAACCCTTGAAGAATTCTGACTATCGGTAATTGTACTATGCGGGACACCAAAACGGACAAAGATACTATGTAAGAACTTGATTGCTCGAGCAGTGGTCGTGCTAGTGACAGCTTCTGCCTCAATCCATTTAGAGAATTTATCAACTGCCACAAAAATATGAGTAAACCCTCCTCGCCACTTTCTTGAATGGTCCAACAATATCCAGCCCCCAAGTTGAGCGAAAAACCGACATCCCTGGCAATTTTTAACCATTGTATGTGCATCATCGATAGCTGTAGGCCCATAAAAACCCTGTCGAACACTTTCCCAACTAAAGTCTTTGATGAGGCATGATTGCCACGGATCCCCTTGTGAATCTCTTCAAGCAATTGCATGCCATCGAAACAGATACACACTTCATCAAGATATTAACTCCACGTCGATAAAGTTCTCCTTCAAGAATTAAGTAACTTCGTGCTCGAACCTCCAGTCTTTACCGCTCGACTTTGTCTTCCGGAGTTTTATCGGATTGCAAATATTCAAGATACGGAGTATGCCAATCAGAATCAATAATCATAACTTCGAGTAATCGCTCCGTTTCTTCTATCCGTAATTCGCTCCGAGCCCCTAGGCCAACCTTATGTTGTAAGACCGCCTCCTCGATCTTCGCTTCCAAGACCGCATCTATAGTCTCTATCTCTTTAATAGTAGCCTTGTGATCCATCTTAATAGATGCCTTACTTAAAACCTCGAAGAAAGACACCAGAGCGGCATCGCTTGTCTCGAAGATCCTAATCTAGCTAACTCATCCGCATCAGAATTATTTCCGCGCAAGTATATGAGAGAACCGCAGGCCATCAAATTTGTCTTCAAGCTTCCTTACCTCTTGACGATAAGTTATCATATGGTCATCATGAGCGTCCCATACTTTGTTAACTTGACTGATCACAAGCATCGAATCTCCATATATATCCAATCGCTTAACTTCTAGCGAAATAGCTACCCGAAGTCCATGAAGCAAGGCCTCATACTCTGCAGTAATGTTTGAAGCACGGAAATGCATTTGTAATACATATCTCAACGGCTCTTTCTGCGGAGTAAGAAGCACAACTCCAGCTCCCGCGCTCGAAAGCTGCAGGGACCCATCAAAATACATCTCCCAATACTCCAAATTCTGAATTGATTGTGGCACTCGCATCTCAAGCGATTCAAGTAATAAAGTCAGCCAAAACTTGTCCTTTAATGGCCGTGCGTGAAGAGAAAGTAATTTCATACTGTCCAAGTTCTATAGCCCATTTGGCAACTTGGACAACAGACCTCCCGATTACGCACTATATCTCCAATGGCGAACCCAGTCTTGACCTCGATGGGATGTGCTTGAAAATGATGTTTCAACTTCTGAGAGGTTATCACTACAGCACATATTAATTTCTATAATCGGAGATATCGCATCCGAGACTCGGTTAGGACTTCACTTACAAAGTATACCGGATGCTCGAAACAATTGCGAGATGTCCTTCCTCCTTCCGGTGAACTGCTAATACCGTGCTCACGACATGAGTAGTTGCGGATATGTACAATTGAATGGTCTTATCGGGTTACGACGGTATTAAGACCGGCGGATTATCGAAATATCCCTTGAGTTGATCCAATGCAGCTTGCGCCTCATCCGTCCACTCAAACTTATCCTCGCTTCTTGAGCAGCTTTAGAGAACGGAAGGCCTCGACCCCGGTCTTGAAATGAAATGGCTAAGTGCAGCCATACATCCAATCAACTTCTATACATCCTTCAAACAGCTTGGAGGTTTCATGTTAACAATCGTCTGAATCTTTTGTGGATTAGCTTCAATGCCTCGTCACGATACCAAATATCCCAGTAATTTTCCGAACGAACTCCAAACACACACTTACCGGGATTGAGCTTCATAGAAAAGCTCCACAGATTATCGAAGGTCTCTCGCGAGTCGGAGGGAAGATCTTTAGCTTTCCGAAATTTCACCACTATGTCATCAACATAAGCTTCGCGTTCCTTTCAAGTTGCGAATCCGGACAGCGTTGCATGCCACGCCGATAAGTGGCGCCTGCATTTTTAAACCGAACGACATTGTTGTGTAGCAAGATACTCCAAAGGGAGTGATAAACGCGGTCTTAATCTGGTCCTCAACCTTCGTGGGAATCGATGGTATCCGGAATAAGCATCAAGGAAGCAAAGACGCTCACAGACCGGTAGTCGAATCAACAACTTGGTCAATCCGAGGCAGCGCGAAAGGGTCTTTGGGGCAAGCCTTGTTAGGATCAGTATAATCAACGCACATTCTTAACTCTTTAGTATTCTTTTTCGTACAAGGACTGGATTGGCAAGCCAATCTAGATGATACACCTCCCTAATGAACTTAGCTGTTAACAATCTAGTTAACTCCTTCTTAATCGTCTCCTTGCGGTTTTGAGCAAACCTCCGGAGCTTCGCTTGACTAGCTTCGCATCGGGACGCACCAACGGTGCGTGCTCAATCTTGTCCCTAGGAACACACGAGCATGTCGAAGGCTGCCATGCAAAGATGTCCCTATTTTCCTGGAGGAAAAGAACGAGCGCGCTTTCCTATTTGTCCCCCAAGTCAGCCCCAATATGGGTGACCTTCGAGGGGTCTGTCTCATCAAGTCGAATAATCTTGGAAGTAACCGCATCGGTCTTCACTTTCTCCTTAGCAATCTTCTTGGATGGAACTTCTTCTTCCAGCTGCACCCGTGCCTCAATGGCATCCACCGCTTCTCCGATTTCTCGACGTTCCGCCTCCGAATTGGCTCGAGTGGCCAACTCGGTGCTATGTACTTCACAAGCATATGCGGTCTTGATATCAGACCGGAACGATAAGACCCCGTTGGGTCCTGGCATCTTCAACAACAAATACTAGTAGTTGGGGATAGCCATAAACTTTGCCAAGGCCGGTCTTCCCGAGTATACCGTGATATGCTGAATCAATGTCGACTACCTCGAAGATAATATTCTCCCTTCCGTAATTCTCCTTTGTCCCAAAAGTCACTAGCAGAGAAATCTGCCCCAAAGGATAACTGTTTCGACCGGGAATTATACCATGAAATGGTGAACCGCTACGATCCAAGTCCGCCACGTAAAGGCCAAGCTCGCGGTGGTTTTAGCAAAGAGAATATCTAAGCAGCTTCCCCCATCGATGAAAGTTCTCTTCAAGCGTACCTTATGGACAATAGGCGGCAAGATGAGCGGGTATCTATCGGCTTTAGGTAAGACCTCCGGATGATCGGCTCTGCTGAACGTGATCGGTACCTCCGACCATCACAAATACTCGGGAGTAGCTGCGCAATGGCGTTGACCTCCTTGAATGCCAACTTTTGCTTTCGCTTTGACTCATACGCATCCGGTCGTCCATGGATGAAGTTCACCTCTCTTGCCAGCTCCTCAAAACCTCATTCATCTTCATCATCATCGTGCTTCTTATCTTTGCCCTTGTCATCCCGCTGGTTTCGATGTCTAGACCGGGGTGCCACCTTTAACGCACACGAAGCAAATGGTCTTAACAGAAACATTCCTTGTTCTTATTATTCCCATTATGAATGATGCAAGGCCCCTCCAGCAGTTGCTTCAAACGAAAGTCATTCTCTCGGGTCCTTCCCTTTGTTCCCGCGCAAATTAACCACGTTTGATTCTCCAGCAAGCATAGTCATCCGGTATCTTGAAGCACTCCGACGCCGTCATGGTAAGGTTCCGGTTACGCCTACCAATCTTGTGGACCAATGCTTCACTTCGGAGGCCAGCTTGAAATGCCACAATTATCTCGCTGATCGAGAACATTGGAGATTAAGGCCTTCTTGTTGCAAAAGCGCCCGATGAACTCCATAAGCGTCTCATCGGACTTCGCTTCAGCTCGTTGAGATCGAATTAGTTTCCCGGCTTCTTACAAGTCGCCCGAAAATTCTCAACGAACTTTTTGGTAAGATCGCCCCAAGAAGAAATAGATCTCTCGGGAAGAGATTGTAACCACAAGCGTCCAGCCTGCTCCATGCACATGGCGAGGTAGCATCCATCTCATCGGAAAGGTGGCCGTGGCGTTGGGCTCACGTCCCTATCTTCGTGGGCTCCCGTCATCCTTCGGCAGCTCCAATCCACGAATTCTCGAGCTCGGCGACGCGGCTCCAATGGCTACGACAACGCGACATCGTCCGGACGGAGTCCTGTGGTGGTGAACTTCCAACGGGGACGCAGTCTACGTCCGCGGTTGGCCGGCGTTGGCGGAGGACGCGGCGTCCTTAGTCTTCACCTTCACGGCCGATATTCTCTTCGCCGCACTGCAGCTCGTATCCGTTCTTCTCGACCCTGCGATCAGCTATCGGCTTATGGACAACTCGGTCACGACTCGAGTTGAACGAGAATACTCGTAGCTTAGGTAGGTTGATAGTGCTTACTTGCATAGATCTTCTAGTCCTACGCATGAGGGTGCTGGTAAGGCGAGGCAGAATAATCTTGCTTGCCGCGATTGAAAGAGGGGAAGTAGATGAGGGTCACCAGCTCACCACCTCCAAGTTTCCATCGGTGAATACCTTCCAACACTTGCAAACCAAACTGTGCTTTGCCTGGCCCTAGTAGCAATGAAACCTAACAAGGATCAAGGGTAGCGGTAGCACGCACAAAGCAGACACGCAGCACGACAAAGCACTAGAACATGGCAAACTCTTTTCTCGGCATTTAATCAAACATCTGGCGGGTAATTAGCAACTCGTCGATGGAGCAGTGGTAGAAGACACGGGAGGAAGCATGCGTGCTCACCACACAAGATTGGCAAGGTTACTCATCGAAGTGGCCGCCTTTCAGGGAAACCACGACTGGTTTCAGACCTGGCCGCAACTTTTGCACTTCATGGCACGTCCAGTGGCATCCAAAGCGTTCCCAGGTCCCTGCTCATAATCCACATCTGGAACTCAGGCACGAGAGGCAGAAAACTATGGATACTAGCGAACGAAGGTTACATCTGGATGAAGCTCACCAAAAAGGGATGTACGACGAAGATTTAGCCCTGTCCGGGCTTCAGGGTGTCCTCACGACGGCGGGCCGCGATGATTGTTGGCGGCTCTGACTGGTCGGCGCCGGGATGGTAGTCTAGTGAGGAAACGTTGATGGGGACAGGTTCGGAAGGGGCGGCGTGGTGTAGCAGTCCTCACCAACGAGCCTGCAGCGATCCAACGGCTTCTTCGATCATTGGCGACGAGCTCGACGTGTAGGCAACAATGGTGGCGGCGGCGCACGGCACTAGGGTTGGGGAAAACGCGAAGCAGCGGCAAAAACAGGTGGTAGACACGATACGTTCCGTTTTATAATCACGAGGCCCAGGGATCCTGAGCGCGCACGCCAACGCGGTTGAATTGAACACGGCGGCGATTTGGCTCGATGGCGGCGAGGTCCCGTGCGTGCGACGCTGTCGATGCTTCCGTGAGCTGAGCCTGCAGGTGCGTGCGGCTACTGGGTCGAGTTGGTTGAGAAAAAAAAAAACAGAGAGAGAGAGAGGGAGATGCTGGGCTGCGGAGGGATTTAGGCCCAAGGACACGGACGGTCTTCCTTCTATTCTTTTTATTTCCCTTTTCCTAATCCAATTCTAACAGCGAATAAAAATGCAATTATATTCTAATTCGGATTTTGAGGTATAATTTCCACACAATAAAGGACTATCGCATAGAAGTGTTCCAAACAATAAATAACAACCATCTATACCAAAAATTAATTTTATAAAATAATAGGCTTTGTCTAAAAGGGTTTATAAATGGTCTTTTGAAACCAAAATTTTATCCAATAAAGATAAACATTTTAATTGTTTGAAATGCCTTGGGACCAAAACAAAATATAATACTTTAAACAAAGATAAGTATTATTTCATAAATTCTTTTAAAAAACCCATGTGTTGATAAAAGAAACTATTTTTCATAAATCATTTTCTTAAAATAGATTACCTCCATAAATCAAAAGTATTTCTTAAATAAATGTTTCCATAGATGAAACTTTATTTATCTTTTAAAAACAACTCTTTGGTTCACATAAAATGACAACATACTCCTCTTTCTCTTGCAAAGGGAAAATACCTTGTATAAAATATTGTGTTCCAAAATAATATAAATTGATAAATCAAATATGTATGTTTCAATAAGTCATTTTCATAATCCAAAACAAATCATATGTTCTTTTAGGAAAATTCATTATTGAAACTTTAGAATCAAAATAATTGATTGAGTTTAAAAGATAATCTCTTCCTCTCAAATAAGAAAGAAAGAAAGATATATTTAAAATATTATCCTTTAGATAATATTTAAATATGCTTTAAAAAGTTTTTAAAATTTTGTGAATTTCGTGCATAACCCGTAACTTGAAATTCCGGGTGTTACACCCGCCAAGGCTTACAAGGAACATTTGGGCAAGACCATGTTCCGTAAATGGTTTTACTATGAGCAAGACCCCAACCGCAACCTTCACTCCTTCCGGACGGAGATCAGCCTACATCGGTCTCCCGAGGTTGCCATGGACGCCACGATCCAACGACGCATCGACTTGCTGCAGAGGATTGCTCGAAAGGCATCAATGAGGGACTTGTGCGAAGAGTTCTTCACCGCTGGAATTATGCCTCTCCGCCAAGATTGGGGCTCCGTTTTTACACTTGATGCAGCTGGCAAGTCTTTGAACTTCAATCGTAGTCTACTTCCAGGTCGGCACCCGAAGGGTTCTTCGTTATTATTCATCCTTGCATTGCATTTCCCCGACTTTTATTGACTATATGATATGCTTCGCAGACTGTCCCTCGAAGAGATCGAAGAGCGATCTTACTACCTCCTTGGCGGGGTGAAAACTACCGAGCTAGGTCGCATGGAGGCGTGCGGGCAAACCAGCCCGTCCGAACCGGGTGTATCTTCCGAAACACCCGGAGGCTGTTCCGCCTCCTTACGTGGTTACTCCGAAGGGGGAGGAGGAACCGTAGAAGTTTTGCTCCTCTTGTGCCGTCCGACGACAAAGCCGGGGACACTTCTTCGAGAGGCGATCGGACCGCCTCCGAGGATGTGCGGGGTCCTTCGAGAGCGGCAGCCCCTAAGCGCAGAGTTAAGCGCGTGAAGATCAAGCGCTCTTCGACCGTCCATCCCGTCGTGCGCGAAGCGGACGGCGATGATGCTCGACGACGAGGAAGAAGGCGAAGTGCACAACGACGAGCCTTCGAACTCCCCGCCCCGGCTACATCTCCGGCCGTGATGCCCACGGCTTCCTCCGGCTATGATACAGCCGGCGAGACCGCAGCGCCTACCGTGGCCCCCGGTATGGGGTTTGGAGTAGGGGCTCGAACTTCAACTTCCCCAACTCCTCCTCATCCGAAGAAGAAAGCCCCGCTCGGAATGAGCAAACTCAGCTGGAGGTGGAGGTTAACAACCCCGCATCCGTCGAAGAGGTCCGCAAGCCTTCGTCTTCGGCTCACCCCTAGCCCTCGCCAACAGCCGCGAGCACAATGTCGTTCAAACAGACGACGAAGGGGGGGGGGCTACTCAAGCACACCTCTCCGGCAGCGGAGAAGGCACGTCCGAAGAAGGTGCACCGGGCCAAGCAGGTGGCAAGGGCTTCATGAGGGTGCTCCCTCGCGGGATAGCCCCTCATAACATAGGCTCGTTTTTAAGCCTGCAGATTTCGAAGATGGAGCTTCACTCTTACCAAGGTGGACAATAGTCCGCAGGAGGTCAACGGGAAGGAGCTTATCGAAAGCTTGTCCCTCATAACCATGAAGGTATTTTAGTTTATGTTTTCCTTTTGCCGAAACCATGTTAAAATTGCTCGAGACTTCTTGACTTGTATTAACAGGGGCGCCGCTTGCTCGCTACTTATCAAAGGGTAAACATCTCATGGAGGTTACCAATCCGAAGCAGCGCCTTCGTGCCTCCGACGATGCTCTTGCACAAGAGCAGTCTAAATATGCGAAGTTGCTGCGTGAGCACGAAGAGCTCCAAAAGGCTTCTTCGGCACATGTAGTGAATCAAGAGCAAAGGATCGATCGGTTGGGGTAGGCGCTCTTCGATACCGAGGCCACCATCAAAATCCAAGCCGAAGCTCTAGAGATGGCCCACCAAACCATGGTGGCGATAGAATCCCTTTGCATCTCTAGGAACTCATGAACCAGCTCCGAGATTTCCTGTCTTCGTTGGGCGTCGTTTGCCCGGAGCCGACTCATGAGCAAGGTGATGGCCTCGCAAGCCTCCACCGGATGTCTTCCGACCTTGCCGCCGCGAAGGCTCGCTTCGATCAAGTGGGGCCATCACCGTGCTCGCGTGGCTTGGACGGCTGCGTTTCGGGTGGTGAAGGCGATCAGTACCTTCTCCTCCCGCCAAGTCAAGGAGGGCGCTCGAGAACTCCGCAAAATGTGCGGTGAAGACTATGCCACCTTCAAGGAGCCCCGTGCCGATGTGACCGTGGCAGATCGGTATTTTGGCCAGGAGTTCCGAGGGCCTTCGGGGCTACAGCCTTGCCCGTGCCGCTACTTTGGAGGCGGCGAACGCGGAGCTAGGCCGTGTCACCGGTGTTGCGACGGAGGCCGGGCCTTCCCGCACTGTCGTAGACTTACCTTACGGGTATACATTGATGAGAAGAATGATTTATCAAGGACATGGTGGCATATTGAAGACATAAGACCGGTGGGGCGGGCCCACGTAGTGGTGTCCGACCGGTATAGGATTCCCGAAGGTTCCATAAGACCGATATGGAAACAAAGGTGGACAACAAGACCGGATTAATCCTTAAGGAAAGTACAATACCGACCGAGTAGGACTCGAATTGATAAGGAAGCTTAGAGATAGAGTTTCTAAGTATGTAGATATTGTATTCGACTAGGATTCTACATATAACCTTCCCTCGCCGGGCATATAAGGCGGGGGTAGGGACAGGGACCCCTAGAAGCACAAGTTCCCACAAGTTCGACAAGTTCTCACAAGTTAGGATAAGTTCCTACACTCCGAAGAACTTGCAATTAGCAATTTGCTAAAGGCAATACATAACACACAAGACGTAGGGTATTACTCTCCATCGAGAGGCTCGAACCTCGTCTAAAATCTCATGTTCTTGTGTGTTCCGTGTGTTGCACCATCGAATTCCATGCTCGTGAGGGACCCGGTAGTTCTAATGCCGAGATTAAGACTCGACATTTGAAGTATGTCAATCTTTGCCTATCTACACGATTTTATTTATCTTGGAATTTTAATTTTGAATTAATGTACCATGCCATGGGGCTGCTATTTAAGAGCGGTCGGTTAATAATTTATGATCCCGAGTTGTAAGACCGGTCATTTTTTCTATACGGCATGATTTTGTTAAGTAGACCGCCGCTATGAGCTATACCTTATGCTGATTAGAGCCGATGGTCATGTCATAGTTGGTTTGTGTTGAATTAACCATCGTTGCTTGGTTATATGACTTGATTAGTTGAATCAGGATGGTAAAATTTAAGTTTTTTGAAGTTGGAGTGACCGGTCATTAAAGTTGAAATTACATTAGGCATATAATGATTAATCTGGACTGCTGCAGTTTGAGCAAAAGGAGAAAATCTTATATGTTGAAGTAAGCAAAACATATAAATACCGGTCAAGAATCTGGAAATAATTTGAGATTTACAAGAAATAAAACATTGGAGTATCTATTTACATATGAGCACATTTATGTACTTCTTAAATTGTTTTTATAGATACAATGAACTAGGAACTAGGTCTTGGGTGCGACGACAGAGGAGAAGTCCACGTGATTTGGATAATCACGGAGGCTCTTTTGCCAATTGTGATGACCGGCCCGAGTGTTCGATGCTCGACCGGTTAAGCATTTTTAGCCCGTAATATATGATTTCCGGAGTGATTTATACAACAAAGTAGTCGGGTTGAAGACTCGCTGTCTGATCGATTGGTTAACCTTAGGCCCTGGGTATTAATCATTCGGCTGATAATAGGTGTGAAAAATTCGAGTTTAATGTGTGAATTTTGGCGACTGATTTGATCGATCAGAATTTGGATTTGAGCGATATTCGATAAGCGGAATATCGATTATGACCGATTTTAGCGGTCTAGTATCGATTCTTGATGCGAATCACCAGGAGTATGAGATTTGACACTGGTCCGGGCCGGTCGAAAAGTATGTTCTTGGCGGAAGATGTTAAGAGTTATGGAGGAATTGTCTACGTGATTTGAATAATCACTGGGGCTATTTTGCAAATGTTTAAGCGATCCGATTTATGGAGTGCCCAATCACGATAACATTGGAATATCAAATTGGGTTGTTTGAGGAAATTGAATAATGAGACTCGGTTAGATCGAAGACAATTAGGTCTTGCCTAACTAAGTATTGTGAAATTGGATGCCTTAAGCCCCGGGTGTTAATCATTCGGCTGATTATAGGCCTTGGAGACTCGAGTCGATGTAAGATAATTGGGAAACCGGCCTCGATCAACCAAAATTTTGGTTCTTAGTGAAATTTCACTAAGAGGATTATGAGTTCAGAGCTGATTTAGGCGGTCGGTTATGTGAAACCGGTGTCAATATCCAGGAGATATGAAGTTCGACCGATATGATCGGTCCGAAAAATATGTTCTTGGCCAAAATTGCTGAGAGGAATGTGATTTGATGGAAAATAATAAAGCATAGTCTCTCAAGAAAAACTCTTGCATTATTTGTGATCCTCAAATGATACAAGAGTCGGGGGCTATACCTAATTAGGTGTACTGACCGGTGCACCGCTTTCAAGAGCGGTCTGTAGAGATCTCGGGAAGTGGAAAATAATGAAAATTGAAAGGAGCGGTCTCGTAGAAATTGCATATTGAAGGAAATAATGAAGAATCAACTAGTGGACTCTTGCATTATTTCAAAGGTGTTCAAATGATCTAAGAGTCGGGGCTATACCCAATTGGGTGCACCTAACCGACGCCCTAGAAGAAAAACACTTTTGTTTTTGCACACCTAATTAGGTGGTATGGAGGATAAAATACCAATTTTTTTGGCTTTTTGAAGCTTCTTGAAGAAAGAAGAAGTATTGCAGAAGATTGGAGTTCTTTTTAATTTAACATTGGAATCAGACCAACATACACAAGATTGGTCAATCTAATTCAATGTCAAATCAAAAATTACTCGGGGCTGCTTGTCGTAGACTTACCTTACGGGTATACATTGATCGAAGAATGATTTATCAAGGACATGGTGGCGTATTGAAGACATAAGACCGGTGGGGCGGGCCCACGTAGTGGTGTCCAACCGGTATAGGATTCCCGAAGGTTCCATAAGACCGGTATGGAAACAAAGGCGGACAATAAGACTGGATTAATCCTTAAGGAAAGTACAAGACCGACCGAGTAGGACTCCGAATTGATAAGGAAGCTTCGAGATAGAGTTTCTAAGTATGTAGATATTGTATCCGACTAGGATTCTACATGTAACCTTGCCTCCCCGGACATATAAGGCGGGGGCAGGGACCCCTAGAAGCACAAGTTCCCACAAGTTCGACAAGTTCTCACAAGTTAGGATAAGTTCCTACACTCGAACAACTCGCAATTAGCAATTTCCTAAAGGCAATACAGAAAACACAGGACGTAGGGTAATACTCTCCATCGAGAGGCCCGAACCTGTCTAAAATCTCGTGTTCTTGTGTGTTCCGTGTGTTGCACCATCGAATTCCATGCTCGTGAGGGACCGGGTAGTTCTAATGCCGAGATTAAGACTCGACACGCACTACTATGGATGAAGGGGCTGCGGACCGCACCGACATCTGGAACCGTCCCCGAGGCCACCACCGAAGGCGAGGGTCCACAGACCGGAAGCCCTTCTTCGCGACCTCGGGTTTGAATCTTACGTTAGTAGTTTCTAGGGTTTTGGTAGTTTGGCAGTTTCCCGTAATCGTCTTCGTAAGCGTCTAGCGCTCCGAAGGTACCTATTGTACCTAGGGTTTATGGTAATACATCATCAAGTTTGCCCAACTTGTTTTGTTAGGAATTTTCCGGCTTCGAAGAGACATATGAAATTCGGAGGCAGCTATTATCGAAGATGCTTTGCTTCACCGGCTACTTATCCCCGGGGACTTCGAAGCCCCTGGTCCCTTTTGGGTGATCGGGACTCAACTGCGTAGATGGAAGCGGGATAACCCGGATGGAACGCTTAGCGAATTTGCGTCCTTCGTCAATGATCGCAATGGTCGCATCAAGGCTGCGTTTCGAAGATCACTCCGGAGGAACATGCTGCTCGGCGTGCCAAGCGCGAGCGCCTATGGGCCTCCTTGGGGCAACCGCCGGAGGTTAGGATTAAAACGGAGCCTATCGATGTTTCAAGTGATAGCGACTCCGCTCCGGTGGATGCTCGAGGCACTTCGGGCTCGAGCGTCCTCGGCCGAAGGTCGAGCCGCTATTGCTACCGACCTAGCTCGGCGCAAGAAGGAGCTTGAAGAAATGGAAACGGATATTAGGCGTAGTTGCTCTCGTCTTTCGGAGCTAGAAACGGAACGCACATACTTCGAATCCGAGTGTAATATAGAGATGTAAATTGTGAAGGGGTCTTCGGGCCCCTCTTTCGGTTATATCTTTGAATAAAACAACTGTTTTCGTATTTTGCGCGCATTTTAGGTATCTAAGATGGGGTTTCCATGCTTAGCCTTCTCGGTGTTACTTTTCCCGAGGCATTAGGTCGTAGCTGCCTAGCATCGAAGTCATAGGGGTTTCCCAGATGCTTCGGATTCTAAGTTGGGGTTTCCAATCTTAGACTTCTTGGATTTATGTTTCCAAGGCATTGAGTCGTAGTTGCTCAAAGATCAAGGCATTAGGGTTTCTAAGGACCTTGGTATCACATGTTGAAGCATGCATGCATAACACAAACTAGTTGGCCACATCATTTTTTCATTGATAGAGAATATTTACAAGCTGACCTCCCTTGCACGACGCACAAGACTCGACACTAAACGATGACCGACCGAAGACCCTTGAACTATAGCCCCTAGACCTAAAACATTCTCGCACGGGATCCGCCTTGCAACGTAAGACTTCTAGACTTCAAACCTACCGACTCTGCTCGTGAGAAGGAAGAAAACAAAGTACCTTAACCTTAAGATCGACAACATGCTCGAAGGCAAGCTTCATAGCTGCGGGAAAACCTTTCCAAAAAAAGACTTAGCCAAAAAGGGCTGCCCTCAATTTCCGAAGGAGCCTCAAATGTAGAATTTCTTGAGAGTATCAGCATTGAAAGTGTGTGGCATTGGAGTTCCATCAAGCTCAAGCGGATGATAAGCTCCTTGACGAATAGATTTGTCGATCACGAAGGGTCCCGACCACTTGGTGTTCAGCTTGGTAACATGCACCGGGTTTCGCCTCAAGACGAGGTCCCCGGGTTGAAACTCCCTTGGGTGCACTTTCGTGTTGTATGATTTCTCCATGGACGAGATATATTTGTGCAGATTGGCGACAGCTTGAAGACGGGTTTCTTCCAAGAGATCCTTGGACACATCTTCGTCATCCGCCAAAGGCCTCGTGGTGCGGAAGGTGCCGGCTTGAATTTTCTCGGAGGTCACGACCTCGGCTCCGTACGACAGATCGAAAGGGTGACAACCCAGTTGGTCTTGTGGCGGTTGTTCGATTGACCATAGAACATTGGGCAGCACCTCCGCCCATTTTCCTTTGGGGAGGCCGACAAGAGCCTTCAAAATTGTTGTGAACACAATGCCATTCATCCGCTCGACAGCCCCATTTGCCCTTGGATTGGTCACGGAGATTTCACACTTCTTGACACCGATGCTAAGGCAATACTCCCGAAACTCCAATCCTTCAATCTGCTTGCCATTATCCACCGTAAGCTCCACAGGCACTCCGAAGCGGCATACCACATTCTTCCAAAAGAACTTTCGTATATTTCTAGCTATAATTCGTACCAACGGCTCAGCTTCGACCCATTTTGAAAAGTACTCTACTGCCACCACCGCAAATCGAAAGCCCCATGATGCTGCTGGCAGTTCGCCGGCAATGTCAATTCCCGTCTTGCTAACGGCCAAACCAGAGGTGTCGGTTGTAAACCGGTGGCTGGCAGGTGAGACTCGCTGCCCCCATCCATTGACATCCCGAGCATACCCGCACCAGGTCCTCTCGCATCCCTTATGGCCGTTGGCCAATAGAACCCTTGCCTCGAAGGCCTTTGCGACCAGGGCCCTTGGGGCCAAGTGAGAAGAACAAGACCCCTCGTGAATTTCTCGTAAGAGCTGTATTCCTTCGGGTTGACTAAGACACTTCAGCGAGTGGGGCACAAACTCCCCCTTGTACAACACACCTTCGATCGGAAGGTAGCCCCTAGATCCGTGCTGCAGCCGTTGCTCCTCCAACCTGCTATCCGGCACATAACGCTTCTCAATAAATGCTCGGATCGGGGCTCGCCGATCCTCCGAAGCCAATGCCATAACTTTCTTGGCTTGGTTGCTAGAGGTGGCTGCGTGGTGAAGTGTTTCGTGTAGAACATCCGGCTAAAGAGGACCCCGCCCGAGGCTGCCTTTGCAAGCAAGTCGGCTTCCCTCTGTTCTTCGGATGTTTCTAACTTCAAACCCTGCAAAAATCTTATCCATTTCTCTCACCTTCCGAGCATACGAAGCCATCTCCGGATTGAGTGTCCCGTATCCCTTTGATAACCGCTCTCGCTGCCAACCGGGAGTCGCAATATACAATCATCCTTTGAGCCCCAGGTGTCCTAGCTTGCCTTAAACCTAAGAGGATGCCTTCGTATTCAGCGGCATTGTTTGTGGTTTGAAAGGCTAACTTAGCAGAGTATCTTAGTGTCTAGCGACTAGGAGATGCTATGACGGCAGCACATCCCGCACCGGAGACTCCCCATGCACCATCCGTATAAACAAGTGCAAATTGGGTCCTCCGAGGCATCATGACTTTCTGCCTCCGAATTTCCATTTGGAGTCGACTCGACCAGGAACCGTGCTAACACATCCGATCGAATGGCTTTGCGTGACACGAATGTCAAGTCATACCGCCCCGGTTCAGCTGCCCACTTCAATATCTTGCTAGAGGCCTTGTCTGATTTTAGCGCGTCCCTCAAAGGATATTTGGTAGGAACGAGGATAGGATGATCATCAAAGTATCTTCATAACTTAAGTGATGCCATAAGGACGGCATACATGAGCTTCTTGATGATGCCATAACCACACCTAGCTCCGGTGAGTGTTACTGGCAATTGTTTTGCTTCCTGTTCTTTCGCTCGATACACGAGGACTCCACCGATCGCCTTCGGTCCTTCGGAGGACGTGGTTTTGGAGTTCTCAATTCTACCAGATATTCTTTGAGTTTCTCGAAGGCTGTTTGATGTTCTTCTGTCCATTTGAAAACCCGAGGGCCCCTCAAAATTTCAAAAAATGGCATGCTTCGTTCTGCGAGTTTGGTAATGAACCTAATTAACGCCACTATCCTTTCGGTGAACCTTTGCAACTCCCTTACTGATTTTGGAGGTTTCATGTCCAGAATTGCCTGAATTTTCGTTGGATTAGAATCGATGCCAGCCCTCCGATACCATGTAACCAAGCAACTTGCCCGCCTTGACTCCAAACATACACTTAGCTGGGTTTAGCTTCATGCCCACTCTTCTAAGGTTCGCAAAGGTTTCGGCTAGATCCTTCACATGATCTTGCTCCATGACACCGTTGATTACAATGTCATCTATGTACGCTGCTGCATTGCGCCCAGCTGGTCACCAAGGGTTGCCTTAATCGTACGAGAGAACGTGGCTCCAACGTTTTTGAGCCCGAAGGGCATTCGTGTCACACCCCTATCCCGAAAGATAGATTAGTGCGGTACGGATCACCTTGGGAGATGATTGACGAAGCAACCATACATAGCATCACATTAACAAACATACACGGTTTGCATGTTTACATAATTAAGTCTCGAATACAACATAGAGTTCCAACTAAAGAATACATTAGGTTCGAATTTAAGTTTACGTAACCATGACCTTTGTTCGAAATAAAGTGCGGAAGCGATTACATCACACGACGATACATGGATAGCGTATGTGAACCATGCCGGCCTAGGCCACGGCTCACTCATCATTTGTCGGAGAGCTAGGAACCCATTCAATGGACCATTCTTTGGGATCCTCTCCATCTCACACAACCTTACCACAACAATCGCAAAATTCGGCTTGCAGGAATCCCGAAAATGCACATGTAGTGGTAAAGCCTCGAGTATCTAGCATACTCCGCAAGTCTTACCCGTCAAATTGGCCATCTAAGACCGACACCTAGATGCAGGGGGCTGACCGGGCTCACTTGGTAGTTTGCATAAAAACAGCACCTATTTACTTTATGTTTGCATTTTTACAATTAGCATATTAAGAGGGTTATTGCAAGAATGTAACTTTAGTGAGCATAGCTAATCATACAAGAGTTGCAATACAAATAATTGGTCGATAAAAACAGCAAGTATCCAACATTCTCATCTTTTTACTAAACATTGCAATCTACTCGAAACAAGTGGTACTCATTAACCGAGAGGAACGGCGATAATTATCGAATTACATCCTGCAGGAAAGACCCAAATGCACGACATACGCATCGGTTAAGAACACGTATGGCCACCGTTCGTGAGTTCATCATAAAGCAAAACACGGGGACACCGAACCCGAGTACACATCCCCCTTGCGACCGTTCAACAACGTTCCCAAGGCTTAACCCGTGCACTCTCCAACGGTCCTCAACCCGTGCAACCACCGTGCCATACACATCACCTCCGGGTCGGTGAGATATCCGGCTCACCTTACAACTTACAAGCTACATAGGTTTACCAATCCCCATAAGAAAGGTATGCAAGTGGTACACAACTCAAACTTGTTCGCGGAGCCACAATGGGTGTTCTCAATTTTAATCAATTCATCATTTCAACTTCAATCATAAGCAATATGTGAGTGTCCCATACTATTGTTGACTCCATAAACATAGCATAGCATTTCTATCGAAGATATGACACATATTCTACATAGGACATAAAGGAATTTATGCACGTGGATTTCCAAAACAATTCCTAGAACGTAAATGCACAATCATCATCCTTAATATAGTGATAAAAGAAAACATTTTCAAAATAATAGGAATGCACCGGGACTTGCCTTGGGCTTGATCGAAGTTAGTAGCTTCACTAAAATTAAGATTAACACCGGGCTCCTCCGAGACGTCCACTTCGCCTTCGTTGCCTAGTTGAATGAAATGCGATGCGTAAACATGAATGCATACAAGGGAGATGCAATAGAACCTTATTCACTAACATGAATGATTATGTGATGCTTGTTATCATGTCATGCTCATGGATGGAGGGAAATGCTCAAATTTGTGAATGAAATGATAACTCATGCATAAACAAGCAAGGTTTCCTTTTCCCTATAAAAACTTAGCAACGATGCTATGTGAGTATATAAGTTAATAAATATTTGACATGAAGGAGACCCTATGCATGCTGTGATAACCTTTACATAAAATTTCAGTGATAAATATTTGTCAAAGTTAAGCTAGTTCATTTAAAATCTTAAGTACAATAGATGGGTTTCTTTTATCGCATGTAACCGTATATATGCAGAAAATATCCTAAGTTAACGTAAGATATGAACACATGATGATGAGAATTTGTATGTACTGAAATTAAACATCTAACATTCTGTATGAACAGTACCAGAGATGGAAACAACCATAAATAATTATCTATATGCATATAAGGCATTATTCCTATCGAATCTCTAGTCTAGTTTTAAATTACACAAATCAATAGTAAAATTTATACTTGTGATGCTCAAACTTTTTCATGAGAACAACCAGTCATGTATTATGTGATAAAAAGCAGTAATGCAAAGTACCATGAAGAAATTCCTAATAAAAATGATAATAATTTATTTACTAAAAACAAGAGATGATGCTATAACTTTAAAAATATACAACAAATGAAGATATGCATGTGCAGAGGCTTCATACATGCTATGAGTGATTTAATGGCCAAGTTTCATGTTGATATGACTTTTATAGATGTATTTATGAATTTATCACTATTAAAAGGGTTCAACTTTAGGGAATTTTTGTAAATATGAAAAAAGATAAAAATTAGATGCTCATCCTACTTTTTGGAAAGAGGGGATTTTTATGAATCCAACAAAATCTATTTTGTATTTTTATGCCTTTTAAATTGCGAGATATGATTTTTTTGAATATTAATCAAAGTTCTGCATAATTACTGAACTGTCACCAGGGGAATTTGACTTTGCATAAATTACGAAATTGCCATAGGACGCAGCTCGCAGTGAACAGCAGAAACGACGACGATTCTTTCTCCAACTTCGTCGCGCTCCCTGCACCAAATACAAATTCCTTCAAGGGGAGACTAGAGGGGATCCTTGCGCACCCGTATGAGGTGGAGCTAGGCCTTGGGGCTTACCGTGGACGAAGCAGCAGCAACAATGGCCTGCGAGTGCGAAACAGAGGAGGTTTCGCTTCCTTCTGTTGCTGCGCTTGCCGGCAAGGGAGGAGGTGTGGCTCTGAGGTATGGTGTGTTGAAAGGGACCAGAGGAGGAGGGAGTGCTGGCTGGATGGGTGGCACACGGCCTGCCGCTGGTTTTGTCCATGGGAGGAGGAGCGCTCGACGGTCAAACGGATGGAGGACAGAGCATGGGCGGGGAGGAGTAACTCCGGCCGGTTCCCTGTTGGCCGGCGGGTACACCAGGTGGTTGGGGAGCTGCCTTGGGGCGTGGGTGTGACGGTACGGGGCAGGCGCGTGCTGGGGCAGGTGCGGTGGCGCCGGACCGACGGGCACGGCCGCCATTGTCCCTTGCACAAAGAGCTCGAGCTGCTGGTTTGGCATTTTGAAATCCCGTTTCTGAAGTTTGGTTGAAAAACATACTTTGGCGATTCCAAAAATTAAACAAAAAATATGGGGAGCTTGAGAACGAAAAGATCCAACTTTCTTGTTTTAGGTCAAAGTTCCAGTTTTGTTTCCAAAAATTCATACAAAATTCACAAACAGTGCAGTTTCAGATTTGAATTTGAATTTTTGAGCGTTCAAAACTTTGTTCAAAATTTTTGTAAAAATGCTATAAAATCTTTATTTTGCATGAGCATTAAGATGGTGTGAAAATATGTGGGTAGTTCTTTTATAATTTTTGCACTTCTCTTAAAGCTAGGGTTTAGCCCTAGGTTTTCCCTTTTCCTTTGACTTTTCCCCTTTTTCCTTTTCTTGCTTCCTTTTGTATGATTAGCATTAGGGTTTGCATTAATGAGGCGATTAGGGTGTGATTAGGTCATTAACGCTAATTCGTGACATGGGATGTCACAGCCCTCCCCCTTAAAGAAATTCTCGTCCCGAGAATCGCTGCTAATTAAGGAGAGGGAGTGCGAAAATTACCGATTTGTGTGACGCGAGAAACTCGGAAAAGTTCTTCTCTAGAAAATCCTCTTGTTCCCAAGTTGCTTCTTCCTCGGTGTGATTACTCCATTGCACTTTATAGAAGGTGATGGTGCGATTTCGAGTTACCCGGTCATTTTGATCGATAATCCGGACGGGGTATTCGAGGTACGAGAGATCTTCTTCTAGTTGCTCGGTGTCGGAAATGACCACATCTATCGGAGGATTCAAGCATTTCTTGAGTTGTGAGATATGGAACACATTGTGCACACGAGCAAGACTTTCCGGTAATTGCAATCGGTAAGCAACTCGTGCTATGCTTTTCCACAATCGGATAGGGTCCGATATAGCGGGGTGCTAACTTTCCATTACTTCCAAACCGAGATACGCCCTTATTCGGAGAGACACGAAGATAAACATGATCTCCTTCTCAAATTCCAACGGGCGTCTCCTCTTGTTAGCGTAGCTAACTTGGCGAGATTGTGCGGCTTTCATGTTGGCTTGGATTTGTTGGACTTTTTCTTCGGCTTGAGTGACAAGATCAGGACCAAAATTAGTTCTTTCACTCGCTTCCAACCAATTCAAAGATGTATGACAAGAGTGACCATACAATGCTTCAAATGGTGACATTCCCGAACTCTCTTGATAGCTATTGTTGTACGAGAACTCAGCGAATGGAAGACAATCATCCCAATTTCCTCGATTTTCCATAGCACATCTCTCAAGATATCCTCCAAATATTGATTTAACCTTTCGGTTTGTCCATCCGTTTGAGGGTGATAAGAGGAGCTTCTAATGAGAGTGGTACCAAGACAAGAATGCAATTGCTCCCAAAAGCGAGATACAAATTGCGGACCTCGTCGGAAACAATGGTTTTGGGTACTCCATGCAAACATAGCACTCTTGAGATGTATAGCTTGGCATACTTCTTGGTATTGTAGGTAGTATGGACAGGGGATGAAATGCGCGGATTTGGTTAATCTATCCACAATGACCCAAATTGAATCATGCTTCTTTGATGTGAGAGGCAATCCAACGATAAAATCCATAGCAATGTCCTCCCACTTCCAAACGGGAATTTTCAATGGGTTCAATAATCCGGCTTTTCTCAAGTGATCGGCTTTTACTCGTTGACAAGTATCGCATTCGGCCACATACCGTGCAATCTCACGCTTCATGCGTGTCCACCAAAACTTTTCTCTTAGGCCGCGATACATTTTGTTGCTACCGGGGTGTATAGAATATTTAGATAAGTGTGCCTCATCCGTGATTTTCTTCCGTAATTTCATATTCTTCGAACAACAAGACGTTGGTTGAACCACAATACACCATCGGCATCTTGTCGAAAACATGTAGCCTCATCTTTTTCTATCTTTTGCCGAATAAATTCCATTCCTTCATCCTTCTTTTGTGCCTCAATAATTTCCTCACGAAGGGTAGGAATAAGAGCTAGATTATATAACGAGCCATAGGGAATAACTCGAAAGCTTGGTTCACTAGAATCTGAAATTTCCAAATTTTCCATAGAACAACCGGTAATATGATTGCATTGATCCTTGCGACTCAAGACGTCGGCAACCACATTAGCTTTACCCGAATGGTAATGAATTTCCAACTCATAATCCTTGATTAATCCCAACCATCGATGTTGCCTCATATTCAACTCTTGTTGGGTGAGGATATATTTGAGACTCTTATGATCGGTGTAGAGATTGACAAGATTTCCAAGTAGATAATGCCTCCAAGTTTTCAAAGCAAGTACAACCGAGGCTAGTTCCAAATCATGGGTAGGGTAGTGTTGTTCATGCTTGCGAAGTTGACGGGAAGCATAAGCAATGACACGACCTTCTTACATTAGCACACTCCCTAGATCGGTGCCGGACGCATCACAATATACGTCGAACGGCTTAGTGATGTCGGCTTGTGCTAACACCGGAGCGGAGGTCAAATGCTTTTTGAGAGTTTGGAAGGCTTCTTCACATTCACGGCTCCATTTAAACTTAGCATCCTTTTCCAATAATTTTGTCATAGGCTTGGCTATGCTTGAAAAATTGGGAATGAATTTCCGATAATAACCAGCAAGACCGAGAAAGCTTCGAATTTGTCTCACCGATCTTGGGGACTTCCAAGTAAGCACTTCTTCAACTTTACTTGGGTCAACAGCAACACCTTCCGCGGATATGATATGACCCAAGAAAGGAACTTGCTTCAACCAAAATTCACATTTGCTAAATTTGGCATATAATTGATGATCATGAAGCCGTTGGAGAGCAATGCGAAGGTGTTCGGCATGCTCTTCTTCGGACTTCGAATATATAAGAATGTCGTCAATGAAGACCACAACAAACTTATCCAACTCGGGCATAAAAACCGAATTCCACAAGTACATGAAATGAGCCGAGCATTTGTAAGCCCAAAAGACATGACAAGGTATTCAAAGAAGGTATTCAAAGAGATCATACCGCGTAGAGAACGCGGTTTTTAGAATATCTTCGGCTCGGATTTTGATTTGATTGTAGCCGGATCGGAGATCAATCTTAGAGAAGACCTTAGCACCAACCAATTGATCAAAGAGAATATCAAACCGAGGGAGCGGGTATTTATTCTTGATAGTCTCCGCATTGAGAGGGCGATAATCCACACATAGACGTAGCGTCTTGTCCTTCTTTTTCACAAAGAGAGCGGGACATCCCCACGGAGAAGAACTAGGGCGAATATATCCTTTATCCATAAGCTCACTTAATTGCTCTTTTAACACTGCTAGCTCATTGGGAGCCATCTTGTACGGCCTGCGGGAAATTGGTGCCGTACCGGGTTGGAGCTCAATTTTAAACTCAACATCCCGATCGGGTGGCATGCCCAGTAAATTATCCGGAAACACATCGGGAAAAACCACATACTATCGGAATATCCGCAAATTTTTTTCTCCCTTCAAGATGGTAGACTATTTATGTGGTGGTTTTGGAATATGGTAATCGAAGAATAGATGGACCATACAACGGTGAATTTAGATGGACCTCTCGCGAATTGATGTGTAGAACGGCTTTATGGAGTTTCATCCACCTCATACCAAGAATAAAATCTATGCTTTGTCTTCCGAGGATTATGAAAGAAGAATAGAGGGATCTTACATTAGGGATGTGGCCTATAATACCAATGAGTCTCTAAGCACAACGTCTTTCTTTTTGGTTGTGTACCTTGAGTAATACACCGTCCAGTCCGGAATGACGTCATACTTAAATTATCTTACCGACTCATAAATAAGAGTGTTCTCCGGATCACCTATATTTTGGCTTTGGGAAGCGCCTGGACAAACCGGCATAATTCAAAGTCAAAGCTGGTTGCTTGTCTCAAGATCAAGTTACTCGGAAGGTTTTGCAAGAAACCAAGGTTGTGATACAATGGGGTCAAGGGATAAGAACAACCTTCATTTCATGAGGAATGGGTTTCCGTTGAATAGTTTGTAGTGTTGAGAAGTTCTGTGGTGTTGTGGTTTCGAGTGTGCTTCGGCAATCTACAATTCTCCACCAACGGATCGAGCCTACCACACTAGTGGCGGGGCTTCTACGGAAAGGATTGATGAAAACCTCCCATTGGCGGTGATGCGGCCCAAACTTATGTCCAAACGGGGAAGTGATAGCCAATTTGTGCTTGGGTGGTGCGGAGCAAGATGAATTTCCTATAGTACACTTTCTCATCTTGTCCTTTTCTTTTACGAGAATGAATGCCATATCTTTGGAAAAATTGTGATGCTCATCAAGTCAAATGAATGGCCTTACATTAGCTCGACCATCAATTGAGCTATGGTGGAAGGTACCAAAATGTTTGGCATAGAGATCAATGAATTTTAGATCGCATGTTCGAAAGAAAGGACAATGAAATAGGCACAAGACATAGACGGAACGCATATTTCATCGATTCCGAACATGACTGCCATCATGATAGTGATAGAAATTTTTGGTACAAGGAGATGCAACATCCGAGAGGGAGCATGGTCAGTAGGTTACATCTTGATCGGCACCTAATGCGAACAAATTATCTTGGAGAGTTTATGTGACACTCCGTGTCATGTTTTTGCAAGTTAACATTTTTAAAACTAACCTCAGGACTGGATTAACCTACCCAAGAAAATTCATTGACATGCAAAGTGATTTGGGCGGTGAATAAATTCAAATACACTTTGGTTTGAACTACAACTCAAATTTCTACAACACAAGTATGGTCAACCAAAAATATATGTTGTAGAGCATGTCAAAACAAATATCTAGGACAAAACCCCACTGGATTTCATCAAGGTTTCATACCTCAAATAAATCAGAGAAACTTAACTTTTGAGCCTTTTTTTCTGAATTTCCAGAATTTATCTAGAAGGAATTTTTGAGTAAACTCAACGGGCATGTCACTTTCTAGAATTGTACTATCCAGCAAAATTTTGCTTTTTAATTTTTGAGCTTGGGAAGGCCTTGTTTTTTATTTCTCAAATTTGAATCGGGCCATGTTTGGAAATTGGAGAAAAAGGAAAAGATGCCCAAGCATATTCTCGCGGGCCCCACCCGTCGGCCGCCCAAGGCCGGAGCGTGGACGCGCCCGCGCCGTACGCCGACGCCGCGTGGCGCCAGCCCCTGGCGACCTCCCCACCCGGACGGATTGCCCCTACTTCACTTCACCCGGTCGGAACGGCACCCCCCCCCCCTCTCCATTCCTCTTCCTCCCTCCTTGCCTCCACCGATCCGCCATTGCCGCCCGAGCCGGGAGCTCGCCGCCCGGCCGCCACACCCCGCCTCAAGCCAGCCCGAGCGAGCCAAACGACGCGCCTCCCTCCACTTCACCACCTAGGGCCAGCTCTCGGCCGGAGACGGTCCGGGTGCCATCGATTTGAGTCTTTTTCGCGAAGGACCCACCCAACGTTGCCGGCCACCCCTAGCCAAAATACGCACTCTCCGGTGAGCCTCGCCGCCTCTCCTCTTCACCCAGGGGGTGCGCAACTCCCCTTCATCGCCCTAACCCCTCTTCTCCTTCTTTCGTGCGGTGAGAAAGCCACGAGAGGCAATTTCCGGCCACGGAGTTCCGCCCCGCCGCCACCTCCACGCCGACGACCCCCTCACGGCGGTGCTCTACTCACGGCCGACATCCGGGACGGCATCGCGTGGGGGACCCTTCTCGGGAAAGCTAGGCCCGACTAACACTACGAGTGCTTGGCTGGGAAAGGTTGTCTCATGCGGCTTCGGGAAGCGCGTATGTGACGTGAAATCAGGTTTCTCCTGCAGGATGTAAATCGATTCGAATCGCTGCCCCTCACGATGAACGAGTACCACTTGTCCCGTCGACCGGAACGTAGTAAGAAGAGAAAGATGATGATGATCATGATTAATTTGCTGTATTGCTTAATTACTTGTTTGGAAACATGTAATGCAATAGATTAGTGCAAATTAAAATTTATTCTTTGAGCAACTTAATTAAACTGCTAAAAGTTGAAAGTAAGGATTCACTTGTAGGCCGACTTAGTGCTTAATTGCATCCTACCCCCGGCCTTTGCATGTCTAGGAGTCGGTCGTAGACGGCCACTTTGACGGGTCGGTCTTGCCGAGCTCTAGTTTCTCGGAGCTTTGCTCTATGTGGTTTTCGGAGGACCCGGTCGGTCGGGACTTCGATGCCGGAGATGACGTCCGCGGGACCCGACTCCGAACGGCGGCCACTACACTTGGGAGTGGTGCGGTCCGGAAGAGTAGAGGAGTTAATGTGCCGGTAAGGTGTTCTAGGGCAAGAACATCTGTCTCTGCCGGATGCCCGTGATGTATCGCCGAGAGAGCGATTGTACTTTAATGCTTTCGTTGTTTACTTTATTTTCCAAACTTATTTGCTTCGATGCTCGTCGGACTCGATGTACTAACGTACTTGCGACGAATGTAAGAGACTTGTACTTATATTCATTGTGTTATGCTTATGTTTGTATGTTGTAATATCGGGCATCACAGCGCGTGATGCCACCCATGATGATCCTGGAGACGGAAACGCCTCTTTGTGAGGCGGGTCCGTCACGGCGTGGTATCGGAGCCGTCTTGGGGGATATTACAACACCTTAAGCAGCCTATTTTCGAAAACTAGGACGTTATCGTGTGAGGACGTGCCCATAAGGACTATAGTAGTTGTAACAGTGGCAATGCTAACCCTGGGTTATGATTGTTTAATTACTTGCATCTACGGCTGTGGCTCAGGTATGTATGCAATTAAATTAGCGGTCCGTGCCCGCGGACGGAGAATACGGGACAATGTTGGCTCGTGGCTTACCACGGGGCGATCCTTTCTATGGGTCGTTACTTGTAGAACTGCTTATTTTCGTAGTTTCTTTTGAATTTGATCTACTGTTTCTGGAATGAACCTTCTGCAGGTACATAACTACGCTAGTAGGTGTGAGTCGATAATCTAGACTAACTTACGTGATTGAGTGTGGGTCGCCACCCCGAAATTCGTACACCGTTGAGACGGTATTATTATTATTTTCATTTCGATGGGTGAGGACGAATAGGATTAATAAGATGCATTCATGATAAAAATGGCAACCATAAAAATCTGAATTTTGTAACCTGAAAATTTCAGAAAAACTCGCTGAGCAAAGATAATCCGTAACTTTTTGCTCGAATCTTGGATTTGAGTGACCTTACGAGTTCTGGAAACCTAAGGAAGTCAACTAAATTGTCGATTTGGTTTTGTGATGATTGGATCCAGAATGAGAGAGTTATGCTCTGTTTTGTTCCGAGGTGCTGTTCCTGTTTTTCAGAATGATAGCCTAGTTGATCTTCCCCATAACTCTCAGCTTGGTTGTCGGAATGAGGCAAATGAGCACTTTCTGGAAAGAATGAATCGCGAGCTACAACTTTAGTATGCTGAGGAAGAATTGGTTTTGAGGTTGTAGGGCCAAAAATCACAAATCCCTCCCTCTGAACCGAAAATACCTCAGTGTTGTTTCAGAATATTACGATGGTACCTTTTCGGTCATATCTTTGTGCTCCTGAGCAGGATACTGGTGATCTTGTACTCGTTGGAAAGGTTGAAACATGAGCTACAATTTTTGTATTCGTTTGGAAGGCCATTTCCGAATCTATCTGGCTCATTTTTGTCAATCCTATTCACTGTACAAGCTGCTGTTCAGAATGGACAGTCCGTCGAGAAATGATCATAACTTTTCGCTCGTACAGCGGAATGGGTTGATCAAATACTTGATGGAAAGCTTAGAGGATGATCTAAATTGTTGTTAGTATGAGGAAAGACCAATTCTGTCATCTTCTGGGATAAGATGCACGGTTTTGTTGACTGTACGACATTGAACCGTCGGTATAGAATCTGATTATTGGGGGACATACGGTTTTCGATAAATTTTTACCATACCCTTGCTTATAGGATGCTTCTTGGCTTAACATCCATAATTCAGTGCATCATGCTTACGTGGTAAAAATATTTTCCTTATTCTTCGCAGATGCCGTCGGACAGCGAGTCTGATCGCGGTCACGCCGACGTGACGTGGTCCGCTGGGGAGGAGGCTTTGACGGAGACTCTCCCTGGCATGCTGTGGCCACTGTTGGAGACTTTCGAATACACCCAGCCCCCAATGTATTTTACCCAGCGCGTCAGAGTTTCTGGAGTCCTCATTCACGGGGTGAAGGCGGAGGTTGCTAACCACCCCGACGAAGGGGCGGGGTACACGAGTACCAAGTGTTCGCCAAGAACACCTACGAGGGCCGAGCCAAGCTGGCTCAGCTCATGATGGCGGAGTTCGTCAGCTCTCACAAGGACTCCTTGTCAGGCACCCCCTTTGAGCTAATCCCGACACTCGACTACTTTGACGAGGTGATTGAGCGACATCTCGGGAGGATCTCTCGCACGGAGCTGGGCTATCACGGCGTCGCCCGCTACGCTCGTGAGGCCTTCTGGATACACCGGGACACGGACGTGATGGCATCGCGCCTCCGAGACCCATGTTACCCAGCTGTCCACGGACTATCGCGAGCTGAGGGCACGTATGAACACTCTCGCGCAGAACCACTCCGACACTGTCCGAGTCCGCAGAGCAAGACTCGGGAGGCTGCGAGAGTCGCGGACAAGCGTGACGACTTTGTCCGTGAGAGGGATGCCCTGCTGGTTCAGCGTGACCTCCTACTGGAGGAGCGAGACGAGCTTCGGTAGGAGAGGAACGACCAAACCCGGGAGCGTGACGAGGCACGCCAACAGCTGGCGGGCCGCCACGCGCGAGTGGCTTAGCAGGAGCACTACATACATCACCTACGGACTAACCTGCTGGCTTCCCAGCAGATGGCGGAGGAGCAGCACCATGACATACAGGCGTTGGAGCAGTAGGTCACGCAGTTGCAGCAGCAATTGCAGGCTGCCCTGGCACCTCCCCCGCCACACGACGACGCGTCGGACGTCGATGACCCGTAGGAGTGACCTCCTTCGGCAGGAGGGTGTTAGGAGTAGATTGAGCTGGCAGTTAGCAGCAAGGATTATTTTGATGCTTGATAGCTGGGCTAAATCGAGTAGTACCCATTTAGTGAGGGATGTTTGGAGGTGTGAGTGTAATTGTATGGCTAGTCGATGATGGATGTATGAACTATGAATATTATGGAAATTGTGGCATATTGTGCTAGATTGTGAAAATTGTGTTGTATTTGATTTCCATACGAGGCATTCCTTTAAATGTTCATACTATAATCGCAAGTCGTTTAATTGACTATGGAAATCTCATTTCCTTACATATGGCTGATGTCGTTGAGGTTTTGGACAACGGATGGATGTGGTCCGATTGCTTGCACCGTGGTGGTTTACCTGTGATGTTGTGGCAGGCTATGCAGACCCTAGGATACACCGAGTCCCCTGCCTATGTAGGGAAGGAGTTTGTGGAGCGAGGGTTGATCACTTGTACCATGCACATGGCTGTGCCGGGCAAGGCGATACCCCCGCGTCGAGGAGTCGTGGATGGTGACCACGACGGGTCTCACGCTCCACAGCGCACTGGGACGCAGCAGCGTTGGAGGCCCTCACCAGGTTTTGTGAGCTTCACGCACCTGACCACGCAGGGACACCGTACCTATACTTGCCGGTTGGTGACCCCTATGATCACCGTTAGAGACGCCGTATGGCGGTGTTGTGTGACCCCACCACGCCTCTCTACAACCCCATGCTTGTCGAATACCGCGTGCTATGCCGACGATCTGTACCATCAGCACGAGTATCGGAGCAGAGAGGTGAACATCCTCGTAGGGGCCATGCGAGGGAACGACGCCGGAGTCGTCCGGAGGGACCAGCAGGTCACCTCACTCACCGCGGAGAACACGACACTCCGTGAGCAGCTCCAGCAGCAGCAGACCCTGGTGGCGAACCTGCAGCAGGAGGTGCGGACGACAGCTCGAGGCCGGAGACGAGGCAGCGGCAGCGCGAGACGCAGCCGACGCCCGTTACCTACGTTTCCTCACCGTCTACGGTCCCCGTGGACCAGGTCCTCGTGTGACTTTGTTTCTCCGTCGGTGAGAACAGCTTGAGGATCCGGACGACACGAGAGGAGGACTGAGCAGCACCGTAGTGCGCATTGTAGGGATTGTGGTCGAGTTCCCTACTTGTATCTTGCTTTACCTTAGATGTAACCCGAGCTTGTATTAGCTGGATCGTGATCGTACTTGTGGTGTTAGTGACTTATGTACTAAACTATGGTGCAACATTGGAACTTTGTTAATGCAATGTGATGTGTGGCATGCTGATGTTTCTCATTACTGTAATTTCTGCATTACGTTGTTTTTATTACTGATGTTGGTTACTTAATTGAGCATCTGTTTGCTCCCATGTCAAAAGTGTATTTTGCTGCGGATCGGTTGAAATAATGGGTTTCGCAATTTTGCTTGACAGAATGGTGAGAACCCGCAACACCAATGATCTCCATGGTGATGGGCCCGAGAGCTCGGCCCGGGGTGCTAGGAACAACGCACCACCACCGGCGCCACCTGTCCCCAACCCCATGGACATGATGGCCCGGTTTCTCGCGGCGATGCGAGATAACCAGCAGCAGCAGAACGAGTTCCTGCGGGAGCTCCGTCGGCAGGTACCGTCGGGGACAGCAACCGCGGGCGTGAGAACCGTGATGTGGCGCCGCGGGAGACCACGTATCGGGAGTTCCTGGGTACCCAGCCCCCGAGGTACGACGGCTCCGGCGAGCCGATGAGGGCGGAGGACTTCATCCGCCTCACCGAGTCCAAGTTTGGACTGCTCCACTGCACCGACGTGCGGAAGACGCTCTTTGCAGCGTAGCAGCCGGAGGGCGCCGCCGGTGCTTGGTGGGCCACCCACCCGGCCACTACGGCCACCGGTACGTAGATCACCCGGGAGGACTTCAAGAGGGTCTTCCGCGCTCACTTCATACCGGCGGGTGTGATGCGTCGGAAGGCCGGGGAGTTCATGGCTCTTACCCGGGAGGCCGCAGGTGTACATGAGTACACCCGGCATTTCAACCGGCCGGCGCTCTATGCCCCCGAGCTGGTGGACACGGATCGAAGCGCAAGGACCGCTTCATGGAGGGACTCAACGCTGAGTTGCAGGACCGCCTTACCCTCAACATGGGGGTACATTCTCGGAGTTCGTGAACAACGCCATCCTCGCCGAGGAGGGCTACCGCAGGGTCCGGGCGGAGAAGAAGAGATCCGCGAGTGCTACGTGGCCATCTAACCCGCCCCGGGCTAAGTACCGCATGATCTACACCGACCCCTCCGGGCAGCGCTACCGCTCACAGCCTATGGTGGTGCCGCACTAGTCGGCACCCCCACGATGGCCCCCGACAGCGAGAGGCCCCCGCAGCGGCAGCGGGCGGGACAGCGTGCTCCGAGCACCCCGCCCTGCTCAAAATGCTGCAGGGAACCGTCCACCACCACCCGGAGCCCCTTGCTTTGGCTGTGGCCGTCCGGGACACTTTGTTAGGGATTGCCCCTATCAGCAGAAGGGCAATGCTCCTAACCGACGACGCGGGAACAACAACAGGGCCCCGGCGAAGACGGGCGTGTGAACTACACGTCCACCGAGGAGATCCCAAACGACGCTCCTGTGATGGCTGGTATGTTTTCTGTTCGAGACCACCCTGCTCTCATATTATTTGACTCCGGAGCATCGCATAACTTCATCGAGTAGCATGTTTGTGGAGAAGTTTGGGTTATGCCGTAGCACGATGAGATCATCGTACTTGATTAAGTCAGCTAGTGGTCGGATCACCGCTAGAGATGAGGTTAGATGGGCACCGGTCACCTTTCGGACTAAGGTATACCCCACAGATTGCATCATCCTTCCAGGCGAGTAATATTGATGTGATATTGGGCATGATGTGGATGAAATACCACAAGGCGATGCTTGGACATAGATGCTTTCACCGTCGGCTTGAGTTCCCCATTGCATGGTCGGGCGTTCTCCGACCGACCTACCCTAAGAACTATCGGGAGACCTCATCGCTTCTTCCGCCGCTCCGAGCGATACTCGCTCGAGGCGCAAAAGCTTGAAGACCAACGACGCGAGGAAGAAGCCGTCGAAAGGGATCGCCACGCCGCTCCGGCCATTCTTGAAGCTGCATTGGGAAAGACTCAAAGTACCTCTTCCTTGGTTGATCCTTTATCTAAAGTCCCCAAAAGATCCCGATATGGTCACCGGACCGGTCCCAGCGATGCTTGAAGAAACAGTTCCAACTCCGCAAGTCAATTCGAGCGGAAAAAGGACTGCAGAGGGAAGCGACGGAGATACCCAATGCCCGCCCAAGAAGATCAAGACCTCCACTGGCTTCAAGAAAGCTTCCTCGTAAGTCTTTTATATTACTAATTCTTTTCCGAATTATTCCATCTATTAAAGCTCCTTGCCCAATCTTATTACATTTGTTTTTTTCTTTCAGGGTCCCTTCTAACTTCCAAGCTAGCATAGCTAGCTTTTTAAGAAATAAAGCTTCTTCAACAGCTCCAGCCAGCGGTGTTTCTGTCTCTACCTCTAGCGCATCTCGGACTCGGTCCTGCTCCCGGCGCTCCCCAAACCGATACCGCTCCTATTGCTTTCTCTCGGACCGGTAGCGCTCCTACCTCCTCTCGGACCGGTAGCGCTCCTACTTCCACTCCCACTGCTTCAATCACGGAACCTCAAAGTGCGGCATCCGCGAGAGGAACTCCCCGCCGCCTCTAATATAGAAACCGAGGAGCAAGTTACCATTGCCGAAAGCCCATCTTCCGATAATCCTCCTCCCCAAGCTACCTTGTTCCAAATTCCTCCAGAGCTATCACTAGGACCGGTATGGACGGAAGAAATTCCTCGCCGGCCTAGGACAACACGCAAATCTCCTGAAGAGCCAAAGCTGGCTAAAATGGTAGTTGGGGACGTGGAAGTAGACAGTTCGAGCGGAGCCGGAAGTTTCACTGCTACAGCTCAATGGGACGCCCTCCAAGAAGAATAAGCCTTAAAGAATTTCTCGAGAATCTGGCCAGGTATATCCTCTACTTCAAAAAATTTTTCCGGGCAATCGCATTTTACTTATTAATTCTCTTAATCTTCTTTTTAGGTTCTCCTAAAAAGCTCTAAAGCCAAGACCGCCATTATCGCCCGCTTACGGGAGGAGCTCGGCACCAATCAAGAACGATTGGGTGAACTGGAATCTCGGACCGCCGGTCCGAAGGCCAAGGAAAACGATCTTCGGAAAAGAGAGGTCAATGTGCAGAACACCCATCGAATGATGGAGGAGCGCCGGCAAGAAATCATCGAGGCTCCGTCAAGTTAATCGGAGTAATATTCTCAATTTTTCCTGTATATTCCATATTTTTTCCCTGTTACCTCCCTTCCGACCAGTCTCTTGATCTCGGCGCTTGAGAACCTTGTTGCTGCTCAAAAAAAAGCTGAAGAAGTCCTTGCTTGAAAAGGCAGCTGCTCAAGAACAAGCACTTGAAGAGGGTTCTCGTGTCGAAGAGCAACAAGCGGCGCGTATTGGAGAACTCGAAGGCGAGCTTACTACCAAAGATAGTATCTTGGCTCAAACACTTCGCTCCAACAAGATGCTTGGATACCGAAAATGCTCGCTTGAAGGCTGAACTAGCTGAAGCCTTAGAAGCAGATAAAATCAGCGCAAGCGGACAAGGAAAGCGCCACGAGGACTACCCAAGAATCTACTCAACTTGCTCTCCGGGCGAAAGATCACGAAATTCAGCGTTTGCTGAAAGTTGAAGCCAAGCTGAGAGAATCGAACACGAACATCAAGGGCAGATTCAGAGCTGCTGAGATCGAGCACGAGCGTAAGTCCCATCTTTCTTGTTCACTCTTATGTCATCTTTTTGCAAATACCGGTCTTCAGCAATATCTTTTTCTTAAATATTTGCTTGTTTTTTCAGAACTTACTGCAGGTACAGTGCGCACTCGGAATATCTCAACGGTGGTCAAACTATTGATCCCAATGAGATAGACCTCGAGTCCGCCATCCGGGCAATCCCAAGAAGAATCGGGGAACATTCAAGGATGGTAGCCGCTTCGGGAGGAGGACACATCGCTGCTATAATCCAGTCTTGGACTCCGGTCGAAGAATGTGATTTCAATTTTATCGGGGATAGCGCCCACCCTAATACTATCGAAGACCGATTCAATGAGCTGAAGAACTCACTCATTGGCACCGTTTCGGAGTTGGTGGAAGATGTTCCTCTTGATCCGATGGGCGTCCCTCTAAATGTAGCGCCAGCAGCTTTCGCTCCGGACCAAGATGCTCGGGACGCAGCAAGCTGCCGCCGGACAAACAATAGAAGATGCCTTCGAAGATCTTGATAGGGATTTACCGAGTATCTTCTTCGATTCGAAGAAACGCTGGATGATAGACTCGAAGAAAATCCTAAGACCGGTGACACCGGTACTTCCAGCTGGTCCTGTTTAGAAAACTTTGTAGTAGGGCCATTTTATAATCAAACATTTGAATCATCACATTGTTTATTTTTAATTATTAGTCACCTTTCTTTTCTATATGAATACTTGGTTTCACCATCATACTTACTAACTTATTTACCTAAGACATGATGGTTATTTCAACTAAATAATTATGATCAAACTCGGCTCTTAATCAGCACAGATCACAATTCATAATTATAGCTTACTTTAACAAGATCTTGTAACATAAGTAAAAAAGCTAGTTTGTAGGATTTTAAGATTTCACGACTGTTCTTAACACAACAGCCTACCAATCAGTATTCATAAGCAAGAATGCTATACAATATCCTTTCCTGAATGTACCAGTCTTAAACATAAAAATAGACCGCTCTTAGCACAGCAATCCATCAACTAAATGACTGGTCTTATTATTCAAGAATAGCAAAATATCACAGATTGCTCTTAACATAGCGAGAATAGCAAAATATCACTGATTGCTCTTAACATAGCAGCCCCCTGGCTCAATAATTTACTTCAAAATTAAAGTATGGAGACACAAAAAACAAACACATTATCATTAGATAAAATTACTTTATTATAATATGAAAAACTTTACAATTAATACTATTAAGTATAAAAACGACGAAGCTGGTCAATGTTCCAGGAATTTGGGATCTCTTCTTCCTCCAGGGTCATAAGCCTATAAGCCCCGGTCCGGAGACCGATTTAACCAAAAAGGTCCTTCCCAAGCTGGGGACAACTTATGCCTGTTCTTATTAGACTGAATCTTCCGAAGAACCAAGTCTCCTACTTGGAACTCCCGTGTGCGAACATTACGATCATGATAACGACGCAATCCACGATGATATTTAGCAGCTTGAATCAGAGCTTGATCCCTCAATTCTTCCGCAGCAATCAATTCAACCTGACATTGATCATCATATTTTTCTTCATCGTAGTATCGTACCGAGCTGACACCATATTCACTTCCGTAGGTAGCATGGCTTCGGATCCATACACCAAACAAAAAGGAGACTGTCCTGTAGCTACGCTAACATTAGTGCGCAGCCCCCAAAGTACCAGGGCAATTCTTTAACCCACTTTCCTGCATTTGGCTTCAATCGGTCAAAAATTCTTGGTTTAAGACCGGTCAAAATCATTCCATTAGCTCGTTCCACTTGTCCATTGCTTTGTGGGTGTGACACCGACGCATATTGCACCTTAATCCCCAAACTCTCGAGCATAGTCTTTGAAGAGCTCCGAAGTGAATTGAGGCCCATTATCAGTAATAATACTGTATGGGACCCCAAAACGTACGAAGATGTTCTGCAAAAACTTGATTGCGCGAGTTGTAGTTGTACTAGTAATTGCTTCGACCTCGATCCACTTGGAAAACTTGTCTACTACCACAAAAATGTGCGTGAATCCTCCCGGTGCCCGCTTAAAAGGTCCAACTATATCCAGCCCCCAAGTAGAAAAAGGCCAAGTCATTGGAATCAACCGCAACTCATGAGCCGGAGTATGAGGTCTGTCTTGCGAAAAACCGACATCCTTGACTTAACCGATCTATGCGCATCATCCATCGCTATAGGCCAATAAAATCCTTGTCCGAATACCTTCCCAACTAATGTCTTTGAAGAAGCATGATTTCCGTAAATTCCCTTGTGTACGTCTTCAAGCAATTGAATGCCATCGAAACCGATACACATTTCATAAAAATATAAACTCCGCGCCTATATAATTCTCTCTCGAGAATTAAATAACTGCGAGCTCGAACTTCCAATCTTTGCTTCTCCACTTTATCTTCCGGAGTTTTACCGGATTGCAAATAGTCAAGATACGGAGTACGCCAATCAGAATCAATAATCATAACATCCAATGGCTGAATATCATCGGCGTTGGACTACGTTCGCTATCTTTTACGGTAAGACCGCATCATCGGATCGGTCCTTCAAGACTGTTTTCTCCTCCTAACTCTTTAAGACCGACTCGTCCACGATCTCCGTAATAGTAGCCTTGCGCTCCATCTTAATAGATGGTTTATCCAATACTTGAAGAAAGACACCGGGAGGAACCGCTTGTCGTGAAGACCCCGGTCCGGCCAACTCATCCGTAGCGAGTTATTTCCGCGCGAGTATATGAGAAAATCGCAAACCATCAAATTTGTCTTCAAGTTTCCGAACCTCTTGACGGTGAGCGATCATATGATCATCATGAGCATCCCACACCTTGTTAACTTGGCTTATCACCAACATTGAATCACCATAGATGTCCAATCGTCGGACTCCTAGCGAAACGGCCACTCTAAGCCCATGAAGCAAAGCTTCATACTCCGATGTATTATTGGAGGCTCGGAAATACATTTGCAACACATATCTAAGTGGTTCCTTTTGCGGGGTGAGAAGTACCACCCCAGCCCCGCGCTCGAAAGCTGCGGGGACCCATCAAAGAACATCTCCCAATACTCTAATGTTTGAATATCTCGCGGTACTTGTGTCTCCAACCATTCTATTATGAAATCAGCTAATGCTTGTCCTTTAATAGCCATTCGCGAAGAAAACGTAATTTTATATTGGCCAAGTTCTATAGCCCACTTAGCAACTTGGCCAATCGCTTCTCGATTTCGGACAATATCTCCAATGGCAAACCCAGTCTTAACTTCAATGGGATGCGGTTGGAAATAATGCTTCAACTTCCGAGAAGTTATCACTACAAGCATATATTAACTTTTGCAATTGGAGATATCGTATCTTTGATTCGAGTAAGAACTTCACTTACAAAATAGACCGGATGTTGCACCAATTGCAAGTGTCCTTCTTCCTTCCGATCAACCACCAAAACCGTGCTCACCACATGGGTTGTTGCGGAGATATATAACTGAATAACCTCGTCGGAGCTCAGCGGCACCAATACTGGAGGGTTGCTAAGGTACTCTTTAAGTTGATCAAGCGCAGATTGTGCTTCATCGATCCACTCAAACTTATCTTGCTTTTTGAGTAACTTGAAGAACGGAAGTCCACCTACTCCCGAGTCTTGAAATGAAACGGTCGAGAGCCGCCATATTGCCTGTCAACTTCGGACATCCTTCAAGCAACTCGGGGGTTGCATGTTAATAATGGTCTGAATTTTTTCTGGATTAGCTTCAATGCCTCTCCATGATACCAAATAACCCAGTAGCTTCCCGGAACGAACTCCAAACACACACTTTCTAGGGTTTAGCTTCATGGAAAAATTCCGCAGATTATCGAAGGTCTCGCCAGGTCGAGAGAAGATCTTCGGTTTTCGAGATTTGACCACTATATCATCAACATAAGCTTCTGCGTTCCTTCCTAATTGCGAATCCAAGCAACGTTGTATGCCGCGACGATACGTAGCTCGACATTTTTTAATCCAAATGGCATAGTCATATAGCAGTATGCTCCGAAGGGAGTGATAAACGCGGTCTTTATTTGATCTTCAACTCTCGGTGGTATTTGATGATACCCTGAATAGGCATCGAGGAAACAAAGACGCTCGCAGCCAGCGGTCGAATCCACGACTTGGTCAATCCGAGGCAGCGCGAAAGGGTCTTTGGGGCAAGCTTTGTTGAGATCAGTATAATCGACACACATTCTTAATTCTTTAGTATTCTTTTTTGGTACAAGGACTGGATTGGCAAGCCAATCTGGATGATACACCTCCCTAATGAACTTAGCTGCTAATAACCTAGTTATTTCCTTCTTGATGGCCTCCTTACGGTCTTGAGCAAACCTCCGAAGCTTCGTTTAATCGCCTTCGCATTAGGACGCACTAACGGTGCGTGCTCAATCTTCTCCCTAGGAACACCCGACATGTCGAGAAGGCTGCCATAGGAAGATGTCCCTATTTTCTTAGAGGAAAAGAATGAGCGCGCTTTCCTATTTATCCCCCAAGTCAGCCCCTATACGGGTGACCTTAGAGGGATCCGACTCATCGAGCTGAATAGTCTTGGAAACAATCGCATCGGCCTTCAATTTCTCCTTCACAATCTTCTTGATTGGAACTTCATCTTCCAACCTTGCCTGTACTTCTAGAGCCTCAGCTGCTTCTCCGATTTCTCGATGTTCATCCTCCGAATTGACCCGAGAGGCCAGCTCGGTGCTATGTACTTCACAGGCGTAAGCGGTCTTGATACCGGACCGGAACGAGAAGACCCCATTTGGTCCTAGCATCTTCGAGCATCAAGTACTGATAATTCGGGATGGCCATAAACTTTGCCAAAGCCGGTCTTCCAAGTATCGCATGATACGCTGAATCAATGTCGGCTACCCGGAAGATAATATTCTCCTTCCTGTAGTTCTCCTTTGTTTCAAAAGTCACTCGGCGGAGAAATCTGCCCCAAAGGATAGCTGTTCCGACCGGGTATTATACCATAAAACGGTGAAACGCTGCGATCCAAATCAGCTACAGAGAGGCCAAGCTCCGGCAGAGTTTTAGCAAACAAGACATCCAAGCAACTTCCTCCATCAATGAAAGTTCTCTTCAATCGTACCTTGTGAACGATGGGGGCCAGGATGAGCGGATATCTACCAGCTTTTGGTAGTACTTCGGATGATCAGCCCTGCTGAACGTGATCGGCACCTCACACCACCGTAGGTATTCGGGAGTGGCGGGAGCAATGGCATTAACCTCTCGAAGCACCAACTTCTGCTTTCGCTTTGACTCGTACGCATCCGGGCCTCCATGGATCATGTTCACCTCCCGAGCCGGTTCCTGAAAACCTTCGTCATCTTCATTGTCATCACGCTCTTTATCCTTGCCCTTGTCGTCTCTATGGTTCCTATGAGCAGGTCGGGGTGCTACCTTTAAAGCAAATTGAGCAAACGGTCTTAACAGGAAGCACTCCTTAGCTTTATGATTCCCATTATGAATCATGCAAGGGCCCTCCGGAAGTGTTTCGAATGACAGTCGTTCTCTTGGTCCTCTCTTAGGAGGTGCCGGCCGATCTCCTCCATGAGATCGGTCGACAGCTGCAACAAGGTTATCCGCCTTGCGCTTATGGTTATTCTTGGATCCAGATCGGTTGCCTTGGTCATGCTTTGGTTCCTTCCCTTTGTTCCCGCGCAAATTGACCACATTCGATTCACCAGCGAGCATAATCGTCCGCTATCTTGAAGCATTACGACACCGTCATGGTAAGGTTCCGATTTCGCCTTCCAATCTTGTGAACCAATGCTTCACTTCGGACGCCGACTTGAAATGCAGCAATTACTTGCTGATCGGGAACATTGGGGATTAAGGCCTTCTTATTGCAGAAACGCTCGATGAAATCGGTGAGGGTCTCATCGGGCTTACGCTTCAGCTGTTGAGGTCGAAGTAGTTCCTTGGTTTCTCACAAGTCGTCCGAAAATTCTCCACGAACTTTTTGGTGAGATCCCCCAAGAAGAGATAGATCTCTCGGGTAAGGATTGCAACCACAAGCGTCCAGCCTGCTCCATGCACATGGGGAGATAATTGGCTAACACAAAAGTGTCTCCTCCCGTGGATCCGATGGCAGTAGTATACATACGGAGCCACTCGGCAGGAGGTGCTTTGCCATCATATTTGTCAATAGCCCCGAGGCTTGAATCCCCTAGGCTATTTGCAAATGCGGAAATCCCTCGTAAATGCCGGGATCACGGAGTACTCGTCATCCTCCGGACCGGTCCGGACCGGTGACGGAGATCGCCGGCTAGGGAGATGCCGATAGTTACGATCTATGTCATCGTCGGAGTAGTCATAATAGCAATCATCTTGATATATATCTCCCGAACCATCCTGACGATCATTGTTCACCGGTTCCGCATGCCATGAAGGAGGCGGAGGCGGGGGCGGAGGCGACGATCATTATCAACTCGTCGGGGTTCCCCGTCTCTGTCTCTATTATCTCACCCCTTCGATCTCTAGTGTCACGACGATCATCTCTTCCGGGCCACTCATCCCGATGAGCATGCCGACTACCATGCCCTCGATGATCATTGTGTGGAAGATTTCCGCCGAGGCGGCGCCGAAGCAGCCGGCCCACGCCGTGGCGAGTTAATTACATGTGGGCGCGGTGGGGTAAGATCCCGTGGACGATCATCAACGTGACCAGTCCGTCGCCTCTCATCTTCTTCTTGTCTCATGTGTTCTTCTCGCCTCTCTCGCATGGCGATCGATAAGCACGTTCACAATTGCCATTGAGTGGTATGCACAAATCTTGGTCCGGAGCTCGCTCATGTTCGTCTGCGATCGGGGTATGTCGAGGTCCAAGCCTTCCGCCGAAGAAGCTCCTTTAGACCGGGCTCTTGCAGGCCGCTCCGAGCGGGAACGTCGGCGACCGGGAGATTCCGCTCTGTCATGGACAAGTTGATTTGTTTGTAGATCTGCCGCATCTACGAAATTCAAGGCGCGCTGCAATTCGGCGTTGCATTGAAGACTTCTTCCAGTATTGTCTCGAGAATTTGTTTCACTCCCACAATGTTGTGGACTGGTGATGTGAAGACCCGAGCGCCATTCATCTCCACCTCCATGGAGCTTAAATCCAATGCTCTACTTGAAGAACGATGGCGCCTTCCACTGCGACATCCACGTCGACTGTTATATCCTGGGGATGTTTCTTCCGGGTCACCGGATCGCTCCGGTAGCGATCCACTAACGGGGGGCGATCGCAGGAACGCTTCCTCCCGCCCGACTAGTACCGACGGCGTTTGTGTGATGATTCGTGGCTGAAGGTTGCGGAGGTTGTTCATCTCCATCCGCTTCGTCCGATTCACGTTGGCGGCGGTTAGCTTGGTCTTTCGCCATCCTGGCTGCTTCAGCAGCAGCTTCCTCGGGATTGAGTTCTTGGAGAACCGGACCCGCCATGAACACTTGGAAGAAGGCCGGAGACCCTTCCTCGAAGTCCTTATCAAGCTCGTGGGAGCGGCTTATCATCGCAGACCGGGTGCCGGTCCGAGATGCGAGCGGTCCGAAGGTTCGCGCTAAAGCTGCGTCAGATCCGCAAGGTTCCAAGCAAGAGGTGCCGACCGTGGCAGGTGATCGCGCTTCGAAGCTGCGGCCTGGCTACAAGTCGGGTTCATCAAAAGTAACTTTCCGGCAGAATCAGCTTCAAAGTCGAGAGACCCGAAGCGGATCTTAAAGCCGGGCATGAAGTCGACGACGAACGAAGAGGCCATCGAACTCGCTGAAAACTCGCCGGGACCCCTACTCGGCGCGCCAAATGTTGAGTCTTAAACTCGGCACTAGAACTACCCGGTCCCTCACGAGCGTGGAATTCGATGGTGCAACACATGAAACACACAGAAACACGAGATTTTAGACAGGTTCGGGCCCCTCGAATCGAGAGTAATACCCTACGTCCTGTATGTTATGTATTGCCTTTAGCGATTTGCTAATTTCAAGATCTCGAGAGAGTTTTCGGGGGTCCCTGCTCCGCCTTATATATCCGGGGAGCCGGGGTTACATGCAGAGTCCTAGTCGATTACACGAATTACATGTATGGGAATTCTATCTCTAGCTTTCTTTATTAATTCAGAGTCCTAATAGACTACAAATTATTCCTCAAGTTGCTTCTCAAGTCATCATATGCCGGTCTTAATACCCACCTCGTCTCCATACCGGTATACGAAATCTTCTGTTATTCCAGACCAGTTAGGAACCTGTTGACTATCTTCATCATCTTTATCTTCATTAATTTGTTACCATGTCTCTGCGCATCCATTCCTTTACTATCTGTATACCCATAAGGCAAGTATACGACAGTTCACATGTGTTGCTAGCTGTAAGAAACCATTGTTATGTACAATATCTGTAGTGTGTATTTCTTAATCATGTATATTTATCAATCAGACACACATTCAACTCAGTCACAACGTAGAAACCAAAACTTAGCATTTATTTCAACTAAACAATGTATGCATACAGGCCAGTAGTCACAACATGTGACTGTACATGGTGAAATGGGGAAAATACAATGTTTCAGACAATAACACATTCTGACATATTAATCTTTCTGCCAAAAAATTCTCATTCTTCATCCTTTCGTCAACTGATGCGTAGTCACCTGTCCTGATAGATAATTCTTTCTGCAAGTGCTTGACCAACTGAATTTCAGATCGGTGTGTCTTGGTCCTACATGAAAATACGGGAATGGTTTTATCAGTGGCATGTACATGTATACAAAATCCAAGGTAGGACTGCTCTGATTTGAAAGCTGTAAATTCAAATATACAACTCTCATATCAAATAAAAAAAACAATCAGTGGACAGATTTTTCAGAATTGTCACTTGCCATGGCAATGTCACCTGCTCAGCCAGTCCATGATTACTGATGTCCAGAAAAGAAAAGGTTGCAAAGATGAAAAGCAAATGATGCTACAAACACTGCAGGTTCTTCCAGGTAAAAGATAATCATACATATTAATGTTCTAAGAACAATTCTAAGAATCAGTCACTTAATGAATTAAATAGACATCCAGATATGTTAGTTTGTTTGATGTTACTAACTAGATTATCCAGAATGAAATCAGCCTTACCTGCATTTCTTCAAACACCTTAGGGACATGGAAGATAGGAACACGATTAGAGTAGGGCGGTTTGATGGCTTGCCGAGCCTGCACATAATTTTAAGATCAAATTATACAACCAGGAAAAAAAGAAAAAACTGACGATATCCAATCATATATATCACAGAAATTTCATGGAAAAAATGCAAGATATAATAATTACCAACTAAGCAGAATTCTCATAGGAGTTACTCATACTTTATACTACATAGTGTATCTTCTAAAAGCAGAATGGTACCAGAAGTTTATCATCTGGAGATGACAGTTCAAGCTGAGAATGTCTCCTTGCAATGATACTTTAATACATTAACAACAGGGATCACTAATGGAAACATATTTGCATGAGAAAAAATTTCAAACTAATTCACTGCTAGTGTCTAATAACCTAACATTATCCTCAATCACGAACTGTTGTTTCAAGTTCAATTAAACACCAGTACATCTCCTAGTCCTTAAAGTGGTACAGTTCACGAATCAACAATTATTATTATTGATGTTGAACAAGGTAAATAATTTCAAGGTTGAGTGATACCTGTAGCTATTTTCCTCAATCGTCAAGGAAATTTGTTTAGACGTAAGAACTCCTATTCAGTCTGTGCCCTGTGAGAAACCTAGAGGGATCTAAGATCAATCATACACCAAAAACAAGTTGATTCGCAACACAACTGCATAATATAGGAGATTATAGATGATTTCATAGGAGAATACCTCAGGGTGATGTGAAGGAGGTCCATCGCAGAAGCAGGTTGAGATGAGAGGCGGCAACCACCATCAGATGCGACCGCTCCCTTCCCTGTCCTGGCCTCCGCCAAATCTAAGGGGTGCGGTTGAGTAGAGAGGGAGGTGGCCACGCCCTTGTTTCTTTAGATCTTGGGGCCATCAAGGTCTTGGTTGGCGGACGAGGAGACCTACGGCCTCACGTTGCCGTCGCCGTGGCGGCGAGGAGATTGGATCGGAATTTGGAAAAAGTTCCCGAGTTGCGAGGTGGGCTGGAGGCTCTATTCTCCAGCTAAGGGAACAACCCGGGATTTGGAAGAATTACTCTCATTTTATTATTCGAAAAAAGTAGTGACGTGGCCAGCGGCCTAAGGGTACAATGCTTGTTGATTCCGTCGCGAGGCATTCGTTGCTAGAGGTGGGTTGGTGTTGTAGTGTCTCAATCTTTGGAGAACAATGCGAAGGTGCTCGGCATGCTCTTCCTCGGACTTGGAATACACCAGGATGTCATCAATGAATACCACCAGGAACTTATCGAGCTCAGGCATGAATACAGAATTCATAAGATACACGAAGTGTGCCGGTGCATTCGTCAAACCAAAAGATATCACCAATTACTCATACAACCATACCGTGTAGAGAAGGCGGTCTTAGGCACATCTTCGAGCCTGATTTTGATCTGGTGATACCTTGAGCGCAAATCGATCTTGGAAAATAACTTGGCTCCCATCAACTAATCAAACAAGATATCAATGCGAGGAAATGGGTACTTGTTCTTGACAATCACGGCATTGAGAGGTCGGTAATCCACACATGAGCGCAATGATTTATCCTTCTTCTTGACAAAGAGAGCCGGATAGCCCCAAGCGAGAGGAACTAGGTCTAATGTAACCTTTGTCCAATAGTTCCTTAAGCTGCTCTTTCAACTCAGCTAATTCCTTGGGTGCCATTTTGTATGGTCTCTTTGAAATAGGTGTTGTGCTCGGGCTGTAGCTCAATCTTGAAATCAATATCCTTGTCCGGTGGCATACCAGGAAGATCCCCAGGACAACATTTGGAAACTCTCGAACAACTGGAATATCATCCGGACCCTCAACAATAGCTTGATGTACTGCTGGAGTACAATTCTTAGGATATGTCGATCGGAGAATGTCTTGATCATGCAATGGGGAATTCAAGCTGACAGTGCGAGCATCTATGTCCAATACTACCTTGTGGTATTTCATCCACATCATGCCCGATATCACATCAATATTACTGCCTGGGAGGATGATGCAATATGTGGGGTATACCTTAGCCCTTAAAGTGACAGTGCCCATCTAACCTCATCTCTAGCGGTGATCCGACCACTAGCTGACTTTTTCAAGTAAGACGACTTCATAGTGCTATGGCATAACCCAAACTTCTCCACAAACATACTACCGATGAAGTTATGCGATGCTCCTGAATCAAATAATATGAGAGCAAGGTGATCTCTAACAGAAAACATACCGGCCATCATAGGTGCATCGTTTGGAATCTCCTCGGTGGATGTGTACTTCACACGCCCTGTTTTCGTCGTGGTCCTGTTGTTGTGTGCCGCACTGCTGGTTAGGGGCATTGCTCCTCTGTTGATAGGGGCAATCCCTAACGAAGTGTCCGGGATGGCCACAAGCTGTAACAAGGAGCTCCCGGTGGTGGTGGACGGTTCCCTGCAGCGTTACGAGCAGGGCGGGGTGTCTGGAGCACGCTGCCCGGTCTGCTGCTGTGGGGGCCTCTGCTGTTGTGGGGGCCTCTGTGGTGGTGCTGACCGGCGCGGTGCCACGATGGGCTGGGAGTGGTAGCGCTGCCCGGAGGGGTCGGTGTAGATGATGCGGTACATAGCCGGGGCGGGTTAGATGGCCCCTTAGCACTCGCGGATCTCTTCTTCTCCGCCTGGATCCTGCGATAGCCCTCCTCGACGAGGATGGCATTGTTCACGAACTTCGAGAAACTACCCCCTATGTTGAGGGCAAGGCGGTCCTGCAACTCAGCACCGAGTCCCTCCATGAAGCGGTCCTTGCGCTTCCCATCCGTGTCCACTAGCTCGGGGCATAGACCGCAAGCCTCGTTGAACTGCTCGATGTACTCATGTACACTACGGTTCCCCCGGGTGAGAGTCATGAACTCCCTAGCCTTTCGGCGCATCACACCCACAGGTATGAAGTGAGCGCGGTAGACCCTCTTGAAGTCCTCCCGGGTGGTCCGAGTACCGGCGGCCGAGTGGCTAGGTGGGTAGCCCACCAAGCGCCGGCGACTCCCTCCAGCTGCTGTACAACAAAGAGTATCCTCTCGCACATCGGTGCAGTGGAGCATTCCGAACTTGGACTCGGTGAGGTGGATGAAGTCCTACGCCCTCATCGGCTCACGAAGCCATCGTACCTCGGGGGCTGGGTGCCCGGGAAGTGCTGGTACGTGGCCTTCCGAGGCACCGCGTCGCGGTTCCGATGCACACTGTTGACATTACCGGTGGGTGGGTGCTGGCGGAGCTCTCGTAGAAATTCATTCTGCTTCGTTGGTTCTCCCGTATCGCCGAAGAACTGAGCCATCATGTCCATAGGATTAGGAACAAGTGGTGGCGGCGGTGGTGCGTTGTTCCTAGCACCCTGGGCCGAGCTTTCGGGCCCATCACCATGAAGATCATTGGTGTTGCGGGTTCTCACCATTCTGTCATGCAAAAATTGTGAAAACCTGTTTATCGGTTGATTCATAGAAGATAATTTGACATGGGAGTAAATAGGCGCACAACGAAATTTAACAACAACAGCAGTAAAAACAAAGGCAGTGCAGAAAATATAGAATGAGAAGCATCATCATCCCACACAACACACTCGCAATAACAAGGTTCCAACATAGCACCCTAGTTTAGTACATAAGTCATCGACACCATATCACAGGTACGATTTCAAATAGTACAAGTTCCGATTACACCACATGATAAAATAAGGTACAAGTAGGAGAGTCGATGACAGTCCATACAACACACACTACTGCGCCGCTCGGTCCTCCTCCGCGTCGTCAAGAACCTCAAGCTGCTCTCCTTAACGGAGAAACATGGTCACACGGGGACCAGGTCCACGTGGGCCATATGCAGTGAGGAAGCGAAGGTAACGGGCATCAGCGGCGTCTCGCTCCGCAACGGCCACGTCCCGGGCCTACGCTGTCGTCCGCACCTCCTGCTACAGGTTTGCCACGAGGGCCTCCTACTGCTGGCGCTGCTCACGAAGTGTCGCGTTCTCCACGGAGAGCGAGGTGACCTGTTGGTCCCTTTGAACGACTCGGCATCATTGCCCCGTAGGGCCTCCATGATGATGCTCACCTCCCTATCGCGGTACTCGTGCGGACGGTACGAGAATGTCGGTGCAGCACGCGGTGTTCGCCAGCATGGGGTTGAAGTGAGGCGCGGTGGGGTCGCACAACACTTCTATGAGGCGTCTCCAACGGTGGTCATAGGGGTCACCAACCGGCAAGTACGGATACGGTGTCCCTACGAGGTCAGGTGCGTGAAGCTCACAAAATCTGGTGAGAGCCTCCAACGCTGCTCGGTCCCAAGCGCTGTGTATCGCGAGAGCCGTTGTGGTCACCATCCATGACTCCTGAGGTGGGTGGGTCACCTTGTCCGGCACCACCACGTGCATGGTGCAAGCTAACCGACCTCGATCCGCAAACTCCTTCCCTACGTAAGCGGGGGCACGGTGTAACCCAGCGTCCGCATTGCCCGACGAGCATCGCAGGTAGGCCACCTCGGTGCGAGTAATCGGACCACATCCACCCGTTGTCCAAGACCTCAACGCTTTCAGCCATCTGTAAGGAAAATAAACGACTAGCAAGTACAGTATGAACATTTAAAAGAACATCTCATATGGAAATAAATGCAACACAAATTTCACAATCTAGCACAAAGATGCCACATTTCCATACTATCCATAGTTCATACATCCATCATCGACAAGCCATACAAATACATATACACATCCGCACATCCCTCACTAGTTAGGGTACTGCTCGATTTAGTCCAGCTATCGAGCACAAAATAATCATGGCTGCTAGCTACTAGTCAACCTACACCTACTACCATCACAATATGATGGAACACTCCTACGGGTCCTCGACGTCGGACATGTCCTCGTGCGGTGGGGGAGGTGCCAGGGCAGCCTGCCACTACTGCTGCAACTGCTCGACCTGTCCCTCCAACACATGTATGTTGTGGAACTTCTCCTCCGTCGTCTGCTGGGAGATCTGCAAGTGACCCTGGAGGTGGTGGATATAGTGCTCCTACTGTGCCACTCGCGCGTTGCGGCCCGCCAACTGTTGGTGTGCCTCGTCGCGCTCACTGGTCCGGTCGTCCTTCTCCCGCTAGAGCTCGTCTCGCTCCTCCAGCAGGAGGTTACACTGAACCAACAGAGCGTCCCTCTCACGGACAAAAGCGTCATGCTCGTCCGTCACCCTCACAGCCTGTTGCTCTGCAAGTCCTGGACGGTGCTGAAGTGAGCCTGTGCGAGGGTAGTCTTGCGCGCATTCAGCTCGCTGTAGTCCGTCGTCATCTGGGTAACACGGTCCCGGAGGCGTGCTGCCATCACGTCCGTGTCACAGTGCACCCAATACATCTCACGAGCGTAGCGGGCTACGCAGCTGTAGCCGAGCTCACTGCGAGCTATCCTCCTGAGCCGTCGCTCGGTCACCTCGTCGTGGTAGTTGAGCATCGGGATCAGCTTAAAAGGTGTGCCTGCCAATGAGTCCTTGTTGGGCTCTCCAAACTCGGCCATCACGTGCTGAGCCAGCTTGGCCCGTCCCTCGTGCGGCACCTAGGCGAACAGCTGGTAGTCAGATGTCCCCGTCCCTCGCGAGGGTGGTCAGCGATCTCCACCTTCATCTGGTGAAGAACGACTCCAGCACACTTGACACGCTGGTGAAAGTACACCGGGGGCTGGGTGTATCCAAAGGTCTCCAGCAGCGCCCACAGCATGCTAGGGAGGATCTCAGACAAGGCCTCATCCCCATCGGACCATGTCACGTCTCCACGACCGTGATCGGACTCGCTGTCAGACAACATCTGTTAAGCACAAGGAAAAATTTTACCTTGGTGAGTATGATGCACTGAAAGTATGGATGTTAAGCTAAGAAGCATCATATGACCAACTGATATGGTAAAATTTTAGATGCAAGCGTGTCTCCAAATTTCAGATTCTTTACCGACTGTCCAACGTCGTACAGTCAACAAAACTGTGCATTTCGTCCTGGAAAATGACAGAATTGGCCTTTCCATATACTAGAAACATTTTAGAGCATCACCTAAGCTTTCCAACAAGTATTTTATCAGCTCATTCCACTCCACGAGCAAAAAGTTATGAGCATTACTTGACAGACTGTTCATTCTGAAACAGCAACCTGTCCAGTGATTAAAACTGACAAAACGAACCAGATGGAGTCCGAACTGGTCCTCCAAAAGCATACCAAAATTGTAACTCATGTTTCAAACTTTCTAAAAAGTACAATATCTCATGTATCCAATTCATGGGCACAAAGATATGACTGAAAAAGTACAGGCATATGATTCTGAAAACAGCACAGGGGGCCTTTCAATTTCAGATGGTGAGCCTGAAAGTTTCGACCCTGTAAAACTCAAAACCAGCGTTTCCTTAGACTACCAAAGTTGAAGCTCATGATCTAAGCTTTCCAGAAAGTTCTCATTTGCCTCATTCCGACAATCGAGCTGCAAGTTATGGGGAAAATCAACCAGGCTGTCATCCCAAAAACAGGAACAGCACCTTTGTACAAAACAGAGCATAACTCCCTCAATCTGGTTTCAAACGACATTAAACCTATTTGACAATTTAGTTGACTTCTTTAGGTTTCCAGATCATGTGAGATCACTCAAATCCAAGATTCAAGAGAAATGTTATGAATTTTCTTCGATTAACACGTTGCTGAAATTTTTCAGGTTAAATTTTTTTTCAGACTTTTATTGTTGCGACTTTTACCATGAATGCATTATTCCATCCTAATCGTCCTCGCCAAAACAAAAGGTTGGTCCCGAATAGGACCATACGCAGTATTCGGTGGCGGCGTCACTCACACTGAAGTCGCGTTTTCTACACGTTCTACCGATGACGTGATTAGCGTACCTGCAAAAAGATATTGATATCCACATCCACATTCACATCTCAGGCAGATAGATAGATAGATAATATATTTTTCAGTATTTAAATACGCCCCATATCATTCCATACGGGCCGCATCTCAGTTAGGCCGCCGCCTAAGAAACAACATCCAGCTCCACTCCGCTGGCGGGAATCCCACGAGACGTCCGTGGTTGACGGTCCTCATATGTTTCGAAGAACGAGAACTCCCCATTCAGCCCACTTGGGTTGGGGCCGTCGCATATCCGCTACCTAGAGTATGCGAGTGTTCACTTACCCGCTTACCTGGGCATAGGTGCGTCGTTACTGAATCGTAAGTTTTGCAGAAAAGTAATCTAGGTCTATGTTGCAGTCATAAAGTCAATTTTGCCACCTTTACAACTACTACAGTCCGTACGGGCATGTCCTCACTTGATACGTTCTAGTTTTCGAAAATAGGCTGCTTGAGGTACTGTAATATCTCAAGATGGCTCGATACCACGCTGTGATAGACCCACCTCACGAAGAGGCGTTTTGGTCTCTAGGATCATCATGGGTGACATCACACGCTTTGATGCTGGATATTACAACATACAAACATAAGCATCATACAATAAATATAAGTACAAGTCTCTTACATTCATCCCAGTATGATGGTACATCGAGTCTCATGAGCACCGAAGCAAATAAGTTTGGAACATAACTAGTACAGCGGAAGCAATAAGATACAATCGCTCTCTCGGCGATACATCACGGGGCATCCGACGGACACAGGTGTTTCTGCCCTAAAACACCTTGCCGGCACATCAATGTCACTACTCCTCCGGACAGCACCACTCCCAGGTGTAGTGGCCTCCGTCCGAGGACCGATCCTGTCGGACTTCATCTCCATCGACTACGCCGTGCTCGACGGGGTCCTCTCGAAAACCACATAGAGCAAAGCTACGAGCAACTAGAGCTCAGCAAGACCGACCCGTCAAAGTGACCATCTACAGCCAACTCCTAGACATGCAAAAGGCCGGGGTGTAGGATAAATTAAGCACTAAGCTGGCCTACAAGTGAATCCTTACTTTCAACTTTTAGCAATTTATTAAGTTGCATAAAAGAATAAATTTAATTTGCACTATGCTAAAGAATTACATGTTCCCAAACAAGTAAATAAGCACTACAGCAAATTAATCATAATCATCATCATGTTTCTCTACTTACTACGTTCCGGTCGACGGGACAAGTGGTACTCGTTACTTGTGAGGGGCAGTGATTCGAATCGATTTACATCCTGCAGGAGAAACCTGGTTGCACATCACATACGCGCTTCCCGAAGCCGCATGAGACAAACTTTCGCAGCCAGCACCGTAGTGTTAGTCGGGCCTAGCTCCCCCGAGAAGGGTCCCTCACGTGATGCCGTCCCGGACGTCATCCGTGAGTAGAGTGCTCCCTCCTGTCCTCCCAAATTCCTACCTAGTAACCAAGGGAGTATGGTACCTCTCTAACAGATAGCAACCGTCGGTACATCGATTTACTAGGCACATTAACACCAGCATGCAAACAGTACGTTCAAGCTTATCCACATGGGCCGGACACGACGCGGTCCTTGTGTGCACGAGACGGGGCTACCACCTTGAAGACTCTTTCAGTACTTCACTTTCCACCTAAGTTGTCCCTCCGGCCTCCGATTTCCATCTCGTACTCAATTCCTTAGCATCGTGTCCAAAAAGGTGATTGTCCTATCTAAGAGTAGTCTCCGTACCACTCAATAGATCATCGCCTAATTAAGCAAGCATCTACGTAGGGCTATCGAACAAAGATAAACGAGTGTCCTACTGCATTCTAGGGTTTTCATCGCAACTCCTATAAACCTAATGCACAATACGAGGCCTACAATCATGTAGTAATGAAATAAAAGACTTAAACTTAAAAGGTTGTGCATTGGATTGGAGCTTGCCTTGAGCTTGACCCTGAACAGTTGGATCAACGACAACGGCTTCTAGCTCCTCCTCACCGGATACCACGTTCGACACCGCAACTACATGATGCAAAGGTGATGTGTGAACTTGATGAAAACATGATTTGAATGTTTTATGGAATATGTGTGAATTTCATCAAATACACGTAATTTGGAAGTATCAAGTAAATTAGTTTTCAGCGAGGTGAAATGACTTAATTGCAATTAACAAATTAATTTACTTCATCAGCTCCCATGAAGCATTTAAATCATGATCACATGTGTAAGAAAATAAATCATTAATCCTAGCAAAAGCTAGGTAAAATAGCAATTAAAATGCCTCAGGTCCTTAAGCACATGATATGGATAATAATTAAACTAAGTTTCATAATCGGGGGCAATTAAATAATTAACTAAGCACTTAACTTAAACCTCCTAAAATGGAATTAATCTAATTAATTTGCCTCTGATCATGCCAAACGAAATGCACCATAAAATACTACATTCTCAAGAATTCCAATAAATTTTAGTTTGCAATTTTTCGAGGTCCAGAACTCTAGATATGAATTTTTGAAGTTTAATTGGATTTCAGCCCTATTTACAAAAATACCATCCGGGATTTAAAAATTAAATCCCGCGCCAAGGGTCACACAGGGGATCACATGGTTGAGGGATCTAGATGTGGCCACGGCCACACGGGATCCTAGGCCGTATGGCCTACCACCGTGGCCTCGCCGGCTCCCGACCGGAGCCGGGCGGCGCGATGGCTGGAACGACGCCGGTGGCGAGCGGGGGCCGAGGCGCGGCGCGGCATGGCGGACCCGATGGTGGGGTCGAGCTAGAGGGGGTCTCACCGGAGAAGGTGGCGCAGCGAGCGGCGGCGGGTGAGGAAACTCCGACGAGGCGGCTCGTGCTCGGGAAGGAACGGAACGGGCCACCGCTTGGTCCGTGAGCTTCACCGCGACATGGGCTTCGACGACATGGCCTCTAAGAAAGGTGAGCAGTCCTGGAAAGTGGTCCTCGACGGTGAGGTGGGAGCGGCCGGTGACGGTGGAGGGAGAGAAGAGGAATGCCGGCTTCACCTCACGGAGAGAACGAAAGGAAAACTCTACGAGAGGGTCCGGACGTGAAACCCGCACGCACGCGACCAACAAAGAGGCGGAAAAGCTCACCGGAGGGAGAAAATTTTGGCCGGGGAGGCACGGCGGTCGGAGAGGGAAAAAGAGCTCGATTCTCCTCTCCCGTGCCATGGTTCTCTTAATGGCCGGTTCGTGAAGGAAGGGGAGGCTGGGGCGGAGCTCCGGGTGGACGCGCTCGAGTCGGGGTGGCCCGAGGCGACGGGATGAGGGAGCTTGGGGGCGGCGGCAATGGCGACGGCGTGGGGAAGGCAGGAAGAGAGAGGAAGAAATGGGAGAGGAGTGGGGAGGGGCGCTCCCGACCGGTTCTTGGGCTCCTCCCGAGCTCCCGACCAGGTGGGTCGCGGCCGGGAGGCGGGCGCACCGCGTGGTGCCTGCGTACCGACGCGCCGGCGCGCGGCGCCCGCCTCGTGGGTCGCCAAGTGCGGCTGACCGGCAGGCGCCACGAGGAATATGGTGACATCCCGTGTCACGATTATGGTTAAGTAAGTAACTAGTACCCTAATCACATCACTAATTAGACACTAATGATGATCACCCAAGGGAAGGGAAGAAAAATAAAAAGAGGAAAAAGAAAACCTAACTAAAACCCTAACCCTAACCAACCCCTAAAGGAAGTGCAAAAAATTATAGAGACACCACCCCTAGATTTTTGCACCACTGCATTGTTCATGTAAAAAGAGGAATTTACAGCATTTTTACAAAATTTTTAAATAAAGTTTGGAATGCCCAAAAATTCAAATTCAAATCTGAAACGCTCCTGTTTATGAATTTTGTATGAATTTTTGGAGACAGTTTTAGAAGTTCGAACTTTAAGATGAAAATTAAAGCGCATCGTGCTAAAGCTCTAGATATTTTTATTTCAAAAGTTGGAGCAACAGAAGTATGGTTTTCGTCCAAAGTTTCAAACCGCAGATTCGAATTTCAAAAAATCCAGCTCGAGCATCGTTGCCCGCCGGGCAATGGCGGCCGGACCGCCGGTCCGGCCAGCCTGGGTGCCGCCCGCACGTGCCCCGCCTCGTCAAGTCACCACACAAGCCCTGCCACAACCCCCAACCGCCCCTGTACCCGCCGGCCAACGGGCGCGGCCGGGAATTGATGGCCGCGCCCCTCCTCCCCTGCCGGCCGTGCGCCACCCTCGCCCCTCCCCTTAGAAAATGCCGCACGGGAGCCAAGGCCCCATCTAAGCGCCCCCAATCATCGCCCCGGCTCCCTCTGCTCCTCTCTGCGCCCCCGCCTGGCTGCCTCTCCCTTCGCCCGCTCGTGAATCGAGGAAAAGGTCGCCGCCGTCCGCCATAGCCGCCCGCGCCGCCTCCGGTGTCGCGCGTCGCCTAGGAAGGTCGCGCCGCCCTCCTTTCCTCGCCATCTCGTGCGCAAGGTCATGCCCAAGCTCCCTGCTGACGCGCTCCCCTTCCTCTGCTCCAGGTCGCCGGAATTTGGAGAAAGCCGCCGCCGTCGTCGCACCGCTCCGCCCCCTCCGTCGAGCCGCCACCGCGGCCCGCCTCGGCGCCGCCCGAGCCCACGCCGCGACTCCCCGTGCTCGGGTGGTGCTCCCAGACCAGCCCCTCCTCCTCTCTCCCCCTGCGCTGAGCGCACGCCGCCGCCGGAGTCCCCGCGGGCGCCGCCGCTCGCCGCGGCCCGTCTCCGGCCACCGCCGGACCCCGCGGACCCCACCATGTGTTTCGCCACTTCACGAACGTCATTTTCCCCAAAGCGCGGACCATGCGCCGCCCCGTAGCGCCGTCGCGAGCGAGCTCGCCGGCGACGGCCACCGCTCGCCGGAGCCCGCGCCGCCTCTCGTTTAAAATTTGACCAGTGGCAAATCCGTAAATAGATCCGAACTTCATTCAAGTTTGAAAAATTCATATCTCGCGTTTGAAATATCCAACAATTACAAACTAAAATGTTTTGGAAACTAGAAGACCTGTACTTTCATAAAAGTAACATGAGCTGGTCAGTTTTGCATGTTTTCATATTTTTACAAAAATGGCAAAAGTCAACCCCTGAAAAATTAACTAAGCCATAACTTTAAAACTATAGATCTAAAAGAGATGCCACTTGGCCAAAACGTTCACCCAGGCATACATGAATTTTTGGCACTGGAAGCTCTGCATTTCATCTCATATTTGTCAAGTTATTGCATTTCTTGCATTCTCTATGTTTAATTTTTAATTAAATCTGTGTAATTTATTTTTGCATGAAACGTGGTAAATAATTTCCTCTTAGTACTGTTCATGTGTAGAAAAGTCCATGTTAATTTTTTGAGCATGTTAAATAATTATTTTTGCAAACCCTAGATCTAAATCCCTAAAAGGTTATTTTCAGCACATGTGTAATTAATTTCGTATCTCCGAAAATTATGTTTCTGCATGTTTATGTAATTTCCACTAATCACCATGTCACCTAGCACCTCATGGCAGGATTAGTAAAAAGGTTGCATGCATTTCACGTATGTGTTAATTTGTGAGGTCGAATTCTTATTAAAAGTGAAATCGTCATCGCATGTGATGCTAGACACTTAAGCCTAAGTTTCTTCGAATCGCATTTTAAAAACTTGCCAAACCTTAACACTGAACCTGCATAAAACACAGCACCCATGTCCATGTTGTAAGTCCTTGTTCATATATTAGTAGGGTTATGCTTGTGCATGTAATTAATTTCTCGTGAATGGAACAAGAGTTGTATTCATGCTTATTAGGGTTCAATTAAACAAAGCTTTTGGTTAATTCGTTCATGTGCATCTTTACAAAAAACAGCACATATGCATTGCCATCATCATCGACCTTGTATTCATGTTACTTATGCATTGCATTTCATCTTCTAGGTGACGACGCCGAATTGATCCCGTCGGAAGAGACGGTTGCAAAGCTCAACGCTTGTGAGGCTAGTGCTAACTTCGATCACTCTCAAGGCAAGCCCCGGTGCATTCCTATTATTTTGAAATGTCTTTCTTTATCACTTTATTAAGGATGATGATTGTGCATTTAAGTTCTAGGAATTGTTTGGAAATCCACGTGCATAATTTCCTATATGTCCTATGTAAAGTAGGCGTCATACCTCCGATAGAAATGCTATGCTAGAGCTATGGAGTCAACGATAGAATGGGGAATCTCACCTATGGTTTATGATTAAACTTGAACATGATGAACTTGGTTAAAAATTGAGAACACCCCATTGTGGCTCCGCGAACAAGTTTGAGTTGTGTACCACTTGCATACCTTTCTTATGAGGATTGGTAAACCTATGTAGCTTGTAAGTTGTAAAGTAAGCCGGATATCTCACCGACCCGGAGGTGATGTGTATGGCACGGTGGTTGCACGGGTTGAGGACCGTTGGAGAGTACATGGGTTAAGCCTTGGGCGCGTTGTTGAACGGTCGCAAGGGGACGTGTACTCGGGGTCGGTGGCCCCGTGTTTTACTTTATGATGAACTCGCGAACGGTGGCCATACGTGTTCTTAAATGATGCGTATGTCGTGCATTTGGATCTTTCGTGCAGGATTAATAATTCGATAATTATCGCCGTTTCATCTCGGTTAATGAGTACCACTTGTTTCGAGCAGTTCACAATGTGTAGTAATGAAAAGAGGATGAATAGCTTGCTGTTTTATATGGATATTAAATTGTATTGCAACTCTTGTATTGTTAGCATGCTCACTAAAGTTCCTTTTTATGCGGCAACCCTATTAATTTGGCTAAGTCATAAAATTTGCCAACCTAATTAGCATAGGTGCTATTTATGCAAAAAGGCCAAGTTAAACCGGTCAAGCCCCATGCATCTAGGAGTCGGTTTTAGATGACCAATTTGACGGGTAAGACTTGCGGAGTATGTTAGATACTCAGGCTTTGCCACTATATGTTGATTTACAGGTTTCCCGCAAGCCGGGTTTTGCGATTGTTGTGGTAAGGTTGTTTGGGATGGAGAAGAGCCCAAAGAGTGGACCATTGAATGGGTCCCTAGCTCTCCGACCCATGAGGAGTGAGCCATGGCCTAGGCCGGCATGGTTCATCTAAGTTATCTATATATCGTCGAGTCGTATTTTTGCTTCCGCACTTTATTTCGAACAAAGATCATGGTTATGTAAGACTTTTATTCGAACCTAATGTATCTTTTATTCGAACTCTATGTTATAATCAAGACTTAATTGTGTAACCTTGCAAATCGTGTATGTTTGTTAATGTGATGCTATGTATGGTTGCTTTGTCAATCATCTCCCAAGGCGATCCGTACCACACTTAACTATCTTTCGGGATAGGGGTGTGACACGTGGTATCGAGCCGACTTGGGATTTGCGTCACGCTAACACTCATTCTAAAAATCTTAAACCCCGTTTTTGAGTCACGGTGAGGTACGAGTCTAGATAGAAAGGCCAATATAAGGACTACATAGAATGGTGGCAAAACTAACTCCGTGTTATGATTGTTTAAATAATTTGCAACTACGGCTTAGCAAAGGTATGGGATTGAGTGTTGTCAATTTTCGCACGATAATAACTAGTGTGACTCGAATACACTCTTATTCGAGAGCTCTCCATGTGAGGCGAGGTGACATGGATTTATTTTTGGCTTGTTTCTTTTGAATTTGATGTAATGTTTCTGGAATCCATCTCTTGCAGGTACATAACAACGTTTTAGTTCGTGTAGTATCGTGTGAGAGGTGTGTGTGTGCCACCGACGCGCTTGTCCGATACTCGTATCGGCGGGCGCGGTCTTTTAAATTTTGTGAGGACGTACGAAACGACATATTGAGCATCCATCACTCCTTGCATATCATGTCATCATATCAAGCATATGCATGTGAACTTATCTAAACAAAACCACCATGAAAAATGGAACACATAGCTTCATTCTCACAAAAGATTGAAAACCGGAAACAATAAAACGTGGCAGATTTGTTGACTTTCACGAAAATGAGCATAACTTCCAAATTACATGTCCAAATAAGGCAAATATGGACTTTCTGGAAAGCTTGTGTTATGCCCTTCAACAAAAGTCTAGTCTCAGGTGTTGCAAAAATCTGGAACGTAGCTAGAACTGCCCATTACAGAGAGCTATTCTGGAATTCCAGAATGTGCTCCGGTTCTGTCCCTGTCGTAGATCGTTCATAACTTTCAAATGACACGTCGGATTGAGCTGTTCTAGGATGCGTTAGAAATCTTAAGAAATTGTCTAAAACTTTTGTACCAAACTAAAATTTTAATTCTGTCCAGAAACAGGAGTATAAATTGGGTTTTCGTAACGTGTCAAACCTGTCCAGAAAATGGAACCCGTGTTAGGATTGTGCGAAAAGCTTTGTTGCATTCTTTTGCTAAGTTGGTGCCATTCCATCATTCATGCTCTACTTATTTAGCATGTTTTATTGTTGGATATTGAGTTTTGACTTGTGTTTCAAAATTCTCCGACAGATGGCCCCCGGCAAGCTCATGTTGGACCGTGAGAACCTCGCGAGGCGGGTGCTCGAGTTGGAGCAGGAGCGTGCTGCCCTGCAGGCCACCCTCACCACCCGCGACGCCGAGCTCACCACCCGCGACGCCGAGCTCGCCGCTCGCGCCGTCGAGCTTGCTGCCCGCACCGCCGAGCTAGCCGAGCGCACTACCGAGGTGGACACCCTCCGTACGCAGCTCGAGTATAGCGAGACGGAGCGTTGGAGTTTCTTCGAGCAGCTCCACGACGCCAACCTTGCCCTTGAGGGCAATGGAGCTGCCGCTCTGCAGGCCACGCTCGATGAGCGTGATGCCCAGCTCACCGCCGCGAATGAGGAGAACTACATCCTCTCCGGCCAGGTGGATGCCCTTCTTGAAGAGAAGGATGAGTTGGAGGTTACTCTCCTGGAGACTCGGGGCGCTAGGGATGCTTTGGAGGGAGACCTCCAGAACGCCCAGGCGACCATCGCGCATAACAACGCCACCATTGAGCACCTCCAAGCCGCCAACGATGCCCTACACGCCATCCTTAATGGCGGACCTCCCGAGCCACTTGAGATCATCCCACCCGAGGATGACGTGGAGATGGGTGATGGTGAGGATGCTTCCGACGTCGAGGACGGAGCACCACCCTCTCCCATGAGAGGTGTCGACGACTACTACGGCGATGACGACGAGTAGTTGTCACGACCGGTGGTCGTAGCTCTATGTGTTGTAGGAATTGTAATCTCGTGAGGCATGTAACCGTGTATGGAAAACGATCCGCGTGTTGTTAATTAAGCTCTCCGAGATTTCTGTTTGTTTATGGGTCGCATATGATGTAACCTAAGACCGTGTTGTATCGGATTCGTGGTTTCCCGTGTATCAAAAATTTCTATCATGTTGCTAGCTATGTTGGAATCTATGGAATATGTGTGTTGCCAATGCATTATGCTTATTTCATCAATATTTCCTTCGTACATGCAAGCTGAAATTTTTGGTCCCTTATGTCCAATGTTATGTTTTCTTGCTATTTTAGCTCTTGGCCTAATGAGCTAACGTGAGAAAATTTTCATATATGACAGATGGTGAACACCCGTCGTGGCGAAGCTTCCGGCAGTGGTCATGGTGCGAGGGAAGAGCAACTCCCTAACCCTCCACCTCTCACGCCGTTGGAACAACTCGTGTCCAACCAAAACGAGATGTTCCGCTTGTTCTTTGCAAGCCAAACGAACCAAGGACAAGGCCAAGGACCGCCACCCCAAGGGCCGAGGAATTCCACCTATGCCGACTTTTGGGCCACTCAACCGCCCAAGTTTGGTGAAGCTACTACCGATCCCTTGGAGGCGGATAATTTCCTCCGCATTATTGAGTCGAAGTTTGCTCTCCTCAATTGCACATCGAAGCAAAAGGTTCTCTTTGCGGCTCGACAACTTCGTGGCTCCGCTAGTGCATGGTGGGCAAGTTTCACCGCCGCCCTTCCCGCCGGTACTCAAATGAATTGGCCGGACTTTTGCACCGCGTTTCGCGCGCATCACATCCCCGCCGGTCTCATGAAGCGCAAGTTGCAAGAATTCCTCAATTTGAAGCAAGGTACCGGAACCGTGCAAGAGTATACACGGAAGTTCAACTACTTGGCTCAATACGCATCCTATCATGCCCACACGGATGACAAGAAAAAGGATTGCTTTCGTTCGGGGCTAAGCCCAAAGTTGCAAGATCGCTTGGCCCAAGTCACTACCGGCACGTTCAATGACTTGATGAGTGCCGCAATTGTGCAAGAAGATGCTATCCGTGCTCACCAAGAGGACAAGAAGAGGAAGCGTGCCGTAGGAAATCCATCCGGCTCCGCTCCGCCCAAGTACAAGCTAGCTATCACTTCCCCGTCCGGATAGAAGTTTCGGGCCGCATTGCCGCCGACGGGGGATCTCGTCGGTTTGTGCCACAGCCGCACCACCACTCTCACGGTGGAAATCAGCAGCACAACAATTCATTCCGCCCTCCACAGCAGCAATACCAAGGTGCTAGGCCCGGTCCTCAAGGTCCATGCTTTAATTGTGGACGTCCGGGTCATTTTGCAAAGGATTGCCGTGTTCCGACACGTAACCACGGCAACAACAACAACAACACCAACAATGGTTCCGGAAGTGGCAACAACAATCAAAACCGCAATGGGAATAATGGAAATGGGAACCGCAATCAAACCTCCACTCCAAATGCTAAGAATGGCCGAGTCAACTATACCACGGCCGAAGAGATTCAAGCGGGTGAACCGGTACTCTCGGGTATGTTTTCGGTCAACAACCATTCCACTTTGGTTCTTTTTGATTCGGGTGCAACTCATGATTTCGTTAGTCAAGCATGTGCAAAAACATTACAACTCACTCCTACCGTTTTGGATATTCCCTATATCATCACATCACCCGGTGGGAAAATAAAAATAAACCTAGAGTTGAGGCAAGTACCCCTAAACCTAGAAAGAAAAGTATACCCCTCCTCTCTCATAATTTTAGGTGGGCAAGGAATAGACGTAATTCTAGGTATGAGATGGATGAAACTCCATAAAGCCGTTTTGCACATCGATTCCCGAGAAGTTCACCTAAACTCACCACTCCATGGTCCGTCTATTCTCCGATTACCCCATCCCACATTCTCCACCTCAAAAATCTACCATCTTGAGGGAAAAAGGATTGAGGATATTCCCGTGGTATGTGAGTTTCCCGATGTGTTCCCGGATGACTTACCGGGCATCACTACCACAGAAATGGTCATTAGTGACGGATTTTTTCATCATCAGTGACGTAAATTAAACCCGTCACTAAAAACGCGTCACTAAAGGTAGGTCATTAGTGACGGTTCAATATCCGTCACTAAATTCATACTGACGGTTAATTGAGGAACCGTCACTGATTGTGGTGACGGCAATTGAAAAAAACGTCACTAAAATACTGTGATGGGAAAAGCAAGATCTGTCACCGATCTATGTGACGGGAAAAAATAAAACCGTCAGTATTGCCACTGACGTGGAATCAAAAACCCGTCACTAATGACAAATATCAAAACAAAAAAAAAAAGAAACAAGAAATGTCTTTCGGTGCTCTGACCTATTATAACATTTATAAGAATACACTCAAACACAAACATGATTACAATACCAATATACACTCCCAACTATGCAAAAGCTAACAAAATGTTAACAGAAAAATGAAGTCCACTAAAATCAAATTCAAGTCTTAATCGGTTCAAGTCACATACTATCCAAGATTAGAAGTCACATCTGTTTGGCATATCACAGCCTTACATAACAATATGGGCTTGCTGGAGCAAGGTTGATAGATGTGACATGACTGAATACATGCAGCCTTACATAATGATATGGGCTTACTGGAGCAAGGTTGGGCACTCCACCTGAGAGCAGGAAATAAGTGTTTAAGTGTTCAGTGTCTACTTACTTAAGATTCAAGGTAAAAAATATTACACGAGCAGCAGCCTAATATAAAAGAAATTGAAACCCAAATAACATACCCAAAATATGTCATTGAAGACAATGTCAGGTAATATATATAGAAAACCTGAAGTTAAAATAGCGATTCTGACAAGGTAGGCACATCAAGAGAAATATAAGACAAAAACTGCGACTAGTGATGCTTAAAAGTACAGCAGAATTTTCAAGTTAGTCATGGGGATAAAAAACAAGGATACCTTAATGATTCTATCATCAGCAAGTAATGATTTTAAATACCACCAACAATAAATGAAGGTGGCTATCACATCAAATACTTCTCAAAACATAAGGACAATTGTAGCTTACTCGAACAAACTTTATATGCAGGTAAAATGTAGCAGCAGCTTCTTCCAGTACTTTATCTAGATGATGCGTATAAGTACACCTACAAAGGCATTTTTAGGAATACAGTGAGCAAAAATCTCTGATATATTAGTGCACAACATTCTTGTGCATGTTTCTGAACAAAAGAGGGTATAGTTGATATATAGTAAACGCAACAACTTCAGGTCGCCCTTCATGCAACAGTTGCCCAAATTGACGTTCAGATGTAAATGGTATGATTCTTGACGGCCCTAGGTCGTTGAGATATCCAGTATAGTACCTATAGATTTAAAGATTAGGACAATGCAAAAAGGATGCAAATGAGTTAGTTTCAAGATCTAAAACGTACACAAGCCATATCACGAGCTTGGGTGAATCTAACATTTTCATCTAGATTTAGTGCTCAATAACTTCTAGTGCGTGATACATTCTTTGCATACTCTGGCATGGCTTTTATTCATCGATGGTGAAGATCAACACAAAAATATGATTTAGTGAGATTGCTGGTTCAAATCGATTTTGCGCAGTAAAGATATTCAATTCTTTGCACAAATCAATGGGAAAATGTAAGCAATCAACAACAGAGCTTGGAAGGGAAAATGACATGAATTAGCTTTACTCACTCAGTGGCTGCAACAAAGTAACAATGGTTCCATGTTCTGCAATTTTATGACATGACTTAGCTTTCGCAGTGTTGCAATTAGCTATCCCCAACCTACCGTTTGAACAAGCAGTGTGATAGGCTGGCCCAATGACATCAAAGCTCAAAGTACCAAAACTAGTGTATGTTTAGGTTGAAAAACACCACCGCTCCCAGACTTATAGCATAGATGCAGCCAATGCTATCCATGAAATGTGTTTTTCAAAAAAAAAACCCCTCTTAACAAACAGTTAAATCTCTATGAAAATGGCCCAGACAGAGTTATCCATTGCACTCCATAAGTAAAACAAATAAAGTTATAAAGTGCAGTATTTAGTTGTAATATTATTCAGCTAATAGGGTACAGTTATCAGTTAATTATACATGCACATCTTCAGGTCCTGAAACAAGGCATAGAAGAGTACGTACCTAGAACAGCTCTTGATCTCAACCATCTTGGACTTGACCTAGCTATCCTTCATGTGCAGGAGCAGAGCAGCAATGCGTCGATCGAATCATCCACCACATAGTTTGGACACAATAATAACTGGAATGAAAGGGGAGCAGTTCCTACACAAGGGAGCAGATCCTACATGAACATGGAGCCTAACAACTTCGACTGAAGGGTGGGATCTTGGGATCTGGCGAGTGATGCGACGAGGGCGGCCTAGCCCCATGGGCCGGCAGGCAGGGCGACAAGCTCCAGCGGCAGCGACGAGACGAGCTTGCGGCTCCGGTAGCGGCGAGAGCCCGGCCGCGAGTAACGTCGCCCTGGTGGTTGCGTCCTAGGTGGTAGCGGCCTAGATCTCGCCCATAAGCAAGGGAGCGTGTCCGGTGGGGATCTAGCGGGTGATGCAACCGCCATGGATCTCGTAGAGGGTGGTGACCAGGGCGGATCTCGTGGAGAAGGCTGCTGGATGAGGCTTGTGCTTGGAGGAGCCGAGAGAGGAGGACGAGCTGTCGAGAGTGGTCGGAGGAGGATGTGATCCGATGGGGAGTGGAAGTTGGAGGCTCTCATGGCGGCGCGGTTGGAATGAGTGCTCGCCTGCTTGGTACGGCTGGATATGGAGGCTCGATCCACTAATTTAGTGACGGATTTTAAAAAACCGTCGGTGATACAAATAACAGTGGCGTTTCCCTAAAAAACGTCACCGGTACTGCTTCGGAGTCAATTAGTAGTGACATGTTTCAGAAAAAACGTCACAAATTTTATAGTAGTGACGAAATTTTCTTAGCCGTCACTAATGTCACGTCACTAAAAACCATTTCTGTGGTAGTGCATGCCATCCGATCGGGATGTTGAGTTTAAAATTGAGCTCCAACCCGGTACGGCACCGATTTCCCGTAGGCCGTACAAAATGGCTCCCAATGAGCTAGCAATCTTGAAGGAGCAATTGGGTGAGCTTATGGACAAAGGATATATTCGACCTAGTTCATCTCCGTGGGGATGTCCCGCTCTCTTTGTGAAGAAGAAAGACAAGACGCTACGTCTATGTGTGGATTATCGCCCTCTCAATGCGGTAACTATCAAGAATAAATACCCACTCCCTCGGATTGATGTTCTCTTTGATCAACTAGTTGGTGCTAAGGTTTTCTCTAAGATTGATCTCCGATCCGGTTACCACCAAATCAAGATCCGAGCCGAAGATATTCCAAAAACCGCATTTTCTACGCGGTATGGTCTCTTTGAATATCTTGTCATGTCTTTTAGACTTACAAATGCTCCGGCTCATTTCATGTATTTGATGAATTCGGTCTTCATGCCCGAGTTGGATAAGTTTGTCGTGGTCTTCATTGACGACATTCTTATTTATTCGAAGTCCGAAGAAGAGCATGCCGAACACCTTCGCATTGTTCTCCAACGGCTTCGTGATCATCAATTGTATGCCAAGTTTAGCAAGTGTGAATTTTGGTTGAAGCAAGTCCCGTTCTTGGGTCATATCATATCCACGGAAGGTGTCGCCGTTGACCCAAGTAAGGTGGGAGAAGTGCTTACTTGGAAATCCCCAAGATCGGTGAGACAAATCCGAAGTTTTCTTGGTCTTTCCGGCTATTATCGGAAATTCATTCCCAATTTTTCAAGCATAGCCAAGCCTATGACAAAATTGTTGGAGAAGGATGCTAAGTTTAAATGGAGCCGTGAATGTGAAGAAGCCTTCCAAACTCTCAAGAAGCATTTGACATCCGCTCCGGTGTTAGCCCAAGCCGACATCACCAAGCCGTTTGACGTATATTGCTTTGCGTCCGGCACCGGTCTAGGATGTGTGCTAATGCAAGAAGGTCGTGTCATTGCTTATGCTTCTCGCCAACTTCGCAAGCATGAACAACACTACCCTACCCACGATTTGGAACTAGCCTCGGTTGTCCTTGCTTTGAAAACTTGGAGGCACTATCTACTTGGAAATCTTGTCAATCTTTACACCGATCATAAGAGTCTCAAATATATCTTCACCCAACAAGAGTTGAATATGAGGTAACGTAGATGGTTGGAATTGATCAAGGATTATGAGTTGGAAATCCATTATCATCCGGGTAAAGCTAATGTGGTTGCCGACGTTTTGAGTCGCAAGGATCAATGCAATCACGTTATCGGTTTTTCTATGGAAGATTCGGAAATTTCAGATTTTAGAGAACCAAGTTTTCGAGTCATTCCCTATGGTTCATTATATAATCTAGCTCTCATTCCTACCCTTCGTGAGGAAATTATTGAGGCACAAAAGAAGGATGAAGGAATGGAATTTATTCGGCAAAAGATTGAGAAAGACGAAGCTACACGTTTCGACAAGATGACAATGGTGTATTATGGTTCAACCAACGTCTCGTTGTTCCGAAGAATATGGAATTACGGAAGAAAATAATGGATGAGGCACATTTGTCTAAATATTCCATACACCCCGGTAGCAACAAGATGTATCGCGGCCTAAGAGAAAAGTTTTGGTGGACACGCATGAAGCGTGAGATTGCACGATACGTGGCCGAGTGCGATACTTGTCAACGAGTGAAAGCCGACCACTTAAGAAAAGCCGGATTATTGAACCCATTGAAGATTCCCGTTTGGAAGTGGGAGGACTTTGCTATGGATTTTATCGTTGGATTGCCTCTCACGTCAAAGAAGCATGATTCAATTTGGGTTATTGTGGATAGATTAACCAAGTCCGCACATTTCATTCCCGTCCATACCACCTATAATACCAAGAAGTATGCCGAGCTATACATCTCAAGAGTGTTATGTTTGCATGGAGTACCTAAAACCATTGTTTCCGATCGAGGTCCGCAATTTGTATCTCGCTTTTGGGAGCAATTGCATTCTTGTCTTGGAACCACTCTCATTAGAAGCTCCGCATATCACCCTCAAATGGATGGACAAACCGAAAGGTTGAATCAATATTTGGAGGATATCTTGAGAGCATGTGCTATGGAAAATAGAGGGAATTGGGATGATTGTCTCCCATTCGCCGAATTCTGGAATGTCGCCATTCAAAGCATTGTATGGTCATTCTTGTCGTACACCCTTAAATTGGTCGGAAGCGGGAGAAAGAACCAATTTTGGTCCCGATCTTGTCACTCAAGCCGAAGAAAAGGTTCGACAAATCCAAGCCAACATGAAAGCCGCACAATCTCGTCAAGTGAGTTACGCTAATAAGAGGAGACGTCCATTGAAATTTGAGAAGGGAGATCATGTTTATCTTCGTGTCTCTCCGAATAAGGGCGTATCTCGGTTTGGAATTAAAGGAAAGTTAGCACCCCGCTATATCGGACCCTACCCGATTGTGGAAAAGCATAGCGCGGTTGCTTACCGATTGCAATTACCGGAAAGTCTTGCTCGTCTGCACAATGTGTTCCATGTCTCTCAACTCAAGAAATGCTTGAAGCCTCCGATAGATGTGGTCATCTCCGACACCGATCAACTAGAAGAATATCTCTCCTACCCCGAATACCCCGTCCGGATTATTAGTCAAAATGACCGAGTAACTCGCAATCGCACCATCACCTTCTATAAAGTGCAATGGAGTAACCACACCGAAGAAGAAGCAACTTGGGAACAAGAGGATTTTCTAGAGAAGAATTTTCCCGAGTTCCTCGCGTCACACAAATCGGTAATTTCGTACTCCCTCTCCTTAATTCGTAGCGATTCTCGGGACGAGAATTCCTTTAAGGGGGAGGGCTGTGACATCCCGTGTCATGATTATGGTTAAGTAAGTAACTAGTACCCTAATCACATCACTAATTAGGCACTAATGATGATCACCCAAGGGAAGGGAAGAAAAATAAAAAGAGGAAAAAGAAAACCTAACTAAAATCCTAACCCTAACCAAACCCTAAAGGAAGTGCAAAAAATTATAGAGACACCACCCCTAGATTTTTGCACCACTGCATTGTTCATGTAAAAAGAGGAATTTACAGCATTTTTATAAAATTTTTGAATAAAGTTTGGAATGCCCAAAAATTCAAATTCAAATCTGAAATGCTCCTGTTTATGAATTTTGTATGAATTTTTGGAGACACTTTTAGAAGTTCAAACTTTAAGATGAAAATTAAAGCGCATCGTGCTGAAGCTCTAGATATTTTTATTTCAAAAGTTGGAGCAACAGAAGTATGGTTTTCGTCCAAAGTTTCAAACTACAGATTCGAATTTCAAAAATCCAGCTCGAGTACTTGTTGCCCGCCGGGCAATGGCGGCCGGACCGCCGGTCCGGCCAGCCTGGGCGCCGCCCGCGCGTGCCCCGCCCCGTCAAGTCGCCACGCAAGCCCTGCCACAACCCCCAACCGCCCCTGTACCCGCCGGCCAACAGGAGCGGCCGGAAGTGATGGCCGCGCCCCTCCTCCCCTGCCGGCCGTGCGCCGCCCTCCGCCCCTCCCCTTAGAAAATGCCGCACAGGAGCCAAGGCCCCATCTAAGCACCCCCAATCATCGCCCCGGCTCCCTCTGCTCCTCTCCGCGCCCCGCCCGGCTGCCTCTCCCTTGGCCCGCCCGTGAATCGAGGAAAAGGTCGCCACCGTCCGCCATGGCCGCCCGCGCCGCCTCCGCGTCGCGCGTCGCCTAGGAAGGTCGCGCCACCCTCCTTTCTTCGCCATCTCGTGCGCAAGGTCATGCCCAAGCTCCCTGCCGACGCGCTCCCCTTCCTCTGCTCCGGGTCGCCGGAATTTGGAGAAAGCCGCCGCCGTCGTCGCACCGCTCCGCCCCCTCCGTCGAGCCGCCACCACGGCCCGCCTCGGCGCCGCCCGAGCCCACGCCGCGACTCCCCGTGCTCGGGTGGTGCTCCCGGACCAGCCCCTCCTCCTCTCTCCCCCTGCGCTGAGCGCACGCCGCCGCCGAGTCCCCGCGGGCGCCGCCGCTCGCCGCGGCCCGTCTCCGGCCACCGCCGGACCCCGCGGACCCCACCATGTGTTTCGCCACTTCACGAGCTTCATTTTCCCCAAAGCGCGGACCATGCGCCGCCCCGTAGCGCCGCCACGAGCGAGCTCGCCAGCGACGCGCGGCCCTCTCGTTTAAAATTTGACCAGTGGCAAATCCGTAAATAGATCCGAACTTCATTCAAGTTTGAAAAATTCATATCTCGCGTTTGAAATGTCCAACAATTACAAACTAAAATGTTTTGGAAACTAGAAGACCTGTACTTTCATAAAAGTAACATGAGCTGGTCAGTTTTGCATGTTTTCATATTTTTACAAAAATGGCAAAAGTCAACCCCTGAAAAATTAACTAAGCCATAACTTTAAAACTATAGATCTAAAAGAGATGCCACTTGGCCAAAACGTTCACCCAGGCATACACGAATTTTTGGCACTGGAAGCTCTGCATTTCATCTCATATTTGTCAAGTTATTGCATTTCTTGCATTCTCTGTGTTTAATTTTTAATTAAATCTTTATAATTTATTTTTGCATGAGACGTGGTAATTAATTTCCTCTTAGTACTGTTCATATGTAGAAAAGTCCATGTTAATTTTTTGAGCATGTTAAATAATTATTTTTGCAAACCCTAGATCTAAATCCCTAAAAGGTTATTTTCAGCACATGTGTAATTAATTTCGTATCTCCGAAAATTATGTTTCTGCATGTTTATGTAATTTCCACTAATCACCATGCCCCCTAGCACCTCATGGCAGGATTAGTAAAAAGGTTGCATGCATTTCACGTATGTGTTAATTTGTGAGGTCGAATTCTTATTAAAAGTGAAATCGTCATCGCATGTGATGCTAGACACTTAAGCCTAAGTTTCTTCGAATCGCATTTTAAAAACTTGCCAAACCTTAACACTGAACCTGCATAAAACACAGCACCCATGTACATGTTGTAAGTCCTTGTTCATATATTAGTAGGGTTATGCTTGTGCATGTAATTAATTTCTCGTGAATGGAACAAGAGTTGTATTCATGCTTATTAGGGTTCAATTAAACAAAGCTTTTGGTTAATTCGTTCATGTGCATCTTTACAAAAAACAGCACATATGCATTGCCATCATCATCGACCTTGTATTCATGTTACTTATGCATTGCATTTCATCTTCTAGGTGACGACGCCGAATTGATCCCGCCGGAAGAGACGGTTGCAAAGCTCAACGCTTGTGAGGCTAGTGCTAACTTCGATCACTCTCAAGGCAAGCCCCGGTGCATTCCTATTATTTTGAAATGTCTTTCTTTATCACTTTATTAAGGATGATGATTGTGCATTTAAGTTCTAGGAATTGTTTGGAAATCCACGTGCATAATTTCCTATATGTCCTATGTAAAGTAGGCGTCATACCTCCGATAGAAATGCTATGCTAGAGCTATGGAGTCAACGATAGAATGGGGAATCTCACCTATGGTTTATGATTAAACTTGAACATGATGAACTTGGTTAAAAATTGAGAACACCCCATTGTGGCCCCGCGAACAAGTTTGAGTTGTGTACCACTTGCATACCTTTCTTATGAGGATTGGTAAACCTATGTAGCTTGTAAGTTGTAAAGTAAGCCGGATATCTCACCGACCCGGAGGTGATGTGTATGGCACCGGTGGTTGCACGGGTTGAGGACCGTTGGAGAGTACATGGGTTAAGCCTTGGGCGCGTTGTTGAACGGTCGCAAGGGGACGTGTACTCGGGGTCGGTGGCCCCGTGTTTTACTTTATGATGAACTCGCGAACGGTGGCCATACGTGTTCTTAAATGATGCGTATGTCGTGCATTTGGGTCTTTCCTGCAGGATTAATAATTCGATAATTATCGCCGTTTCCTCTCGGTTAATGAGTACCACTTGTTTCGAGCAGTTCACAATGTGTAGTAATGAAAAGAGGATGAATAGCTTGCTGTTTTATATGGATATTAAATTGTATTGCAACTCTTGTATTGTTAGCATGCTCACTAAAGTTCCTTTTTATGCGGCAACCCTATTAATTTGGCTAAGTCATAAAATTTGCCAACCTAACTAGCATAGGTGCTATTTATGCAAAAAGGCCAAGTTAAACCGGTCAAGCCCCATGCATCTAGGAGTCGGTCTTAGATGACCAATTTGACAGGTAAGACTTGCGGAGTATGTTAGATACTCGAGGCTTTGCCACTATATGTTGATTTACGGGTTTCCCGCAAGCCGGGTTTTGCGATTGTTGTGGTAAGGTTGTTTGGGATGGAGAAGAGCCCAAAGAGTGGACCATTGAATGGGTTCCTAACTCTCCGACCCATGAGGAGTGAGCCATGACCTAGGCCGGCATGGTTCATCTAAGTTATCTATGTATCGTCGAGTCGTGTTTTCGCTTCCGCACTTTATTTCGAACAAAGATCATGGTTATGTAAGACTTTTATTCGAACCTAATGTATCTTTTATTCGAACTCTATGTTGTAATCAAGACTTAATTGTGTAACCTTGCAAATCGTGTATGTTTGTTAATGTGATGCTATGTATGGTTGCTTCGTCAATCATCTCCCAAGGCGATCCGTACCACACTTAACTATCTTTCGGGATAGGGGTGTGACAAATATTCCCCTAGCATCTTTTCTTTTTCCCCATTTTTAGTTTGTGGTTAACTCCCGAAACGAAAAATCTAATTCAAGGCCTTCCCAAAGTTGAAAATTAATGGGGCAAATTTTTCTGGATAGCATAAATCTAGAAAGTGACATGCACGTTGAGTTCATGCAAAAATACCTTCTAGATAAATTCTAATAATTCCGGGAATATGCTTAAAAGTTAAGTTTCTCTGATTTAATTGAGGTACCAAACCTTGATGAAATCCAGTGGGATTTTGTCCTAGATTTTTCTTTTGACATGCACTAGAACATATATTTTTGGTAGGCCCCACTTGTGTTGTAAAATATTGAGTTGTAGTTCAATTAAAAGTGCATTTGAATTTATTCGAGGCCCAAAACATATTGCATGTCAATGATTTTCCCATCTTAAGATTGCTCACATAATGATGCATTTCCTGGGAGATTCCAGTTCCCACATAGCATTATCTACTTCAGTCTTAATCTGGGTTTTTGTTTTCCTCTCATGTGACTTCTGGAATTTCTTGTTTTCTTCACGAATTTTCTGGATGTCTTCCTTTGATGTTAACTTTATTGCTGCCAACTCTTCCTCCGCCTTCTGTCTTGCTTTCCATTCTTCATGTATCTGGTTGTGGAGATTGTTAAACTTTTCCTCTACCTACAAATAACAGGTGGTACCGATGGTACCGATGTGCGCAATGAGTTCGTCATCTGTCTCTTTCTTCAATTTATCTGGTTCTTCGGCTGAATCTTTGTCAACAACCCCACTGTTCTGTGACTCGTGTAATTCCTGGAGCAAGGGAGAAAAAAATGAGAATATGAGAAGAAAACATGCATGAAACATACTTCAAAAGTTGGGCCACAAACCTTAATCTGGTTGAGCATCTGATTCGAGAATGGTAAACCGCCATGGCTTGAAATGACGGAGTCCACTTCATCTAGTAGCTTCTTGCGCTGAGCTTGCCGCTTCTGGGCATCGGTAGTTTTATTGTCAAATAGAACAATTCTACCTCCACATATATTTTTGAGGTCCTGTGAAAAACAAGAAAATTGTTATTTATCCTCTAGTGAATACAAAGAAATGTTATCAGAGTTCTAACAGGCTGGAATGAAACAAACCTGCAAATAACTTGTGCCATTATTCTTCAGCATGTTTGTCAACCTGATCTCGTCAACATGATCACCATGTGTGAAGACCAGTATCATATGCTCAACGATCTTTTCACTGAAGAACATTTTAATAGAATTAATGTTAGCTACGTCTTCTGGAGTAAACCGACATTGAGCTGATAAAACTAGTAGCATAGCATGAATCCCATCCCAGGACATATCCAGACATTTGGAGACCTCTTTAAGGATATCTTCTTGAGCCCTGTTAATGTTGGAAAACCCTGCTCCAGAAACAAGAACTAGAGTGCGTTAGTAATGGCCTTTTCCGGGAGCGAACTCTTGGCCTCTGTATGCACAATCCAAAACATGAACTATTATTTTTTTTATTCAGAAGAAAGATGAGAATCACACAATAAAACATTTTTTTGGAAAACACCTGGAATCAGTTTTTGATCCGATGGTATATTAATATACTCGTATCAACGGAAACAAATGACACATACGTAATTTATCAAAAAAGATAAATTCAACCCTATTGCAACACAAATCTAAGACTAGCCTCAACCTGTTTATTGTCTCCGCAGATGAACCCGACTTCCTCGCAGCCGGGTGCACACCGATAATACGAACTCAATAGTAAATCAATGAATCCGCGTCCAGGTTCCACATTAGCCTTCTGGAGAGCCACAAAAGTTCATATCGTTCCCTATTATTTGTCACCCGTGTGTGGATTTGTACAGCCGGAGCTTCTCCTCCTCCTGCCAGACATATAAGAGTGGAGAACGGCACGGTGCGGGTGCGTGGAGAGGCAGCAGCTGGGGTTAGCAATGGATAGTCACATGGTCGACTTTTTAGCAGCGAGAGGGCTTGCGGGGCGGTGTGACGAATCCGAAAGGCACCGGTGGCTGGGGGCGGGGCCGGGAAGAAAAGGTGCGGCCGGTAGCAGGCTGTGCGGGTGGAGGACGGTGGGGATGTTGGATTAATCACGGCGGCACGGGTTATATCATGGGGACGAAGAAGGTCAGAGTGTGGGTGAACAACGGTTTCATGTTATCGTGAGCCGTCACCTGAATCGCGGAAAATATATTTGCTGTTCAATTATTCTACTACAGAATAGCAACATGCTGTTAGACAGATCTCTTGCTGGCCTTTGGGCCCAGCAGCCCAAAACGCGCCCTGATCGGGGGCGCCCAAACCCTAATGGTTGGTAGGCCCCTGTGACACTGCGCAATATAAAAAGGAGGTGGGGGCCGGGGCACGCGGTACGATGTTCACCTGCGCCGCCAGCACCCCACCGACATTCACAGAACCCTACCGATCTAGAGCTGCGCAGCCAGTCACGGGAAGTCCCGTTGCCGCCGTCGCCACCACGACGACATCCACCGACGCCCTCTCCCTGTGGTTCGAGTCCGTCCTTGCACTCGACATGATGGCCACCAAAGGAGCTAGCGGATCTGGATCCGCACCGGCGACGAGCTTGCCTGCCCTCACCAACACGATGACTGTGAGCATCACCACAGTGATGGCCCCGTCGTCATCCTCAACCCCGGCTTTCAACATCTCTGGTAACCCCTCTCTCTCTCTCAGATCTACGCGAATAGGATATATGCTACTAGTTCTAGATCGATGCCTAGATCTCCAGTTTAACACATGCGTCTTTGGATTATTCAGGGACACTTGCACTTAGATCACTCTGCGTGCACCAAATGCAATATTACACTTAACAGCGCTTGAAAACTGCTGCGTCAAATAACTATATCCTGATTGTAGCAAAAAGAAAGACAATTCTAGCATCTCTGATAAAAAAGGAACATGGGATCACTCAGCAAACATTATACCCATATGCAAAGAAAGGGAAACTAATTATTATAGCGGATTAAAGCATTTTGCTGCGAGATACTTACCCGGTGTGTCGATGATCCTGACGGTGCGTCCGGCCCAGCCGTCATCAGCAAACGTTGTGCTCAACATCTGGCAGGTCTCGGTGACGCTGCAGAAGGAACCCTCCGACTCAAGCGCATCACGTCCAAGGATGCTGTTGGCGGTGGCGCTCTTCCCTGACCCGACCTTTCCAGTGAGGACAAGGGTGACATCGCCAGGGTAACGGCAGTGTGGCACCGAGCTGGAGCCGTCGCCGTCGCCACCGCCCATCGTCACGCGACTGAGAGCTGCAGGACCAGTTATCAACGGTAGTTCGATCAGTCGATCGATCGAGGAAGCCAACAATCAGCACACTCAGATGCGAGTCGTCGTCTGGCTATGTATATGAAACGGGCTGAACGGTGGGCGGAAAGACGGAGAAAGCTCAAAAGGCAGTATAAATAACATGTTAGTGGGTGGGTGGAAGTTTAGTTGGAGAAAAAATATAAACTCGTTATGGGGTGGGTGGAAGGACGAACGCGTCGCTGCACATTATAATATAAACTCGTTATGGGGTGGGTGGAAACTGGACGGAAAGCTCCATCGGCGCGCGGTGTAAGGGGTCGGTGGAAGAATGACCCCTTTTCCAGTTTGCTATACAACGAAATATTCCTTAAAATAGTTTCAAAAAATATTCCTTAAAATATCTTCACCGACCGAAATCACTTCGTAGCGTTTGGAGGGAAGAAAAAAAATCCAATTTGGCAGTGCCGAAAGTTGCATATGATCGGGGAAGCGGAACCTTAAGGGGGCATGTGCCATGTGACATGCGGCCCTCCGATCAGCTCATGTTTGAGATTCGCGCAGGTTGGACCCAGGTGCAATACCACCCATTAGGCCTTGTTCGTTTTACCATAGAACCACATGGATCGTAGCGCAAACCACATGGAACACAAAAATATGAAATGGTTCAAGTTCAACTCGAAATGGTCGTTCGGTTACGTATGGATTGGCATGGGAACCAATCCGATTCCAATCCATTCCATGCCTTGAAGGCCTAGCACCAATCCATGACTCTAACCCATAGAACGTAGCAAGTCCGGATGAAGTAAAAGAGCTGGAACCACTCAATCCATGTCTGGAAACAGATCCATATGGGATCCATTCCCATAAAAACGAACAAGGCCTTAGTTGGAACGTAGACGTGTAGAACCTAGACACCGTATCGTGCACCTGTCACTACCGGAAATCGGTGTCGTATAGCACACGGCAAACCCTTTCGCCGTAGGTGGCCTACGGTAACCACCCGACGACAGCAATATTGAAAATATAAGCACTTTCAGTTTTAATTTAATCCGGAAATAAATCATGAATATGATAAACAGATTGTTAATTAAATTAGACTAGTCTACGCAAGATCTAGACATGTCTAATAAGCACAAGAAGATGAAAATATCTACCATACTATCCATAACTATCATGCGGAGATAGAGCGCGAAGGCTAGTATGGAAGACATAACGCAAGTAGAAGGTCCGTACGTTTCCGACCGGACGGGGTAGAGGAGTTGACGACGACGTTCAGCAGCATCACGACGAAAACAGTGACGTGCGTGGCTCACGCGACAGGAACGAAGGCGCGCCGTGGTGGAAGCGATCGAGCAGTCGCGCAGAGCGCTTCCCAAAAACCTTATTCGCCTTCTCCCGGTGTAGGATCGCTGAAGGCGCTGGTTCCAGAGACCTGCTCTCCCGTTCGCCGGTGCATGCCGACGATTGGGATGGAGTAGTCCGGTGGCGCAGCAGCAAGAGAGGCTAGAACCCTAGGTAAGTTCGTGGGAGAGTTTCTGCGGCGGCGCCCGTACTTTTATATAGGAGAGACCGCTAAGGTTAGGCGAAACTAAACCGAGTCGGTTTCCAAAACAGAAAACGTATTGGACTCACAGTAAAAATAAAGTGCAAAGGAAGTCGCGCCCCTGCAAGGCAAGGGGATTTTGGCGGACCATTCACGCAGGTGATGCGCGGTCGCGCCCATTGCCCACGCCCGCCCCACCCGGCCCGGCGAGGCGAGGCGAGTGCGTGTTCGTGAAGTCGGCGACTTGCTCCGGTCGACGGGACAGGTGGTACTCGCTATCGTGAGGGGCAGCGATTCGAATCGATTTACATCCTGCAGGAGAAACCTGGTTGCACGTCACATACGCGCTTCCCGTAAGCCGCATGAGACAACCTTTCCCAGCCAGCACTCTAGTGCTAGTCGGGCCTAGCTCCCTCGAGAAGGGTCCCTCACGTGATGTCGTCCCGGACGTCATCCGTGACTAGAGTGCTCCCTCCTCTCCTCCCAAATTCCTACCTAGTAACCAAGGGAGTATGGTACCTCTCTAACATACAGCAACAGTCGGTACATCGATTTACTAGGCCCATTAACACCAGCATGCAAACAGTACGTTCAACCTTATCCACATGGACCGGACACGACGCGGTCCTTGTGTGCACGGACGGGGCTACCACCTTAAAGACTCTTTCCGTACTTCACTTTCCACCTAAGTTGCCCCTCCGGCCTCCAATTTCCATCTCGTACTCAATTCCTTAGCATCGTGTCCAAAAAGGTGATTGTCCTATCTAAGAGTAGTCTCCGTACCACTCAACATATCATCGCCCTAATTAAGCGAGCATCTACGTAGGGCTATCGAACAAGGATAAACAGTGTCCTACCGCATTCTAGGGTTTTCATCGCAACTCCTATAAACCTAGTGCACAATACAGGCCTACAAGCATGTAGTGATAAAATAAAAGACTTAAACTTAAAAGGTTGTGCATTGGAGCTTGCCTTGAGCTTGACCCCGAACAACTGGATCAACAACGAACAACTTCTCGGCTCCTCCTCACCGGATACCGCGTTCAAGCACCGCAGCTACATGATGCAAAGGTGATGTGTGAACTTGATGAAAACATGATTTGAATGTTTTATGGAATATGTGTGAATTTCATCAAATACACGTAATTTGGAAGTATAAAGTAAATTAGTTTTTAGCGAGGTGAAATGACTTAATTGTAATTAACAAATTAATTTACTTCATCAGCTCCCATGAAGCATTTAAATCATGATCACATGTGCAAGAAAATAAATCATTAATCCTAGCAAAAGCTAGGTAAAATAGCAATTAAAATGCATCAGGTCCTTAAGCACATGATATGGACAATAATTAAACTAAGCTTCATAATTAGGGGCAATTAAATAATTAACTAAGCACTTAACTTAAACCTCCTAAAATGGAATTAATCTAATTCATTTGCCGCTGATCATGCCAAAGCAAATGCACCATAACATAGTACATGCCTCAAGCATTCCAATAAATTTTAGTTTGCAATTTTTCGAGGTCCAGAACTCTAGATATGAATTTTTGAAGTTTAATTGGATTTCAGCCCTATTTACAAAAATGCCATCGGGGATTTAAAAATTAAATCCCGCGCCAAGGGCCACACGAGAGGATCACATGGTTGAGGGATCTAGATGTGGCCACGGCCACACGGGATCCTAGGCCGTATGGCGTAGCTCGCGGCCTCGCCAGCCTCCGGCCGGAGCCGGGCGGCGCGGTGGCTGGAACGACGTCGGTGGCCTACGCGCGGCCCGGAGCGGGGCCCGCAGGCGTGGCGCGACATGGCGGACCCGATGGTGGGGTCGAGCTAGAGGGGTCTCACCGGAGAAGGTGGCCCGGCGAGCGGCGGCGGGTGAGGAAACTCCGGCGAGGCGGCTCGTGCTCGGGAAGGAACAGAACGGGCCACCGCTTGGTCCGTGAGCTTCACCGCGACATGGGCTTCGACGACATGGCCTCTAAGAAAGGTGAGCAGTCCTGGAAAGTGGTCCTCGACGGTGAGGTGGAAGCGGCCGGTGACGGTGGAGGGAGAGAAGAGGAATGCCGGCTTCACCTCGTGGAGAGAACGAAAGGAAAACTCTGCGCAGGGTCCGGACGTGAAACCCGCACGCACGCGACCAACAAAGAGGCGGAAAAGCTCACCGGAGGGAGAAAATTTTGGCCGGGGAGGCACGGCGGTCGGAGAGGGAAAAGAGCTCGATTCGCCTCTCCGTGCCATGGTTCTCCTAATGGCCGGTTCGTGAAGGAAGGGGAGGCCGAGGCGGAGCTCCGAGTGGACGCGCTCGAGCCGGGGTGGCCCGAGGCGACCGGATGAGGGAGCTTGGCGGCGGCGGCCATGGCGACGGTGTGGGGAAGGCGGGAAGAGAGAGGGAGAAATGGGAGAGGAGTGGGGAGGGGCGCTCCCGACCGGTTCTTGGGCTCCTCCCCGAGCTCCCGACCGGTGGGTCGCGGCCGAGAGGCGGGCACACCGCGCGGCGCCTGCGTACCGACGCGCTGGCGCCGCGGCGCCCGCCTCGTGGGTCGCCAAGTGCGGCTGATCGGCAGGCCCCACGAGGAATATTCCCCTAGCATCTTTTCTTTTTCCCCATTTTTAGTTTGTGGTTAACTCCCGAAACGAAAAATCTAATTCAAGGCCTTCCCAAAGTTGAAAATTAATGGGACAAATTTTTCTGGATAGCATAAATCTAGAAAGTGACATGCACGTTGAGTTCATACAAAAATACCTTCTAGATAAATTCTAATAATTCCGGGAATATGCTTAAAAGTTAAGTTTCTCTGATTTAATTGAGGTACCAAACCTTGATGAAATCTAGTGGGATTTTGTCCTAGATTTTTCTTTTGACATGCACTAGAACATATATTTTTGGTAGGCCCCACTTGTGTTGTAAAATATTGAGTTGTAGTTCAATTAAAAGTGCATTTGAATTTATTCGAGGCCCAAAACATATTGCATGTCAATGAAAATCCTTGGAGGTGCACTACTCAACCGGTGGGTAATTTTAAAATTGCTAACTGTGCGAAAAACGTGACACCGGGTGTCACATTGGTCTTTAATAGCCACCAACACACGCCCAATACCGCAACTAGAATGCTCCCATGAAAAGTGCTAGCAAAAACGATGTGTACTTAACATTGTAAAAACATAAATCATGTCTAGAGCACCAGACTGCCCAACACATGGCAGCCGCTCCCACTACAAAAATATTGCTTTTTTTTCAAGTTAATCTGAGAAAGCCAATCGCCTACTTTATGGCAAACCTTCAAATGAGGAAAAGCAAGAGTTTGTACAAGCCTTCAAATGTTCCTGGCGTGGGAAAAGCAAGAGTTGAATTGTTTTTTTTTTTTCTCATTACAGATTTCACTTATGGCTTCCCGACTAGTTACGATTGGCTTTAGTTATCCTTTGTCAATATAACCTCTCTAGCGACAGGAAAGTCTTAATTTTAAGAGGTATTTCCAACTTCTGAATTAGCTTATGACGGAAAGGGGTGTCATGGTTTAATAATGATAAGTACATAGCCTAGGTAGAAAATCTCCCGTGATTATATAGTTTTAAGACACCATGTCTCTTTCATTGGTTAATCTGATAGTTGAAATTTTGGATACTAGGTCGTTGTATAGAGTGCTCCTGTCATAACCTGAGCCAATGAATCATTGGGGTTATATGTGACACTAAAAAGATTGGGATAAAGTTCTCGAAAAGAGGTCGTCCCACACCATGTATCTTTCTAGAAACGAACCTAGGAGGTATACTTAACATTGAATGAGATACGTGATAGGAACTCATTTATATGTAAGAGACCTCTCCAAAAGTGTGAATCCCCTTGTCAATTTCCCACATGTGACAATGTCTTGAATCCTAGGTATTTATTATGGATCAGCGATTGCCACATACCGTCCTTGTTAAGATGTTTAAATAACCATTTACTTAACAAGTACTTATTTTGGATCTCTAAATCAATTGTTCCTAATCATCCTTGATCTTTCAGGCGACATAAGAGGTGCCATTCAGCCAGGTGATATTTTTAATTCTCTTTACCACCCTGCCAAAAGAAACCAGATCTATAAAAGTCATGTTTAATGAGGACTCCTTCAAAAATCTCGAAGAAAGATATCATAAACATAGGGATGCTTCATAGAACCGATTTAAGCAGGTGAGACTCCAACAATATTAAAGACATTTCCCTTTCCTGCAGTTCAATCTCTTCTCAAATCCTTCTTCAATATCTCTCCAATCACTATTACGGAGTTGTGTGTGATGCATGTGGCTCCCCAAGTACTTAAAAGGGAATTCCTCCACGTTGCATCTAAAAAGCTCCATGTACTGACCTTCGAACTGAGCAGCCTCACCATAACAAAAGATTTTACTCTTATGAAAATTAATCTTAAGACCTAACAATTGTTAAAATGCAGTTAGTATTCATTTTAATTTTTGAACCTTTCCGATGTCATGGTCAACAATAAGATGGTGTCATCCACATATTATAATATAGATAACCCGTCATCGACAAGACGTGGAATAATGCCACTTATTTGTCCATCCACCTTTGCCCGGTTAATATGCAAGGCTAGCATATCCACTACAATGGTGAAGAAAATAGGTGACATCGATCTCCTTGGCGTAGACCTTTTCTCATTTGGAAGTAGTGTCCAATGTCATCATTAAATGACGACGAACCTCTCAACCAAATGTCACTAATTAGGGGAAAAGTTATTATAAGTCGTTTCAAAGTCAATTTTGCAAAGGACTCCGTTAAATATTTCGTACGGAGCTCATGGATAGTCTCGTGTAAAATAACTACCCCTCTATTATGTTTCTCCCTGGTAGGGCATGTTCTTTCTTGGTTATGCACACAGCACGGATTCCAGGGAGAGGACAACAGCGTGAACGGAACAGTTGGAAGCGCCATGCAGCAAAGTGGATTGAGATGGCTCCACGCAGACAAAGAGGACTCATCAACAACAAAAAGAATAGGCAAAAACATGATCTGCGCTCAATAAGGAAATGGAAAATACAATGGCAACTTAACCATAGCCTCTAAATAGGAACATGGATGGCAAAAGAGAAAGATGTAAATTTGCATCCATTCTGCAAAAAATATAAATTTAGCAAGCTTTCATAGTTATACGGCCTCCCAATGCCGCCAAGGTGTAATAACGTAGCAAGAGCAGGGTTAACATTAAATATAAAAATAGCAGAAATCAAAAGTTTATTTCCACACTGGTACTATTAATGTAGAGATAGAGCCGCCATCTTGTCACCATGCTATAGATTTTCCCATCTTAAGATTGCTCACATAATGATGCATTTCCTGGGAGATTCCAGTTCCCACATAGCATTGTCTACTTCAGTCTTAATCTGGGTTTTTGTTTTCCTCTCATGTGACTTCTGGAATTTCTTGTTTTCTTCACGAATTTTCTGGATGTCTTCCTTTGATGTTAACTTTATTGCTGCCAACTCTTCCTCCGCCTTCTGTCTTGCTTTCCGTTCTTCATGTATCTGGTTGTGGAGATTGTTAAACTTTTCCTCTACCTACAAATAACAGGTGGATTGACGACAAACACAGTAATTCTTGAATTAGAAAGAAGTCAGAGGATAATTGGTAATATTACAAATATACTGTATAGAATGATTGAAACATCTTATTGAATTGGCAGTGCTAGATTACTATAGAATTTGAATTTGCAGATGTTCAAACATCACGTTCCAAGTCTTATATATAGAACCACTTAATTAGATAATGTGTTATGTCAACTATGAATCTAATACCATCCACATGGGTTGGGTGTTTACAAGACATCCGTACTGTATAATTCCTTTTCAAATTCTAAAAACATTCATATAGCCATACAGGTCAAAACTTATTTCATACATAGGTTAAAGGCAACGTATCATATGAGAACCAGCTTCATGTGAGAACTATGAGAACTCAAATCTGGGCCACATGATCTTGATCCAAGGGGGACGCATACGGAGAGGTTAAATGTACCATAATTCACATATCCTAGTGCAAACAACTCTCATACATGACATGTCAGCTGATAGTTCAAACGGCTAATATCATCAGCGACTTACGGTGATATCATTTTCCAGACATGCAGGCTTATATCAATTGCCATGCATGAAAAATAATGAACAGAATGTGGCTCCATATATCAGAAGTATTAAAGTAGAGAGTTACACTTCCTGTAAACTACAGCGAGCAAATCATATATTTTATGTGACTAACTATATGCATTTCGGAAGTATAATGTTCATAATTCTTATGATGTGGAAAGCAGATTGATCGAGTCACATGCCACGGATTACTAGATAAAAATATCACAGTTGTGCACCAAACAAATCAATATTACCATGGTACCGATGTGCGCAATGAGTTCGTCATCTGTCTCTTTCTTCAATTTATCTGGTTCTTCGGCTGAATCTTTGTCAACAACCCCACTGTTCTGTGACTCGTGTAATTCCTGGAGCAAGGGAGAAAAAAATGAGAATATGAGAAGAAAACATGCATGAAACATACTTCAAAAGTTGGGCCACAAACCTTAATCTGGTTGAGCATCTGATTCGAGAATGGTAAACCGCCATGGCTTGAAATGACGGAGTCCACTTCATCTAGTAGCTTCTTGCGCTGAGCTTGCCGCTTCTGGGCATCGGTAGTTTTATTGTCAAATAGAACAATTCTACCTCCACATATATTTTTGAGGTCCTGTGAAAAACAAGAAAATTGTTATTTATCCTCTAGTGAATACAAAGAAATGTTATCAGAGTTCTAACAGGCTGGAATGAAACAAACCTGCAAATAACTTGTGCCATTATTCTTCAGCATGTTTGTCAACCTGATCTCGTCAACATGATCACCATGTGTGAAGACCAGTATCATATGCTCAACGATCTTTTCACTGAAGAACATTTTAATAGAATTAATGTTAGCTACGTCTTCTGGAGTAAACCGACATTGAGCTGATAAAACTAGTAGCATAGCATGAATCCCATCCCAGGACATATCCAGACATTTGGAGACCTCTTTAAGGATATCTTCTTGAGCCCTGTTAATGTTGGAAAACCCTGCTCCAGAAACAAGAACTAGAGTGCGTTAGTAATGGCCTTTTCCGGGAGCGAACTCTTGGCCTCTGTATGCACAATCCAAAACATGAACTATTATTTTTTTTATTCAGAAGAAAGATGAGAATCACACAATAAAACATTTTTTTGGAAAACACCTGGAATCAGTTTTTGATCCGATGGTATATTAATATACTCGTATCAACGGAAACAAATGACACATACGTAATTTATCAAAAAAGATAAATTCAACCCTATTGCAACACAAATCTAAGACTAGCCTCAACCTGTTTATTGTCTCCGCAGATGAACCCGACTTCCTCGCAGCCGGGTGCACACCGATAATACGAACTCAATAGTAAATCAATGAATCCGCGTCCAGGTTCCACATTAGCCTTCTGGAGAGCCACAAAAGTTCATATCGTTCCCTATTATTTGTCACCCGTGTGTGGATTTGTACAGCCGGAGCTTCTCCTCCTCCTGCCAGACATATAAGAGTGGAGAACGGCACGGTGCGGGTGCGTGGAGAGGCAGCAGCTGGGGTTAGCAATGGATAGTCACATGGTCGACTTTTTAGCAGCGAGAGGGCTTGCGGGGCGGTGTGACGAATCCGAAAGGCACCGGTGGCTGGGGGCGGGGCCGGGAAGAAAAGGTGCGGCCGGTAGCAGGCTGTGCGGGTGGAGGACGGTGGGGATGTTGGATTAATCACGGCGGCACGGGTTATATCATGGGGACGAAGAAGGTCAGAGTGTGGGTGAACAACGGTTTCATGTTATCGTGAGCCGTCACCTGAATCGCGGAAAATATATTTGCTGTTCAATTATTCTACTACAGAATAGCAACATGCTGTTAGACAGATCTCTTGCTGGCCTTTGGGCCCAGCAGCCCAAAACGCGCCCTGATCGGGGGCGCCCAAACCCTAATGGTTGGTAGGCCCCTGTGACACTGCGCAATATAAAAAGGAGGTGGGGGCCGGGGCACGCGGTACGATGTTCACCTGCGCCGCCAGCACCCCACCGACATTCACAGAACCCTACCGATCTAGAGCTGCGCAGCCAGTCACGGGAAGTCCCGTTGCCGCCGTCGCCACCACGACGACATCCACCGACGCCCTCTCCCTGTGGTTCGAGTCCGTCCTTGCACTCAACATGATGGCCACCAAAGGAGCTAGCGGATCTGGATCCGCACCGGCGACGAGCTTGCCTGCCCTCACCAACACGATGACTGTGAGCATCACCACAGTGATGGCCCCGTCGTCATCCTCAACCCCGGCTTTCAACATCTCTCGGTAACCCCTCTCTCTCTCTCAGATCTACGCGAATAGGATATATGCTACTAGTTCTAGATCGATGCCTAGATCTCCAGTTTAACACATGCGTCTTTGGATTATTCAGGGACACTTGCACTTAGATCACTCTGCGTGCACCAAATGCAATATTACACTTAACAGTGCTTGAAAACTGCTGGGTCAAATAACTGTATCCTGATTGTAGCAAAAAGAAAGACAATTCTAGCATCTCTGATAAAAAAGGAACATGGGATCACTCAGCAAACATTATACCCATATGCAAAGAAAGGGAAACTAATTATTATAGCAGATTAAAGCATTTTGCTGCGAGATACTTACCCGGTGTGTCGATGATCCTGACGGTGCGTCCGGCCCAGCCGTCATCAGCAAACGTTGTGCTCAACATCCGGCAGGTCTCGGTGACGCTGCAGAAGGAACCCTCCGACTCAAGCGCATCACGTCCAAGGATGCTGTTGGCGGTGGCGCTCTTCCCCGACCCGACCTTTCCAGTGAGGACAAGGGTGACATCGCCAGGGTAACGGCAGTGTGGCACCGAGCTGGAGCCGTCGCCGTCGCCACCGCCCATCGTCACGCGACCGAGAGCTGCAGGACCAGTTATCAACGGTAGTTCGATCAGTCGATCGATCGAGGAAGCCAACAATCAGCACACTCGGATGCGAGTCGTCGTCTGGCTATGTATATGAAACGGGCTGAACGGTGGGCGGAAAGATGGAGAAAGCTCAAAAGGCAGTATAAATAACGTGTTAGTGGGTGGGTGGAAGTTTAGCTGGAGAAAAAATATAAACTCGTTATGGGGTGGGTGGAAGGACGAACGCGTCGCTGCACATTATAATATAAACTCGTTATGGGGTGGGTGGAAACCGGACGGAAAGCTCCATCGGCGCGCGGTGTAAGGGGTCGGTGGAAGAATGACCCCTTTTCCAGTTTGCTATACAACGAAATATTCCTTAAAATAGTTTCAAAAAATATTCCTTAAAATATCTTCACCGACCGAAATCACTTCGTAGCGTTTGGAGGGAAGAAAAAAAATCCCATTTGGCGAGTGCCGAAAGTTGCATATGATCGGGGAAGCGGAACCTTAAGGGGGCATGTGCCATGTGACATGCGGCCCTCCGATCAGCTCATGTTTGAGATTCGCGCAGGTTGGACCCAGGTGCAATACCACCCATTAGGCCTTGTTCGTTTTACCATAGAACCACGTGGATCGTAGCGCAAACCACATGGAACACAAAAATATGAAATGGTTCCAGTTCAACTCGAAATGGTCGTTCGGTTACGTATGGATTGGCATGGGAACCAATCCGATTCCAACCCATTCCATGCCTTGAAGGCCTAGCACCAATCCATGACTCTAACCCATGGAACGTAGCAAGTCCGGATGAAGTGAAAGAGCTGGAACCACTCAATCCATATCTGGAAACAGATCCATGTGGGATCCATTCCCATAAAAACGAACAAGGCCTTAGTTGGAACGTAGACGTGTAGAACCTAGACACCGTATCATGCACCTGTCACTACCGGAAATCGGTGTCGTATAGCACACGGCAAACCCTTTCGCCGTAGGTGGCCTACGGTAACCACCCGACGACAGCAATATTGAAAATATAAGCACTTTCAGTTTTAATTTAATCCGGAAATAAATCATGAATATGATAAACAGATTGTTAATTAAATTAGACTAGTCTACGCAAGATCTAGACATGTCTAATAAGCACAAGAAGATGAAAATATCTACCATACTATCCATAACTATCATGCGGAGATAGAGCGCGAAGTCTAGTATGGAAGACATAACGCAAGTAGAAGGTACGTACGTTTCCGACCGGACGGGGTAGAGGAGTTGACGACGACGTTCGGCAGCATCACGACGAAGACAGCGACGTGCGTGGCTCACGTGACAGAACGAAGGCGCGCCGTAGTCGAAGCGATCGAGCAGTCGCGCGAGCGCTTCCCAAAAACCTTATTCGCCTTCTCCCGATGTAGGATCGCCGAAGGCGCCGGTTCCAGAGACCTGCTCTCCCGTTCGCCGGTGCATGCCGACGATTGGGATGGAGTAGTCCGGTGGCGCAGCAGCAAGAGAGGCTAGAACCCTAGGTAAGTTCGTGGGAGAGTTTCTGCGGCGGCGCCCGTACTTTTATATAGGAGAGACCGCTAGGGTTAGGCGAAACTAAACCGAGTCGGTTTCCAAAACAGAAAACGTATTGGACTCACAGCAAAAATAAAGTGCAAAGGAAGTCGCGCCCTGCAAGGCAAGGGGATTTTGGCGGACCATTCACGCAGGTGATGCGCGGTCGCGCCATTGCCCACGCCCCGCCCCACCCGGCCCGGCGAGGCGAGGCGAGGCGAGGCGAGTGCGTGTTCGTGAAGTCGGCGACTTGCTCCGGTCGACGGGACAAGTGGTACTCGCTATCGTGAGGGGCAGCGATTCGAATCGATTTACATCCTGCAGGAGAAACCTGGTTGCACGTCACATACGCGCTTCCCGTAAGCCGCATGAGACAACCTTTCCCAGCCAAGCACTCTAGTGCTAGTCGGGCCTAGCTCCCTCGAGAAGGGTCCCTCACGTGATGTCGTCCCGGACGTTATCCGTGACTAGAGTGCTCCCTCCTCTCCTCCCAAATTCCTACCTAGTAACCAAGGGAGTATGGTACCTCTCTAACATACGAGCAACGATCGGTACATCGATTTACTAGGCCCATTAACACCAACATGCAGACGAGTACGTTCAACCTTATCCATATGGGCCGGACACGACGCGGTCCTTGTGTGCACGGACGGGGCTACCACCTTAAAGACTCTTTCAGTACTTCACTTTCCACCTAAGTTGCCCCTCCGGCCTCCAATTTCCTCTCGTACTCAATTCCTTAGCATCGTGTCCAAAAAGGTGATTGTCCTATCTAAGAGTAGTCTCCGTACCACTCAACATATCATCGCCCTAATTAAGCGAGCATCTACGTAGGGCTATCGAACAAGGATAAACAGGTGTCCTATCGCATTCTAGGGTTTTCATCGCAACTCCTATAAACCTAATGCACAATACAGGCCTACAAGCATGTAGTGATAAAATAAAAGACTTAAACTAAAAAGGTTGTGCATTGGAGCTTGCCTTGAGCTTGACCCCGAACAGTCGGATCAACAAGCAACAACTTCCGGCTCCTCCTCGCTGGATACCGCGTTCGAAGCACCGCAGCCTACATGATGCAAAGGTGATGTGTGAACTTGATGAAAACATGATTTGAATGTTTTATGGAATATGTGTGAATTTCATCAAATACACGTAATTGTAATTAACAAATTAATTTACTTCATCAGCTCCCATGAAGCGTTTAAATCATGATCACATGTGCAAGAAAATAAATCATTAATCCTAGCAAAAGCTAGGTAAAATAGCAATTAAAATGCATCAGGTCCTTAAGCACATGATATGGACAATTATTAAACTAAGGTTCATAATTAGGGGCAATTAAATAATTAACTAAGCACTTAACTTAAACCTCCTAAAATGGAATTAATCTAATTCATTTGCCGCTGATCATGCCAAACCAAATGCACCATAAAATAGTACATGTCTCAAGCATTCCAACAAATTTTAGTTTGCAATTTTTCGAGGTCCAGAACTCTAGATATGAATTTTTGAAGTTTAATTGGATTTCAGCCCTATTTACAAAAATGCCATCGGGGATTTAAAAATTAAATCCCGCGCCAAGGGCCACACAGAGGATCACATAGTTGAGGGATCTAGATGTGGCCACGGCCACACGGGATCCTAGGCCGTATGGGCTAGCTCGTGGCCTCGCCGACTCCCGGCCGGAGTCGGGCGGCGCGGTGGCTGGAACGACGCCGGTGGCCTACGCGCGGCCGGAGCGGGGCCCAGTGTAACAACCCTAACAAATAAAAGTGCATCTCATGTCATTCATGATCATGTCATCATGTGCATTTGTAAAAATATTTAATTTTGTGTTAAGAAATGCACATAAAATATCAATTTAACCTAAGTTAAATTAAGATCCTAAAAGAAGGATTTAAATAAAAGCCAATTATAGTGTTTAACAATTTCGTTGGTCAAGCATAATGATAAAAGATTTATGAAATTGCTCTGAAATTATTTTGCTTTGTAAAAATGCCTACAAGAAATAATTAAAGTCTCTCTTTTTAATTTAAATATGAATTTTTAACCCACAATTTATTTAGAATTTGAAAGACATTCCTGCAGCTTTGTGGATACCCCGATGTTCTCCGGAAGACTTACCGGGTTTACCGCCGGATCGAGCGGTAGAGTTTAAGATAGAGTTACAACCAAGGACTGCACCGATATCAAGAAGATAGTATCGGATGCCACCCAATGAGCTGACAGAATTAAAGGTACAACCGAAGGAATTACTCGGACAAGGGATACATTCGCCACGGTTCCTCGCCTTGGGGATGTCCAAGCGTTGTTGTCAAGAAGAAGGATCAAACATTGAAGTTATGTGTGGATTATCGACCTTTGAATGCAGTGACCATCAAGAACCAGTATCCACTTCCTCGGCTTGACATCCTGTTTGATCAGCCGATGGGAGCAAAGGTATTCTCCAAGATAGATCTTCGCCTGTGGTACCATCGGATGATGATTAGAGTAGAGGATATACCCAATACAACATTCTCCACCGGATATGAACAAGTATGAATATCCGGTGATGTCCTTTGGTCTAAATGCATCGGCACACTTTATGTACCTTATGAACTCGGTATTCATGCCGGATCCGGACAGGTTTGTCTTGATTTTCATAGTCGACATTCCGATCTACTCCAAGTCGAAGAGGAACGTACGTAACATTTAAGGACCCCGCTCCAACGTCTAAAGGGATCACCAGCTAGAGGCCAAATTCAATCGGTGTGAGTTTTGGCTAAAGGAGGTACCATTTCTAGGTCACGTGGTCTCAGCAAAAGGAGTGGCCGTTGATCCAAGCAAGGTTACGGAGGTATTGAATCGGAAGCCACCTAAATTGGTCACACAGATCCAAAGCTTTTTAGGGTTGGCTGGTTATGATAGAAGGTTCATTCCAAATTTCTCGAGAGATCGCTAAGCCAATGACTAAATCGCTGGAAAAGGATAAGACGTATGAATGGAGCAATGAATATGAATAAGCTTTTCGGACATTGAAGAAGTTACTCGCAACAGACACCGGCGTTAGCTCAGCCGGATGTGACCAAATCATTTGAAGTGTACTCGTGATGCCTCGTGCACCGGACTTGGATGTGTTCTAATGCAAGAGGGTCGAGTGATTACCTATGCGTCTCGACAGCGTAGGCGACCGGAGGAAACACTACCCGACACATGAATTGGGATTTAAAACTGTAATTCTAGCATTGAAGAGCTGGAAACATTATCACTTGGAAAATTTGGTACACCTATAGACGGACCACAAGAGTCTCAAATGTATCTTCACTCAAGCGGATCTCGAACCTGCGCCAACGAAGATGGTTAGAATGAATTCAGGATTATGAGATCGAGATTCACTACCATCTCGGGAAAGCCAATGTCATAGCCGATGCCTTGAGTCGGGACGCTCATTGCAACAATTTCACCGCTCGGCTATTGATCGAAGCATCAAAAGAGGAAATGAGTGAGCCTAATCTTTGGATTTTTCCATATGGAGTATTGAGTAATTGGCTCTTATTACTACCATTCGCGAAGAAGAGGTAGCAGCTCAAAAGAAAGATGTTGGTATGAGTCACATTGAAAGACAAATCAAGAAGGGTAAAATCAAGTGTTCTAAGAAGATGACGAAGGTGTTATCTCGGTTCAAGAATAGGCTAGTAGTGCCAAAGAACTCGGAACTTCGCAAGAAGATGCTGGATGAAGACCATACGTCCAAGTAATTTTATTCATCCTAGAACCAACAAAATGTATCAAGAGCTGAAGAAAAGATTCTGGTGGACAAAAATGAAACGAGAAATAGCAAGGTATGTCAATGAGTGTGACACTTGTCGCCCGAAGAAAGGCGGATCATCCGAAGCAAATAGGTCCACTTCAACCTTTGGGTATTCCGGAAGGGAAATGGGAGGATATTAGTATCGACTTCCTTGTCGGCTTAACCTTAACTTCACGAAAGCACAACTCTAATTGGGTCATAGTTGACAGATTGACCAAAGAGTACCTCGGACCATCATCTCGGATCAAGGAGCTCAATTTATATCTAGATTTATGGGAACAATTACATGAGTCATTGGGAACGAGGTTAATTCGGAGCTTAACTTATCATCCTCAAACGGATGAACAGACAGTAAAGAATCAATCGGTGTCTCGAAGATATGCTTCGAGCTTGTATCTTGACATACAACAGGGACTTGGAAAGGTGCCTCCCGTTAGCAGAATTCTCGTACAATAACAGCTATCAAGAAAGTGCTGGAGTACCACCGTTTCAAGCTTTATACGGTCGTAGCTGTCGCACATCGTTGAATTTGTCAAAAAGTGGGGAGAGAATAATAATTGGACCAGATCTCGGTAAAGGATGCCGAAGAGCAAGTACGCCTTGTTCGACGGAGTTTGAAGAGAGCAAAATCACGCCAAATCAGCTATGCAGATAAGAGACGTCGGGAGCTGAAATTCGACAAAGGAGATTAAGTCTATCTTCGAGTTTCTCCTACCAAAGGTGTCCAGCGATCCGGAATCAAAGGAAAAGTTACTCCACCCTACATTGAACCCTTTCCGATTCAAGAAAGATGTGGATCAGCTGTATATTGCTTGGAGTTACCAGCACGATTATCGGAAATCCACAATGTGTTCACGTGTCTCAGCCGATGTAGTGTCCGAAACCACCGGTAGACGTACCGACAACTGATGTGGAACAGCTACGATCAAACTTGACATATGACGAACACCCAATTAAAGTTCTCGACATCAAGGATCGAGTGACTCGACAACGAACCATCAAGTTTTACGAGATTCGGTGGAACAATTACTCGAAGCTGAAGTTACTTGGGGAACAAGGAGATTCTCTCCGATCCAATTACCCGGAGTTCTTTAGTACCATTGTCAAATCGCTTCGATCGTGAATCTTGGGACGAGATTCCTATAAGGGGGAGGGCTGTAACAACCCGAACAAATAAAAGTGCATCTCATGTCATTTATGATCATGTCATCATGTGCATTTGTAAAAATATTTAATTTTGTGTTAAGAAATGCACATAAAATATCAATTTAACCTTAGTTAAATTAAGATCTTAAAAGAAGGATTTAAATAAAAGCCAATTATGGTGTTTAACAATTTCTGTTGGTCAAGCATAATGATAAAAGATTTATGAAATTGCTCTGAAATTATTTTGCTTTGTAAAAATGCCTACAAGAAATAATTAAAGTCTCTCTTTTTAATTTAAACATGAATTTTTAACCCAAAATTTATTTAGAATTTGAACTTCGTCCAATAAGGAAAAAGATTTAAAATGTGTTCATTTCCATCCCTGAATTTTCGCAGAATTTTCGAGAGCTAGAAATGCGTTTTTCAAATAACCAAAAGAAGAGGGGGCTTAATGCAAAAATATCAAAACGGGCCGGTTGCCATTCTCTTCTTCTCTCGTGCACCGCCTTGCCGCGGGCACCACGCAGCACCTCCTGGCCGCGCGCCTCGCCATCCATGCGCCACACAGCTGCTCCGCCTCCAGCTCAGCCGTGCGGCCGGTTTGGATAAAGCCCGGGCCGTGCTCAACTCTCCTCTCGTCTCCGGCTTTTCCTCACACGGACACCACCGCCGCCTGCGCTCCTCGTCCAACGCCGGCAGGCCGGCTCCGGCTCTCCCCAACCCAGCCACCACCACCCGTAGCTTCGCCAGCAACCACTACAACTCTTTGTGCCGCCCGCTCGCACCAAGTTCCCTCCGTTCGTGAGATCGAAGCTCATCTTCACCGGACGCCAAACCGGGTCGCCATGGCCGCGCCTTCAAATTTGGCCCGCCCGATAAGCCGTCTCGCCCTTCCTCTCTTCCCGTGTGTGCGCAACGGTCTACTCTACTCTCCAGTGCACTCTTCGTCGAGTTGTCGGTGCAGGATCGTGGCAATTTAGCCAATCTTCCTCGGCTCCGGCGCTGCCGCCTTTACCTCCGCGGTGAGCTCCGGGTTTCCGCCATCCCCAAGATCAATCAATCGCGTGTCGCTCTTGCCCATCTCCCCGTGAAGCTCCGGAAGCAATCCCCTCGTCATTTGGTTGAGTACGGTGAGCGTTAGACGCCGCCGAAGCCTTGCTCGAGCTATCTCTCGCTGCCGGTGTACCATTCGGCCACCCCCGCCACCCCGGACCCCACCCCTTGCTCGCCCGTGTCACGTGGAGACTCCAGGGCCGCGCCGCCAGCCTCCCCACCCCCTCCCGCGCTTCCTCGGCGAGCCGCCGCCGTGCTCCGACCGCCATGGCCATGGCCGCCGCACCCGACCTCGAGTTGGGCCGTGCGCGCGTCATGGGCCGCCCCGCCCATGGGCCAGCCGGATTCGGCCCGGATCGGTATTAGCACAGCTTGCGAATTTAGTTAATTTCAGATTTTTATTCAAACTTCAAATATTCATAGAAAATTCCACAAAAATCGGAAAAATGCCAAACAAAGTTCATTAGATTCATAAAATTATTTTCAATTTGATTACGTATTCAAATGCCTATTTGAGAAATTATAATTTCATAGTTTAATTAATTACTTTCCTTTAATTAAGATAATCTATTATTTTATGCTAATTATTATTTGATTTTGAGAAATGAATTTCTTTAAGATATCTGCAGACGAAAGTTTTTGTTAAGTTTGTTTTCCAAAATTAAACATAAACACCGTCATTTTATGTGGTCCCAACTTATTATCTTATGTATTATTGCATGTCATTAAGCAATTATTAATTGTGATTAATGAACATGATTAATTATTAATTATTAATTGCTAATTAATGAACGTGATTAATTATTAATTGTTAATTGCTAATTAAGGAACATGATTGATTACTAATTGTTAATGGTTAATCAACGAACCTCGATTAATAAAAATCTTTGCATAATCATATTATGTACATTCCCGCATGCATGGTTGTGATTCGCGACGTATTGTTGGTCGACCTAGGTCCCGGCGTGATCGAGGTTCCGTCCGAGGCCGAGGCAGGAGACGGGAATCTCGAAGTCAACCAGGACGCAGAGGAAGCTAACCCCGACTCGAATCAACGCAAGCCCCGGTGCATCCCACCTATGATTTAAACTCTTTTCTTTTATCACGGTTAATGAGTCGTGATTGTGGACTAGGTTATAGGAGTTGCTTGATACCCTAGATGCATGAGTAGGAATCCTATGAGATGTTATCCTTATGCTGGTATGAAGAGCTCGATAACCGCTATGCTTACATCATAGGAGACGGTAGAAGTCGAGTGGTGGCTACACTACTCGCGAGATATAGGATAATGACTGGTTCAATGTTTATGCTAAGAAGAATGATAAGAGAAAGATGAGAGTGGAAGTGAAGATGTTAACAAAGCGAGAGACCGGACGGGCCTCGTAGGAGAAAGGGCAAGACGGAGATGAGGTCTTGCAGGGTGGTAGCCCCGTCCGTGTCGGTCAAGGACCGTACCATTGTCGGCTTAGTTGAACAAGTTTGAACGTACCGTACTACATGCTGGTATCATGGGCCCAGCAAGCCGATGTACCCTACCGCCCCGGAGATGTAGCGTAGCCAACTCTCTTTTATCGGCTGTTAGTGAGAGGTTAGTCTCACGGGAGGGAAATGGGACGGTCACGAAGGAAGTCATGGAGTCGCCATATTCCCCGGGGAGTTTGGAAATGGCTAGTCTTCCGTCAGGTGCTCGCGGGAAAAGTTGTCGTATACGACCGGTGTGGTGCGTATACGTCGTGTAGTCGGGTTTTGCCAGCTGGTACAAATCGATTCGAATCACTCGTCCCTCGCAGTAATGAGTACCGCTTGTTTAGCTCGTCACATCGTAGTTAATCAACATGGAAGATGAGAATGAGAGATGAAAGGAATGTTGACCTAATCTGATCTTTTCTTGCAAACTTGATTGCAATAGTTATAGATTGCAAACATCAAGGTTAATGAACTTAATGTTGAGCTAAAACATTGAAAGTAAGGATCCATCTTTTAGTGCTGTTTTTGCAAAGGAGTAAACCCCACAGCTAGAAAACCCTTGCATACTAGGCGTCGGCCTTAGCGTGCCATTTTGACGGGTCGGTCTTGCTGAGTATTAGATTACTCGGGGTTTGTTCGTTATCTTTCGGGGAATGAGTCGTATTTTCACGACTTGTACGGTAGCTTCCCGGAAGAGGAGCAATGTCCCGAGGGAGGTTCCCTCCAATGGGAACGGATCCCGACGCCGTGAAGAGGGAGAGCCGTGATGTACGACGGACTCAGTACATCACGTTGATCGTTTAGTAGTCTTTTGTTGTATAAAGTAGAAGTTTCCGCTGCAATACTCGTAGGATGTTAAACTGCAATAATGTTTATGTTTCCGCTGTACGAATGTTTGTATTTCGAAAACCTGGTTGTATTATACCATGATGTATATATTCGGCTTGTATGAAATGATGCACTATTGTAACTCGCTTCGTCGAGTGTCCCTCTGTACCGATTCCGGGGTGTCCCGGAGGGGATGTCACAGCTGGTATCGGAGAGGTTCGGAGGCAACAAGTACATTGTTTACAAGCTTGTTTTCAAAACTTAACCCGTTTAGCACGTTTTAGAGTACGAGAGAGTACGGAGCCCATTTAAGGACTTAGAACAGTTAGTTTTCTAACGGTTCGAAGTCGTGGTTTTCTCGGGTAGTCACTAACTATTCGTGTTAGATCGTGCTAACTTTCGGTCGTTTGACTAATGCGGAGTAGTGCATGCATCATCACATTTTGAGTGCTATAATATGAGGTTTTGGGAATTAGACCAAGTTAGTATCGTAGTGTAAAGATAGTTTCCTATGGATGGCACAAGAAGAAGTTTATGCTAGTGAAATAGAAAACGGGAAGAACTCTCATACAGAGGCAATGGAATGGGGAATTTAAGATTTTCATCTACGGATGATCAAAGGCAATCAAAGACAGGAACGATCATGTGTATTTATCAAGGAGCCCATATGAGAGTTAGGGATGTAAAAAGGATAGATTAAAGATGCCAGTACTGAAGGGGTGCTATAGGTGAATCTTGGGATGAACAACTTACAGCTGCCAAAGCAATAGTTAAACAATTAGATGCAGATCTGGTAAGAGACACATGATAAGATACGGGATCTTGAACAAGTCCAATAACTTCCCAAAGAAGAGCGAGAAGGATGGAATGTATGCGCAGAAGAATCCAGGAGCTAGCCACCGATGCCACTTCGATCGCTCTAGGCTTCATCCGAGCGAGATGACCGGTTGACTACCACTCTTGTAGCTACCCAAGTTCTCTTTCCCTCTTCGGTAATAGCCATTTTGATTTCTGTTCGGACTCTCCATCTCGACAGAACTTTCTCGGATGACAAGATTCTAGTATTATGAGCTGGTTATTCCTGGTTTGCAATTAATTCTCCTTCTTTCACTCAATTACATCATGAACTTATCCTTCCTTGAAGTTCTTGAGTGACATCCATTGAAGAAATAATCATCACCTTTTCGACTAGACTAAGTTGTACCGAGAGCTAGTTTGGAAATGGGTGTTTTGTACTTTCAAATTGCCATTTTGCCTTTGAATTGTGCCGGTTCGCCCGTGCGCTTCTCAAAGTCAAACATGAGCGATATGGAAATGCATACTCTATTTTGAAACTAGAAGAGAATCTAAATATAATGTTCTTCCGAACGGATGGCGTATAACCTAGGGTACGCAACCGGAAAGAAGAACACTGTCTTGAAAACTCATCGGTGCAATTATCCTTATAAATATCCTAAACCTATATTTCCTTCAACAGCAAGATAGACGAAAAGCATTGCCGCATCTTTTAGAAATCCAAGTTGTTTCATAAGATCAACCATTCCAGTTAAATCTTTTCCTTCATCATTGACTTTCAACAAACCCTAATAAATTTCGTGACTCCCGATCCCGGCATGAAAGTAATAGATATTGACAACAAACACCTTGACGTGCTAAAGTGGGACCGAGGAGTTAGTTCCATGGAGGATGCTCTTCGTGCTCATCAAGAAGAGAAGACTAAGAAGAGAGCAGCCAATAAACAAGGAAGTGAGGTACCTTCCAAGTATCGTCTAGTCTACACTTCGCAGCAGATCAAATGTTCAAGCCTAATCAATCGGGTCCATTTCTTACCGGCCACCTCAGAGCATCGGCAACGGGTGTTCTTTCGTTCAGCGGTTCAACAATCCGACTAATCGAGTATACGCCCCTTATCCTCGACACCCTAATCCGCTGATCATCCATGCTATAACGAGTGATTGTCACGGACACTTGGCTCGAGATTGTGTCGCACCAACAAAGCAGAATTTTTCAACACATCCTCGAAGGAAAGCGGTTGGTCGACAGAATCATGCAAGTAAAAATGATAAAATGAAGACTGGTCGTGTCAACTTTACCACATCCGAGGAGATTCCGAAAGGGTCACAAGCCATGGCTGGTTTGTTCTCTATCAACCATCATGCTGCCAGTATTTTATTTGACTCGGGAGCAAACCACAACTTCATCGAGCAAAGGATAGGTCCAAAAATAGAACCCTCCGTCATGCAAGATGACTTAACCACATCTCATATCACCACCTTGGGGTAATATACTTACGAGATCAAAGTACTACGGAGATACCATTGAAATTGGGACGTAAGGATTATCCCACCTCCTTTATAGTCTTAGACGAGGCAAGGATTGGATGCGATTCTTGGTATAAGATGGATCTAGTACCATAAGGCGATGCTTGGATATGGATGCTTTTGCAGTTCACCTCAACTCTCCTCTTCGGGGACGGGATTGTCTTCGGTTGACTCCTTCCCAAGCTATTCTTCCCGTGATCTATAAAACTACCGGTGAAAGTTTGAAAGACATTCCTGCAGTTTGTGGATACCCCGATGTTCTCCGGAAGACTTACCGGGTTTACCGCCGGATCGAGCGGTAGAGTTTAAGATAGAGTTACAACCAAGGACTGCACCGATATCAAGAAGATAGTATCGGATGCCACCCAATGAGTCGACGAATTAAAGGTACAAGCCGAAGGAATTACTTGGACAAGGGATACATTCGCCACGGTTCCTCGCCTTGGGGATGTCCGAGCGTTGTTGTCAAGAAGAAGGATCAAACATTGAAGTTATGTGTGGATTATCGACCTTTGAATGCAGTGACCATCAAGAACCGAGTATCCACTTCCTCGGCTTGACATCCTGTTTGATCAGCTGATGGGAGCAAAGGTATTCTCCAAGATAGATCTTCGCCCGGGGTACCATCGGATGATGATTAGAGTAGAGGATATACCCAATACAACATTCTCCACCGGATATGAACAAGTATGAATATCCGGTGATGTCCTTTGGTCTAAATGCATCGGCACACTTTATGTACCTTATGAACTCGGTATTCATGCCGAGCTGGACAGGTTTGTCTTGATTTTCATAGTCGACATTCGATCTACTCCAAGTCGGAAGAGGAACGTACGAGAACATTTAAGGACCCTGCTCCAACGTCTAAAGGGATCACCGGTTAGAGGTCAAATTCAATCGGTGTGAGTTTTGGCTAAAGGAGGTACCATTTCTAGGTCACGTGGTCTCGAGCAAAAGGAGTGGCCGTTGATCCAAGCAAGGTTAAGGAGGTATTGAATCGGAAGCCACCTAAATTGGTCACACGGATCCAAAGCTTTTTAGGGTTGGCTAGTTATGATAGAAGGTTCATTGCAAATTTCTCGGAGATCGCTAAGCCAATGACTAAATCGCTGGAAAAGGATAAGAAGTATGAATGGAGCAATGAATGTGAAGAAGCATTTCAGACATTGAAGAAGTTACTCGCAACAGCACCGGCGTTAGCTCGACCGGATGTGACCAAATCATTTGAAGTGTACTTGTGATGCCTCGGGCACCGGACTTGGATGTGTTCTAATGCAAGAGGGTCGAGTGATTACCTATGCGTCTCGAAAGCGTAGGCGACCGGAGGAAACACTACCCGACACATGACTTGGGATTTAAAACTGTAATTCTAGCATTGAAGAGCTGGAAACATTATCACTTGGAAAATTTGGTACACCTATACACGGACCACAAGAGTCTCAAATATATCTTCACTCAAGCGGATCCGAACCTGCGCCAACGAAGATGGTTAGAATGAATTAAGGATTATGAGATCGAGATTCACTACCATCTCGGGAAAGCCAATGTCATAGCCGATGCCTTGAGTCGGGACGCTCATTGCAACAATTTCACCGCTCGGCTATTGATCGAAGCATCTAAAGAGGAAATGAGTGAGCCTAATCTTCGGATTTTTTCATATGGAGTATTGAGTAATTGGCTCTTATTACTACCATTCGCGAAGAAGAGGTAGCAGCTCAAAAGAAAGATGTTGGTATGAGTCACATTGAAAGACAAATCGAGAAGGGTAAAATCAAGTGTTCTAAGAAGATGACAATGGTGTTATCTCGGTTCAAGAATAGGCTAGTAGTGCCTAAGAACTCGGAACTTTGCAAGAAGATGTCTGGATGAAGACCATACGTCCAAGTAATTTTATTCATCCTGGAACCAACAAAACGTATCAAGAGTCGAAGAAAAGATTCGGTGGACAAAAATGAAACGAGAAATAGCAAGGTATGTCAATGAGTGTGACACTTGTTGCCCAAGTAAAGGCAGATCATCCGAAGCAAATAGGTCCACTTCAACCTTTGGGTATTCCGGAAGGGAAATGGGAGGATATTAGTATCGACTTCCTTGTCGGCTTAACCTTAACTTCACGAAAGCACAACTTTAATTGGGTCATAGTTGTCGGATTGACCAAAGAGTACCTCGGACCATCATCTCGGATCAAGGAGCTCAATTTGTATCTAGATTTATGGGAACAATTACATGAGTCATTGGGAACGAGGTTAATTCGGAGCTTAACTTATCATCCTCAAACGGATGAACAGACAGAAAGAATCAATCGAGTGTCTCGAAGATATGCTTCGAGCTTGTATCTTGACATACAACAAGGACTTGGAAAGATGCCTCCCGTTAGCAGAATTCTCGTACAATAACAGCTATCAAGAAAGTGCTAGAGTACCACCGTTTCAAGCTTTATACGGTCGTAGTCGTCGCACACCGTTGAATTTGTCAAAAAGTGGGGAGAGAATAATAATTGGACCAGATCCGGTAAAGGATGCCGAAGAGCAAGTACGCCTTGTTCGACGTAGTTTGAAGAGAGCAAAATCACGCCAAATCAGCTATGCGAGATAAGAGACGTCGGGAGCTGAAATTCGACAAAGGAGATTAAGTCTATCTTCGAGTTTCTCCTACCAAAGGTGTCCAGCGATCCGGAATCAAAGGAAAAGTTACTCCACCCTACATTGAACCCTTTCCGATTCAAGAAAAATGTGGATCAGCTGTATATTGCTTGGAGTTACCAGCACGATTATCGAAATCCACAATGTGTTCACGTGTCTTAGTCGAAGTAGTGTCCGAAACCACCGATGAGACGTACCGACAACTGATGTGGAACAACTACGATCAAACTTGACATATGACGAACACCCAATTAAAGTTCTCAACATCAAGGATCGAGTGACTCGACAACGAACCATCAAGTTTTACGAGATTCGGTGGAACAATTACTCGAAGCTGAAGTTACTTGGGGAACAAGGAGATTCTCTCCGATCCAATCACCCGAGTTCTTTAGTACCATTGTTAAATCGCTTGATCGTGAATCTCGGGACGAGATTCCTATAAGGGGAGGGCTGTAACAACCCCGACAAATAAAAGTGCATCTCATGTCATTTATGATCATGTCATCATGTGCATTTGTAAAAATATTTAATTTTGTGTTAAGAAATGCACATAAAATATCAATTTAACCTAAGTTAAATTAAGATCTTAAAAGAAGGATTTAAATAAAAGCCAATTATGGTGTTTAACAATTTCTGTTGGTCAAGCATAATGATAAAAGATTTATGAAATTGCTCTGAAATTATTTTGCTTTGTAAAAATGCCTACAAGAAATAATTAAAGTCTCTCTTTTTAATTTAAACATGAATTTTTAACCCAAAATTTATTTAGAATTTGAACTTCGGCCAATAAGGAAAAAGATTTAAAATGTGTTCATTTCCATCCCTGAATTTTCGCAGAATTTTTCGAGAGCTAGAAATGCGTTTTTCAAATAACCAAAAGAAGAGGGGGCTTTTTGCAAAAATATCAAAACAGGCCGCTTGCCATTCTCTTCTTCTCTGTGCACCGCCTTGCCGCGAGCACCACGCAGCAGCTCCTGGCCGCGCGCCTCGCCATCCATGCGCCACGCAGCTCCTCCGCCTCCAGCTCACCCGTGCGGCCGGTTTGGATAAAGCCCGGGTCGTGCTCACCTCTCCTCTCGTCTCCGGCTTTTCCTCACACGGACACCACCGCCACCCGCGCTCCTCGTCCAACGCCGGCAGGCCGGCTTCGGCTCTCCCCAACCCAGCCACCACCACCCGGAGCTTCGCCAGCAACCACTACAACTCTTTGTGCCGCCCGCTCGCACCAAGTTCCCTCCGTTCGTGAGATCGAAGCTCATCTTCACCGGGACGCCAAACCGGGTCGCCATGGCCGCGCCTTCAAATTCGGCCCGCCCGATAAGCCGTCTCGCCCTTCCTCTCTTCCCGTGTGTGCGCAACGGTCTACTCTACTCTCCGAGTGCACTCTTCGTCGAGTTGTCGGTGCGGGATCGTGGCAATTTAGCCAATCTTCCTCGGCTCCGGCGCCGCCGCCTTTACCTCCGCGGTGAGCTCCGGGTTTCCGCCATCCCCAAGGTCAATCAACTGCGTGTCGCTCTTGCCCATGTCCCCGTGAAGCTCCGGAAGCAATCCCCTCGTCATTTGGTTGAGTACGGTGAGCGTTAGACGCCGCCGAAGCCTTGCTCGAGCTATCTCTCGCCGCCGGTGTACCATCCGGCCACCCCCGCCACCCTGGACCCCACCCCTTGCTCACCCGTGTCACGTGGAGTCTCCAGGGCCGCGCCGCCGGCCTCCCCAACCCCTCCCGCACTTCTCCGGTGAGCCGCCGCCGTGCTCCGACCGCCATGGCCATGGCCGCCGCACCGACCTCGAGTTGGGCCCCGCGCGCGTCATGGGCCGCCCCGCCCATGGGCCAGCCAGATTCGGCCCAGATCGGTATTAGCACGGTTTGCGAATTTAGTTAATTTCAGATTTTTATTCAAACTTCAAATATTCATAGAAAATTCCACAAAAATATGAAAAATGCCAAACAAAGTTCATTAGATTCATAAAATTATTTTCTATTTGATTACGTATTCAAATGCCTATTTGAGAAATTATAATTTCATAGTTTAATTAATTACTTTCCTTTAATTAAGATAATCGATTATTTTATGCTAATTATTATTTGATTTTGAGAAATGAATTTCTTTAAATAATAGAGATACTGCAGACGAAAGTTTTTGTTAAGTTTGTTTTCCAAAATTAAACATAAACACCGTCATTTTATGTGATCCGAACATGATTGATTACTAATTGTTAATGGTTAATCAACGAACCTCGATTAATAAAAATCTTTGCATAATCATATCATGTACATTCCTGCATGCATGGTTGTGATTCGCGACGTATTGTTGGTCGACCTAGGTCCTGGCGTGATCGAGGTTCCGTCCGAGGTCGAGGCAGGAGACGGGAATCTCGAAGTCGACCGAACACGCCGAGGAAGCTAACCCCGACTCGAATCAAGCCAAGCCCCGGTGCATCCCACCTATGATTTAAACTCTTTTCTTTTATCACGGTTAATGAGTCGTGATTGTGCACTTGGTTATAGGAGTTGCTTGATACCCTAGATGCATGAGTAGGAATCCTATGAGATGTTATCCTTATGCTCGGTATGAAGAGCTCGATAACTCGCTATGCTTACATCATAGGAGACGGTAGAAGTCGAGTGGTGGCTACACTACTCGCGAGATATAGGATAATGACTGGTTCAAAGTTTATGCTAAGAAGAATGATAAGAGAAAGATGAGAGTGGAAGTGAAGATGTTACAAAGCCGAGACCGGACGGGCCCCGTAGGAGAAAGGGCAAGACGGAGATGAGGTCTTGCGGGGTGGTAGCCCCGTCCGTGTCGGTCAAGGACCGTACCATTGTCGACTTAGTTGAACAAGTTTGAACGTACCGTACTACATGCTGGTATCATGGGCCCAAGCACGGGCGCGGCAGCGGCTGCACGACCGTTTCTCATTTAATTTTTCACAATTATTTGCAATTTCAAGAGTGTTAGAATTCAAGTCCTCGGACTTTGAATTTCGTTTAAATTCAGAAATAATCGGAGGATGTTATTGCCTTCGAGCAAGATGTACTCCTCTGTTTTTATCTCGTATGAATTTATATTCAAGCACTTTATGCATTTCCATGTTTTTATTTTTACAAGCACGATGCATTTCCTTTTCATCACCTTTACTTTAAAATTTTATTATATGCAATCAAATCCTCTAAATAGGAATAAATTCAGAGTATGAGATCATATGGATGATCATGCATCAACATTGTATCAATCCCTCTAGAAAAACGCAAATTTCTACCAAATATTAAAGGATTTTAGTTATCATTTGAGTTCTTTTTGAATTCACATAAAATTGCATATATATACCATAATTTTCTCAAAAATTTGTGGCTTTCACATTGTAGGTGAAATGGCAACCAAAGAGTTCTTGATAGTTCCAATTTCCCCGTCTAGGCGATGGATCTCAAAGTGAGTCCGTCGACCCTTGGACTATACGAGATGTATAGATGAAACGAGTCGATGCAATCGTTGCTCCGTCAAACATGTCCAATTTCTCTGTCTTAAAGGTCATGAGAAATCATATCCATCAGGATTTGAAAATGGAATACATGTATGAGGAGACTCCACGTGCTTTATGGACGACACTAAAAATCGATATGAACGAGCATAAAGCTATCATCCTCCTCGAGGCAACGCATGAGTGGAACCATTTACGTCGACAAGATTTCAAATTTGTAGATGAGTTCAACCATGCTATTCATAAGTCTGCAATTCATAAGGCTGCCCCCTCACCGGTGCGGGGAGGCCACGCAGGGCGGCCGCGACGCCGTCGGGGCCGTGCGCTCGGAGGCACCTCGCGCCGAGGGCGCCATCGCTCCGCGGGCTCGAGCGCCGGGAGTAGCAGCCGCGGGTGGCTCGCACGCCGGGAGGCGTGGCCGCGGGGTCCGTGCGCCTTCGTCCGCTCGGTTTGCCGCTGCTGCTCGGGCCGCACGCTGCCGTGGGGAGTGCCCGGAGCGAGCACCGGAGGGCGTCGCCATCCGTTGCGCGCCGAGGGCACCGGTGCGGGAGGCCGCTCAAGGGGCCTCGGATGGAGCCACGCGCGCCGGACGGCTGCGCCGAAGGACGCCACCGCACCACCCCGTCCGCTCCGTCGTGCGCCTACATGCCTAAGGTCTCCGCGCCGCTTGCTCGGCGAAGCACCGGGTACATTGCCACCGCCTCCCCTCTTCCTCCTACCCTTTATTCTTCATTTGATCCGATGATCAAGCCTCCCCCTCACCGGGAGGTGGGGAGCGACGAACGCCGCCTTGGGCGGACGTCCCGACCGGAATGTGACCGATCTTGATGAAATTGCATGGAGGAGGAGGGGGAATCTCCGGGACGGAGTCGACGTAGTCTCGTCGTGACGTCATCGGAGACTCCGGTGGCCATGTAAAATGGCGGAGCTCCGCGGCGTGCAGCTAGGGTTCCTCGGAGGAGGTGTTCCAATGAGTTTGCCGGTGTAGGAGAGTACACCGGCGACGCCGGTGTGTAAGTTGGAGAGAGCGCCTCCTCATCGAATCCTCCCAGTGCTGCTCCCTCGGCCTTGCAGTCCAACCATGGGTTGGGCAATGGCGGGAGGACTCCACCGGAATGTGACACCCCGTGTCACTAAAAGCATCTCCATCATCGCACCAAAGATGAGTTTCCAACACGAAATTTAAACAAAACGGATCAATAAAGGTCAAAAGTTAAAGTCTGGCAAAAATATGCATTTCCTCAACAAAAGTATATGCATATTATATTTTTCTTGGGTTGGGCATAATGAAAGGGAATTATGAGGAAGTTATGGGAATGTTTCAAAAAGAATAAATGCCCATTTAAGTAAAGATTAAACCCCAAGTCAGCTGTATTGTGGAATTGTTATAAATTTGTCAGAGAAGAATTGGATCTTTGGTCAATAAGAAAAGTTTCTCAGAATGTTTTGCAGTACACCCTGGAATTTTGACATAATTTTCTGCAGCCTAGAAATGGAGTTTCGAATTAAATAATAGAGTGAGGACTTTTCTGCAAATCTGCCAAACTTATCCCAATCCTGATTTTTCTCTTCCGCTCAGCACCGCCTCCTGTCAGCGCCGCTGATGCGCTGACCTCGGCGCTGCGTGCCACGCGGCCAAACCGGCCACGCAGCTGCTCTGCTCCTCTTCCGTCGCCACCAAGATAAGGTTGAGCCGGCAAGTTCCATTTTTGCTCTGTCCATTTTCCTTTCTCGAGCTGCAACAGCCATTAGCGCCGTCGTCCTCTGAACCACGGCGTCCAGCCACCACGCCGCGTTCCTAAGTCAACTCCCACCACAATCTGATGCGCATCGATCTGCTGAAACTCTAGGAGCAAACCGCGCGTCGAATCGTGCCTCGAGCTGCAAGTATTTGGCGTCTTTTTGAGACGAGTTTTCCCCGTCGTTCGTCACTGTATCACGAAATTCAATCTCTCTGGTGAGCCGTTTGAACCAAGTTTTCCTCTCAGTGATGCGCATCCTATTCCTGTAAACTTTCTGGAAGCTCACATCGAGTTCCGTTCGCAGGTTGCCGCGAATTCGACCGTTTTCCCCAAGTCCGACCGCTGCCGTTCTTCACCTCTCCGTCGAACTCACCCTTCCGGCCATCTCCAAGGTCAATCGTCGCCGTGCCGTTGTTGCTCATGATCTGTGGGTTCTCTACACGCTTGTTTCCCCAATTTTTGTCCACCACGGCCATCGATAGTCATCGCCGAACCTCCACTCGAGCTGCTGCTCGCCGCCGGTACCTTCCGGCCATCCTACGGCGAAGTAAGCCCCACCATCGTGCTCAACGCTTCGAGAGGAGTCCGTGGTTCTGTTCTCCTCATGTTCCGTCGCCGTTTGCCCAACGCCGGCGAGCCGCCGCCGTCATCTCCGGCCACCGCGCGCCATGGCCATATGCCAGACCACACCAGTCCGGATCTCATGTGGCCACAGCCATTCCCGATCCAAAATGCCGTAGCCCCTTGTGTGGCCGCGTCCTGATTGGTCGAGTGCATATATTATTTCTTTTCCCGAAATAAAAATCCAGAAAAATCGTGTTACCTCCCAAAAATCATATCTTTTGTTTCCGACCTCTAGAATTAGCAAATCCAAGTTTGTTGGAATCCTTGAGAGCATATCTATCCTCTAGTCATGTTAGTGATCAGAGTTTCTTGATGATTTTTCCTGGAATCATCAGAACATCCAAAACACTAGTTAATTCATAATTAATTCTGTGTTTATGCTAAAATTGCAAACCCAACTTTATTAGTTTAGTTTTTATCTGCTCTATCTGCTAGTGCAATGTTTTGATACTGTTTATGCATGTGTACATGATGGTAGCTAATTTGTGCATAACATCTTTCATATTTATAGGTCACATGAAATAATAGAATTACCTTAAAATAAATTTAAATTCTTAGGCCTGCAAGTTAATTAGTTAAGGTCACATATTCATGTTATGTGTAGGCGGGTTAGAAGAAAGTTAGAAATGCTCAACAACTGTTTTGCCTTTAACCATACTTATGTTCTAAACTCATATGAAAGTCACATAAAATGATAGGTTCACTTCAAAATAAATTTCATATTTTTATGCATATGCCTTCAAGAACCATGTTGGTAACCTAGCTATGTTTATATCATCGACATTTGCATCGTCATACCTTTGCATCGTCTGCATTTATCGCTATTGACACATCGTTAATTTAGGAAACGACAAAGTGCCTGGTCGAGGATCTTCGGAAGGAATCAACACAAGAACCGGTACCGAAGTTGCTAACATTTCCACCGTGGCACAAGGCAAGCCCGGTGCATCCTCCTAATTTTTAAATGTTTTCCTTTCCGTATAACACTACTAGATGTCTAGGGTGTTTGTGCATGAAGTGTAGGTGATGTATGAAATCCACCTGCATTGTTTCCCGAGATGACCTATGTTAGTGATATACTTGGTACAGGTAATTCGATAGAAAACCGGCTATGCTTACGTCCTAAGTTTATTGGTATAAATTGCTTAATTGTACTCGGAGCATGGAGGCTTCGAGACTTGGAAGTTAATGAATCCGAAAAGCTAATCTTGAGACCGAACGAGTCCGTTTGGAAAGAGCGAAGGCAAGGGCCTGGAGAGGGCTTGTCTCACAAGGTGGCAGATCGTTCGTGTAAACAACTAAAAGTTGAGACGTGCACGGGCCCTGTAGGTGAAAGGGCAAGTGCATGTGCCTTCGGAGGACATGGCTTGCAAGGCCGTAGCCCGGTCTATTGTCGGTTAAGGACCGTGTCATTGTTGGCCCTGCTTGAGCAAGTATTGAACAGACTCGAGTGCATGCTAGTTTTATGGGAACTACTAAACCTACGTAACCTTAATAGCTTGCAATGGCGTAGGTTACCCGAATCCTTGGTCGTAGGATCCGTTGGGGTGGACAGGTTCACGAGGTACTCGTTGCACGGCAGCCCACTCGAGGATTTGGACCCTACAAAGTTGTAGGATGTCATGGTGAACGGTTGATATACGTGTTCTTAAATGATGCGTATGCCGTGTACCTCGGGTTTTCCCAGCTGGTGATAAATCGATGCGTAACGCTGTCCCTCGCGAGTAATGAGTACCACTTGTGAACCGAGTCACATCGTAGTAACAACTTGAACCAAGCTTTGGTTAATTTTGGTTGCTTATGATGATACGTACTTATGCTTTATATTGTTTATATCTTTCTTGATGCTAATATCATTATTATTTTATGTGCAAGTTAATAAATTCTAAAATCATGAAAGTAAGGATCAATGGCTTAGTCGCTGCTTTATTATCAAAACCAGCTACACCCTTTGAGCTTTGCATGCCTAGGCGTTGGCCTTAGAGTGCCATTTTTGGACGGGTCGAGTCTTGCCGAGCTCTAGTTGCTCGGGCTTTGTGCCTTTGTTGTTTTTGTTTCAGGTGATGCATTAGATTGCCCTGTTGGTGTTATGCCCTGGGATATGCAGATTTCAAAGGGCTGGACTTTCCACTCGGGAGCCTAGTCTGCCGCAGTAATGTGCTTGGCTAAGTGATAATCCGTATGAGCTCGGATTTATCACCTTTTGCTGTATAATATCGTCGAGACGTATCAACGTTATGTTTGCTTCCGCACCTTTTCGAAACTTGAACTTGTTTAACTTCCGCTACTCCGAACTTAATAATCTCCGATGTAAATTGTGAAGTTCTTTCCCCTGTTGTAATATAAAGTTGGCCGGTTGTTGTATTATCAAGTGTCTCGCTAAACAGACACCTCGGAAATCATGATCCGTGGGTCGGTCCGTTACAGCTGGTATCGAGCCAATTCCATGGTAATACAACAACTACGACATATTTTTGAAAACTACGGCGTAGTTACGAGTGAGGATACGTTAGCATGCCCAATTGTATAAGGATGTTAGAGTTGGTGGCAAAAACTAACCCTGGGTTATGATTGTTTAAATATTTGCATCTACGGAATCTTCAACGAAGGTACGTGCGTGGGCCGACACGCGGATATCGGTGTCCTGTTCCTCGCAGACGTATACGGGACCCCCTTTGCCTCATGGGATACCACGGGACGATCCTTTTCCATGGATTGTTACTAGTAGAACTGTTTTTATTTTCGTAGTTTCTTTTGAATTTGATGTATTGTTTCTAAAATGGATCTTCTGCAGGTACACAAACCACGTTAGTGTGTTGTGTATCGAAAATTTAGATTAACTTACGTGGTTGAGTACGGGTCGCCACCGAAGTTTCGTTTACCGCTAGGACGGAAGTACTATTTTGTTTTGAGTAAGGAACGGTTAGGTTTAAAAATGAAACTTGCATCATGGCATGGCATAAAATAACTGAACTAAAATATGCCATATCTCACTTTTCAATCTTCTGGTTGCTATTGGAAAAAAATGAATAATCAAGAACTTAAAGTTTGACTTAAGGATGTCCTAAAGATTTCAAGTTCCGATCATATTTCTTTCCAAATCCTAATCCTTGAAAATCCTTGTAAGTGAGCTCGAATGCCTTGAAAGATCTTCAACTTCGTTACCGGCTTGCTATTCTGAAATTTCCTTGCCATGTACATTGATTTTCCTAAAAGGTTTGTGTTGGTCTATAAGGAGTAAGGAATTAATGTACATCCGTAATTTTGTTTCAGCATGGTGAACACTCGCAATCGCTCCGAGGCCGAGAGTTCCCAGCAAGGAGCTCGCAACAATGCACCTCCACCGCCACCTCCAGCTACGTTGGAGCAGATTCTCGCCTTGTTGCTTGAGTCAAGGCGCGAGGACACTGGATTGCTCGGAGAAATAGCTCAGAACTCAAGTCGCAATGGTGGACGTCGTGACGATCATCCACGACAAAGTACTTATCAAGATTTCTTGTTGACTCATCCGGTACCATTTGAGCGTGCCAACGAGCCCTCGGATGCTGATCATTGGCTCCGTGGCATAGAGTCCAAGTTTGGATTGTTGCGGTGCACCAACGCACGGAAGCCTCTCTTCGCAGCACGGCTACTGCAAGGACCCGCCGGTGCTTGGTGGGCAAATTATCTGGCTTCTCTTCCAGAAGGACACATAGTGCGGTGGGATGATTCAAAACTGTCTTTCGCGCTCGTTATATTCCTACCGCATTGATGGAAAGAAAGCTGCAAGAATTTCAATATTTGAAACAAGGAGGGAGGACCGTTCTTGAGTATACCGAGAGGTTCAATCATTTAGCCCAATATGCTCCTCTTTATGTGGACGCCGAAGATAAGAAGCGTGCTGCTTTCCGAAGGGGCATGAACCCCGTGTTAAAGGAGAAATTAACTTGGCAGTCCACTGGAACTTTTAATGATCCGGTTAATGCAGCTATCATTCAAGAGGATGCTCAGCGTGAAGTGCTAGCCGATGAGCGCAAGAGGAAGGCTCCACCAAGTGGTACACCTCCTGGTCCTCCACGAAGTATCGTCCGGTGTACACTTCACCCATCGGACAACGCTTTCGGGCAGCACCTCAGCAACGATATTATCGCCCGCCACAGCAAGGTTATGATAGGCCACCCCGAGCAGCAGCGAGTATGCTCAACGTGCACGACCTCAACAGCAAGCAAATCAGCCTGCGCGTAGTGTTCCTCAAGCTGGGCAAAATAATCCTAAAGGGTGTTACAATTGTGGTCAAACTGGTCATTTCATCAATAGTTGTCCATTTCCGAAGAAGAATGGTAACAGGCGATCGCAAGGGCAAGCTGCAATTCAACAACGAGGTTCTTCTAACAGGATTGGTCGTGTGAACTTCACAAGTCTAGATGACATCCCCGAAGGTGAATCTTTTCTTACGGGTATGTTCTTGCTACATCTTCGCCCCGTTGTCATTTTGTTCGACTCGGGTGCTTCTCATAATTTTGTTAGGCAGTCTTGCATTCGAAGGCATAACCTATCTACCTATACCACTAAAAATCCTTATACTATTCGATCTCCTGGTGGTCAAATTCATGCTGATCAAATCCTAGGAAAGGCACCGGTGGAATTGAATTGGAAGTTATATTCCACCAACTTTATTATGCTAGAGCAACAGGAGATAGATCTTATTTTAGGTATGCAATGGATGACTTTTCATAAGGCTTTGCTAGACATCGCCCTCGCATTGTTCATTTGAATTCTCCAATTCATGGACCGGATTCCATTCCTTTGAGTCTGGTTCCAACCAAAACTCTTGTCGTCCATCATCTCGAAGAAAAATCCTTGGAAAGTATTCCCATTGTCCGTGAGTTTCCTGATGTATTTCCCGATGATCTTCCTGGTCTTCCTCCTGACCGGGATGTTCAATTCAAAATCGGACTCCAACCGGGACGTCTCCGGTTTCTCGACAGCCGTATAAGATGGCACATAATGAGTTGAAAGAGCTGAAAATCCAACTGAAGGATTTGTTGGACAAAGGGTACATACGCCCAAGTTCGTCACCTTGGGGTTGCCCTGCTATGTTTGTGACGAAGAAGGACAAAAGTCTGCGCCTTGTCGTCGATTATCGACCGTTGAATGAAGTGACCATCAAGAATAAATATCCCTTACCCCGTATTGACATTCTATTTGATCAGTTGGTTGGTGCAAAGGTGTTTTCAAAAATTGATCTTCGTTCGGGGTACCATCGGATCAAGATTCGAGAAGAAGATATTCCGAAGACTGCCTTCTCTACTAGATATGGTCTTTATGAGTATCTAGTAATGTCCTTTGGATTAACCAACGCTCCGGCCTACTTCATGTATTTGATGAATTCAATGTTCATGCCGAGCTGGATAAGTTTGTGGTGGTCTTCATTGATGATATTCTCATATACTCCAAGGATAAGGAAGAGCATGCCGAACATCTTCGGATTATACTACAATGCTTACGAGATCATAAGTTATATGCCAAGTTTAGCAAGTGTGAATTTTGGTTGGATCGAGTTCCATTCCTTGGTCATGTGGTCTCAAGTGAAGGCATTGCTGTTGACCCGGAAAGGTTCGGGATGTATTGAATTGGAAGTCACCAAAGTCTGTCTCACAAATTCGAAGTTTTCTTGGACTAGCGGGTTATTATCGGCGTTTCATCCCCAATTTTTCACAGCTAGCACAACCTATCACGAAGCTACTGAAGAAGGAAGTAAAGTTTGAATGGAATGATCAATGTGAACAAGCTTTTCAGAATCCGAAGAAGTTGCTAACAACTCGCTCCCATATTGGATCAGCCGGACATCACTAAATCCTTTTATGTGTATTGTGATGCATCCGGTATGGGACTTGGATGTGTGCTTATGCAAGAAGGCCGTGTTATTGCTTATGCATCTCGGCAATTATGTAAGCATGAAGAACACTACCCTACACATGATTTGGAGTTAGCTGCAGTGGTACTAGCACTCAAGATTTGGCGACACTATTTGCTCGGTAACCTGGTGCATATCTACATGGACCACAAGATTCTTAAGTATATATTTACACAATCGGATCTGAACATGCGCCGAGAAGATGGTTGGAGTTAATAAAAGACTATGAGTTGGAAGTACATTATCATCCTGGTAAAGCTAATGTCGTTGCCGACGCACTGAGTCGTAAAGAGCATTGCAATAATTTGGTGCTACAATTGTTGGACAACAATGAAGATGTTTCTACTATCGAACCCAAGTACACACATTATACCTATGGCAGCTATTCACAATTTGGCAGTCTATTCCACTATTAGAGAAGAAGTAATTGCTGCTCGGAAAAAGATCCGGGTATGGCTCATATTCGGAAGAAAATTCAAGATGGCAAGGCAACATGCCTTCGACAAGATAATAATGGTGCTCTATGGTTTAACGATCGATTGGTTGTTCCTAAGGATTTTAAGCTCCGTCGTAAGATTCTTGATGAAGCACACCAATCGAAGTATTCGGTTCATCCTGGTAGTAACAAGATGTATCAAGGATTAAGAGAGAGTTTTTGGTGGACTAGGATGAAATGAGAAGTTGCTCGCTACGTCGCCGAGTGTGATACTTGTCAAAGGATCAAGGTCGACCATTTGAAGAAAGCAAGTCTTCCGCAACCATTAAGTATTCCTACTTGGAAGTGGGAAGACATTAGTATGGATTTCATTGTTGGTCTTCCTCGCACGACTCATAAGCATGACTCCATCCGGGTTGTTGTTGACCGACTCACTAAGTCTGCTCATTTCATACCAGTCAACACTTGCTACTCGGTTCGCCGGTATGTCGAACTTTATATCTCCAGGATTTTATGCTTACATGGTGTGCCCAAGACAATTGTTTCCGATCGAGGTTCCCAATTTGTGGCAAGATTTTGGGAACAACTTCATGCATCTTTGGGTACTAAGTTAATCCGCAGTTCAGCTTATCACCCGACCACCGATGGACAAACCGAACGTGTCAATCAGATTTTGGAAGACATGCTTAGGGCATGTGTCTTAAAACATGGAGGTAATTGGGATGAATATCCGCCTCTCGCTGAGTTCCCTTACAACAACGAGTTATCAAGAGAGTGCGGGTATGACACCATTTGAAGCCTTATATGGACGCAGCTTGTCGAACCCCTCTAAATTGGTCGAGTCCGGAGAAAGAGTCACCTTTGGACCAGATCTAGTACAACAAGCTGAAGAAAAGGTTCGGGTTATTCAAGCCAATTTAAAGGCTGCCAAGCAACGTCGGGAGATGTATGCAAATAAGCGTCGTCGACCCCTTACCTATGACAAGGACGATTATGTCTATCTACGAGTATCTCCTATGAGGGGCATTCAACGTTTTGGTATAAAAGGAAAATTGGCACCTCGTTATATCGGACCGTTCAAAATATTGGAACAATGTGGACCGGTAGCTTATAAACTGGAATTGCCAATCAAATTATCTGGAGTACACAACATTTTTCATGTATCCCAATTGAAGAAGTGTCTCAAGCCTCCAGTGGACACTATTTTAGAAGATGTTGAATGATTACAACCTGATCTCACTTATTCGGAGTACCCAGTAAGGGTGCTCGATGAGAAGGACCGCGTCACTCGGAAACGAAAGCTCAAATTCTATAAGGTTCAATGGAACAATCACTCGGAAGATGAAGCTACCCGGGAATCGGCAGAATTTCTTCATACTCATTATCCAGGATTTCTCCATCAACTTTCAGGTATGAAGCGTTAATGCATTTACCTTCCTTTAGTCTCCTTTAAATCTCGGGACGAGATTTCTTTAAGGAGGGAGGGTTGTAACACCCCGTGTCACTAAAAGCATCTCCATCACTGCACCGAGAGATGAGTTTCCAACACGAAATTTAAACAAAACGGATCAATAAAGGTCAAAAGTTAAGGCTGGCAAAAAGCATTTCCTCAATAAAAGTATATGCATATTATATTTTTCTTGAGTTGGGCATAATGAAAGGGAATTGTGAGGAAGTTACGAGAATTTTTCAAAAAGAATAAATGCCCATTTAAGTAAAGATTAAACCCCAAGTCAGCTGTATTGTGGAATTGTTATAAATTTGTCAGAGAAGAATTGGATCTTTGGTCAATAAGAAAAGTTTCTCAGAATGTTTTGCAATACACCCTGGAATTTTGACATAATTTTCTGCAGCCTAGAAATGGAGTTTCGAATTAAATAATAGAGTGAGGACTTTTCTGCAAATCTGCCAAAGTTATCCCAATCCCGATTTTTCTCTTCCGCTCAGCACCGCCTCCTGTCCGCGCCGCTGATGCGCTGACCTCGGCCCTGCGTGCCACGCGGCCAAACCGGCCACGCAGCTGCTCTGCTCCTCTTCCGTCGCCACCAAGATAAGGCTGAGCCGGCAAGTTCCATTTTTGCTCTGTCCATTTTCCTTTCTCAAGCTGCAACAGCCATTAGCGCCGTCGTCCTCTGAACCACAGCGTCCAGCCACCACGCCGCGTTCCCAAGTCAACTCCCACCACAATCTGATGCGCATCGATCTGCTGAAACTCTAGGAGCAAACCGCGCGTAGAATCGTGCCTCGAGCTGCAAGTATTTGGCGTCTTTTTTAGACGAGTTTTCCCCGTCGTTCGTCACTGTATCACGAAATTCAATTTCTCTGGTGAGCCGTTTGAACCAAGTTTTGCTCTCAGTGATGCGCATCCTATTCCTGTAAACCTTCTGGAAGCTCACATCGAGTTTCGTTCGTAGGTTGCCGCGAATTCGACCGTTTTCCCCAAGTCCGACCGCTGCCGTTCTTCACCTCTCCGTCGAACTCACCCTTCCGGCCATCTCCAAGGTCAATCGTCGCCGTGCCGTTGTTGCTCATGATCTGTGGGTTCTCTACACGCTTGTTTCCCCAATTTTTGTCCACCACGGCGATCGATAGTCATCGCCGAACCTCCGCCCGAGCTGCTTCTCGCCGCCGGTACCTTCCGGCCATCCTACGGCGAAGTAAGCCCCACCATCGTGCTCAACGCTTCGAGAGGAGTCCGTGGTTCTGTTCTCCTCAAGTTCCGTCGCCTTTTGCCAACGCCGGCGAGCCGCCGCCGTCATCTCCGGCCACCGCGCGCCATGGCCACATGCCAGACCACACCAGCCCGGATCTCATGTGGCCACAGCCATTCCCGATCCAAAATGCAGTAGCCCCCTGTATGGCCGCGTCCTGATTGGTCGAGTGCATATATTATTCCTTTTCCCGAAATAAAAATGCAGAAAAATCGTGTTACCTCCCAAAAATCATATCTTTTGTTTTCGACCTCCAAAATTAGCAAATCCAAGTTTGTTGGAATCCTTGAGAGCATATCTATCCTCTAGTCATGTTAGTGATCAGAGTTTCTTGATGATTTTTCCTGGAATCATCAGAACATCCAAAACACTAGTTAATTCATAATTAATTCTTTGTTTATGCTAAAATTGCAAACCCAACTTTATTAGTTTAGTTTTTATCTGCTCTATCTGCTAGTCTAATGTTTTGATACTGTTTATGCATGTGTACATGATGGTAGCTAATTTGTGCATAACATCTTTCATATTTATAGGTCACATGAAATAATAGAATTACCTTAAAATAAATTTAAATTCTTAGGCATGCATGTTAATTAGTTAAGGTCACATATTCCTGTTATGTGTAGGCAGGTTAGAAGAAAGTTAGAAGTGCTCAACAACTGTTTTGCCTTTAACCATACTTATGTTCTAAACTCATATGAAAGTCACATAAACTGATAGGTTCACTTCAAAATAAATTTCATATTTTTGTGCATATGTCTTCAAGAACCATGTTAGTAACCTAGCTATGTTTGTATCATCGACATTTGCATCGTCATACCTTTGCATCGTCTGCATTTATCGCTATTGACACATCGTTAATTTAGGAAACGACAAAGTGTCGGTCGAGGATCTTCGGAAGGAATCAACACAAGAACCGGCACCGAAGTTGCTAAAATCTGTGGCACAAGGCAAGCCCCGGTGCATCCTCCTAATTTTTAAATGTTTTCCTTTCGGTATAACACTACTAGATGTCTAGGGTGTTTGTGCATTAAGTGTAGGTGATGTATGAAATCCACCTGCATTGTTTCCCGAGATGACCTATGTTAGTGATATACTGGTACAGGTAATTCGATAGAAAACTGGCTATGCTTACGTCCTATGTTTATTGGTATAAATTGCTTAATTGTACTCGGAGCATGGAGGCTTCGAGACTTGGAAGTTAATAAATCTGAAAAGCTAATCTTGAGACCGAACGAGTCTGTTTGGAAAGAGCGAAGGCAAGGGCCTGGAAAGGGCTTGTCTCACAAGGTGGCAGATCGTTCGTGTAAACAACTAAAAGTTGAGACGTGGACGGGCCCCGTAGGTGAAAGGGCAAGTGCATGTGCCTTCGGAGGACATGGCTTGCAAGGCTCGTAGTCCCGTCTATCGTCGGTTAAGGACCGTGTCGTTGTTGGCCCTGCTTGAGAAAGTATTGAACAAGTACCGAGTGCATGCTAGTTTTATGGGAACTAGTAAACCTACGTAACCTTAATAGCTTGCAATGGCGTAGGTTACCCGAATCCTTAGTCGTAGGATCCGCTGGGGTGGACAGGTTCATGAGGTACTGTTGCACGGCTGCCCACTCGAGGATTTGGACCCTACAAAGTTGTAGGATGTCATGGTGAACGGTTGATATACGCGTTCTTAAATGATGCGTATGTCGTGTACCTCGGGTTTTCCCAGCTGGTGATAAATCGATGCGTATCGCTGTCCCTCGCAGTAATGAGTACCGCTTGTGAACCGAGTCACATCGTAGTTACAACTTGAACCAAGCTTTGGTTAATTTTGGTTGCTTATGATGATACGTACTTATGCTTTATATTGTTTATATCTTTCTTGATGCTAATATCATTATTATTTTATGTGCAAGTTAATAAATGCTAAAATTATGAAAGTAAGGATCAATGGCTTAGTCGCTGCTTTATTATCAAAACCAGCTACACCCTTTGAGCTTTGCATGTCTAGGCGTTGGTCTTAGAGTGCCATTTTTGGACGGGTCGGTCTTGCTGAGCTCTAGTTGCTCGGGCTTTGTGTCTTTGTTGTTTTTGTTTCAGATGATGCATTAGATTGCCCTGTTGGTGTTATGCTCTGGGATATGCAGATTCTAGAGGGCTGGACTTCCCACTGGGAGCCTAGTCTACCGCAGTAATGTGCTTGGCTAAGTGATAATCCGTATGGGCTCGGATTTATCACCTTTTGCTGTATAATATCGTCGAGACGTATCAACGTTATGTTTGCTTCCGCACCTTTTCTAAACTTGAACTTGTTTAACTTCCGCTACTCTAAACTTAATAATCTCTGATGTAAATTGTGAAGTTCTTTCCCCCGTTGTAATATAAAGTTGGCCAGTTATTGTATTATCAAGTGTCTGCTTCAACAGCACCTCGAGAATCATGATCCGTGGGTCGAGACATATTTGGATGGTCATGGTCTAATGCAGAGTGGGGAAAAAATTCACAAGACTGGTCAAGACATATTTGCTCAAACTCTTGGAGGCAGAAAGAATTTATTGGAAGCAAAGGACCACCATCGGGTGGGTCGACTTTGGAGATGAATACACATTGGTTTGCCAAGCTTATCCTACTAAAGAAACCACGTATGACAGCTGAAATTGGATGATGATACAGTACTACAAGACCACAACCTCAAAGCTGCAGCTCTCTGGTCTTCATTCAGGCACAGGCTTAGGCAATCAGAATATAAAGGCATGGCAATCAGAATTAAAGGGAACAGAATATGGGAGGTTAATTTTTTCTATGGTACAATATTGCGTAGTACTTTTCTGGATTTTTTACCTGTTCCTGTAGTACAAAATTTAACATTGCAGAATCATATACTTATATAGTTCATATTTGATATTGAACTACACCTCTAAATATACCTTCAAAGTTTTGCAGAACAGGTCTGCTACTCTTATTCAGGAGGGTTTAAACCTCTGACGTTTTAAGTTGCAGAGCACTCTAGAAACAAGAAAACAGCAGAAAGTGCACAGAATTTGTCAAAGAGCCTTGTGTTAATAAAGGTTAAAACACTAGAAACAAGAATCATGTCTATTAATGTCATCTCTAGATCAGTACTTTTGCAGCAGTACTCACCCCTTATGTTCCTTAGCCATGCTGGTAGAATCTAGATATAGCCCTATGGGGAAATTAAATCAATTGATCGAAAGAATATTCTTCCCTGTATAAATTCATATGTTAGTATAAATCACTTCAGATCATAAGGTTTGTACTGTACTTGTCCTGCCAGGTTACTAAAAATAAGAAGTTCTCCTGAATAACTGAATTAAATGAAAAATAAAAGTGAAGGTTGCATCATTTCTGAAAATTTGCACAGCAAAGGGCATTAGAACAGTACCATTTTATGCTTGCCTATAAAAAGACGAGTTTTTTTTCTTCTTTGGACAAACAAGATAAGCTTACGTTTTTTTAGCTTTTGACAATAAGACGAGCCTATGGTTGCCTGTAATAAGCCTCATTTATTCGAAACTCCTTGTCGCAGTGTTGCTCTTCAGTACTTAGAAACAAAGCTACTGTATAATTCATTTGAAACCAGTAAGTGTAAGCATTCTAAGAGCACCAACAACGTAGAGATAAAGCGAACCGTGCCTCACCAAAACCGAACCATCAACACTGTGGATACCGAACCATATATGTCAGACGCTAAAAGCGAACCAAAAGTATGGTTCGAACAAAGCCGCACCAAACAAATAAAATATTGATTTTTGGCTCTGGCCGTTGCATCTCCGCCGAAGCAGCGGGCTTCTTCGCAGATCAAGCCTACCAGCGCAAGGGCACGTGGAAGGAAAAAAAAGGCTAATCTAATAACCTGTGGACCCTAAACACGTTAGGGAGATCGAACCGAGCTAAAGCGGTTCGAACCATTCTTGTTCGGTTCGGCGCACCATTGCTGGTGCTCTAAGAATATCCCCTGTCATGCTCCTCGCTAGACAGGACAAATGTCAGACTTGGACAACAATGTGGAACACCTCTGCCACTTCCTTTTACTTCACTTTATGACCAATGCTTTTCTAGATTCCATTGAGATGGAAAAACGTGGAGGGGTAGTGAAAATAATGGTGATTGCCCGGTAAATCATCCCTCACTACAAGTTAGGCACCTTATTATTCCTCCTCCACGACCTTACTCATCCGCTTACTCCAAAATGTTAACCCAAAATATTACCCCTAAACAGTAGCTATTAATTTTACACAGGCTAAAGCATCAGCTGTCTCTGCGTCCTCTGCAACCTTCGTTGGTACCATTGGCATGAAGAAATTAAGAAACTCTGTGCAGGTCACTCCTCGATCTCACGATATGCTGCATGCGTTAGGATTCTCATCGCTGAAAATTGATGTGATCTGGCTGCCATCTCCTTTACCCCTTGCTGTTTGGTGGTAGTCATGAGTATAATACCTGCCTTCTTGGACAGGAAAGCCGCCATACCCGTAGTCACCGAAGTAAGGACTCTGAATCACATGGTAAGGTGCAGCACTGTATCGGACACCATACATGTCCATTGGATGGTTCGCCCAGTGCTCCCTGAACAGATGATCATCGTGGCCATACGGGTTGACATGCACCGTGCGTATCACGGTGGATTGATCCGTGGCTGAGGCTTCGGCCGGCGGCACCTCCTTGTTCTCCGCCGCCTCAGGTGTGGGCTCAGCCGGTGGCGCCTCCGCTGGAGGTGGCGCGTCGGCTGGCGGATCGGCGGGAGGTGGAGCCTCCCCTTCGGCTGGCGGTGGCGGTGGTGGAGGTTGAGCTCCGGCCGCTGGATCAGTGTGCGAACATATGGTGGGCACCCTCTTGATCTTCCTGATGGCCTTGACCATCCGTTGAGGATCAGCGATCCCCACCACTCTGATTTTGTGGTTTGCCTGATCCATATATACCTCTCTGACACCTGCACAAAACCATTTCATATCTTTGAATTATGTTCCACGTCCTCTAGATGTTCTTAGAATTATCATCAGAAAAATGTTGAGTTTGGTGGGGGTTCTCTTTACCATCAATGGCGCTCAGGATCTTCTTGATCCTGTGCTCACAGCCATTGCAGTCCATCCTTACATGAAGCTCCGTTATCCTGGGTGTCACCTGCAAGTTACTCAACATATTATTCCATTGTACTTGCACATGATTACATTGTTTCACTAGAGAATGACAAATCAAGATATAGAGATCGCTATGTGTCCACAAACCTCTGGTTCTGTCGTCATTTTTGAATTTTGAACTGAAGAAAAATATTTGGGTCGGGTCTTCAAGCTGCAAGTGCTGATGGAGATTCCGACTTACCATACGGGCAGGTTGGAGCCACAGACCATGCAAGCCTTGTATTTATATGGTAGTGCTGTGACGGAATATTTGGTAGTCAATTTGTGCGGGTCACCCAAAGAATCTCTAGAAAGTGAAAAGAGGGGTCATTAGATGGCTCCATCCTTACATAAGCTCCTCTTTTTCATGAGTTGTTGCTTTACCTGCAGGTGGGCTCGAGGATGTACTAACAAGTGGTTTTTCGTTAATTAAGGTTGATTTCTCCCAGGGATTCAATAACGACACTCGAACAGAAAAATGAATCCGTACATATTTGTAATGTTTAAAACGTTAGTTTCAATATGATCACATGGAACATCATTCCATTCATCAATAGTTTTTGCATCTGCAGCCAAAATTAAGCAGAAGCATGCCTTCTTATGGTCAAGTTAAAGCAGACCTCAGCCGCTACTGTGTTCTGCTCTGCTTCCAGTTTTTCTGAACAATATGTAGAATGAAGTTTCATGGTTTCCAGTAATATTTGCACTAGGAAGGTTGGTTCAGATAATCAAACTCAGTAATACTTGCTGTTAGTAAACAAATTGGTCAGCTTAACGACAACTTTTTCTGTTTAAGATTTTAGTTGTACCAGAACTTGGAACACCGTTGTTTGTTTTGACAAATGTTCAGGGCTTCATAAATAATACCAAAGTTTGTCATAAATCTTCCTATATGAGGATGATATATAACCTTATTTTGTACATCTCAATTCTACTAGCTTCAACACTATTTAAGAAACAAAAGTTCTATTGTTAATCAACACAATTATGTTGATAAATGATATCGCATTCTGCTATTCAAAGTATCGCATAATCTTCCTTGCTTCATGTTTGTTCTTTGGAATTGCAGTCTTGCCGGTATCAGGATCCTGGCCTGGGTATAGTTGGTTTGTACAGATAAGTTCGGTCCATTCTGGAGTTTGGCGTTCATTGATTGGAGTGCAGATGGGAATATCTCCAACCGCCCACGCACAAAGATAGAAAGATGAAAAGATGATGGATGGAGGCTCCTTTGGCCAAGAGATTATCTCTTTAGAGAGGTGGAGGATATCCACTCATGGAGAATCCCCTTAGGTAAAGGAAAGTATTTATGTTCCTGTGACCGTGATTGAATCTCATCTGTGTTCCTATCTGTTATTTACCCAGTGTGATGTGGCTTTCTGGTTCTATTCTGCAGACATTCCCTACAAGGTGGATGTTAACATCTTAGTAGATTGATTATTGCAGGCAAGTGTATTTTGTATTGACAATATAAATGAATGAACTGGTATTCTTTTTCTTTTTGCAAAATCAACAAGCCAATATTTTTCAAGTTTGTATATAAGAATGTTATAAATTGATTTCGTGAGATAATATCATAATAATCTTCCTCTATTGACGACATAATGATGTTTGGTTTCAGAGAAGGAATAGATACTTTCTTTTTCGTGAACGGTTGTGGATATAAAATTGTAATACTATTAATTATGAGTTCATTCTGCTCATATAATTTTGTATGAACAATTTAAATGTTCACAACAATATTATTGGCTTAACTTAATATATTTCAGTGCACACAATCTAGCATATATCCTTCTATATATTGAAGGTTAAAATAATACTAATATTTATGTCTTTGAGTTTTCTAAAATGGAAATGGTTGCTCATATCATAGCTGAGATTAATTTGCGTGATAATTTGCTTGAATGTTAACAACAATTTGAAATAGTAGAAACCCTATAGTTTGCTGTCGAAATGCAAGATTATAAAAAATTAAACATCTGATTTACCAACATTTCAAATCTTTGAAGAAAGTTGGCATTGGATCTTGGAGCCATGCCACGAGCACATGGCGAAGACGTTCCATATTATTTCCACACTGAATTTAACGGTGGGTTCAAGCGCTAGCTAGGGGTGAAATGCACGTTAAACATGCAATGTGTGTTGCCGGTGATGCCTTGTGATACGATATTTTGAAGAGAACTTTTTGAACGACAGTATGAGAAACAAAAGCTCTTAAAGGGCTGATGGGCCTATTAATCACAAGCTGCACCTTCTCGCGCGGGCCTCGCGTGTCGAACGACGGAACGGGCTCTGAGCAAACAGCCCAGTGAAAGTTTATTGCGATCCAAGTTCTAAAGACCGCGAGCCCATAGCATTAAATTAGGCCGATCTTTTTTCATTCTAATCAAAGGACAAATGTAACTCTCTCCATGGTATCAATCTATTAATTAGTATACTATTAAAAATTTTATAGAGATGCTCCAAGTTAAATTCAGAATAAGCCCTCCTGTCAAGCAAGCAACTCCTAAGGCTCCTATCTCGCTAGCAATAGAGAAGCATAGACATAATCCTACGCTTTTCGGCTCCTCCGGACCCGGTGAAAAAAACCAGGCAGAGCTCCACTCGGCTACGCCACGCATGCGTTTCGCGTCCCCTGCGCCTTGCCAACTTTTTTGGGGTGGACACAACACCTTTTTCTGCTACCTTTTGCCTCACTTTTCTCTGCTTCTCGGCTCTCTCTCAGGCCCTGTTCGTTTTCAGGTATATAATTTTTAGAGGGGTCAAATCAAAAAGAATTTTATCATTTTGGAGTACTAAATAAAGTCTAATCTCGAAACTAATTGCAGACCTCCCTATCTAATTCACGAGACGAATCCAACGAGGGTAATTATGGTGTTATTAGAAGATGTTTATTGTAGCATCACCGTAGCAAAACATAGATTAATTAGGATCATTAGATTCGTCTCGCAAATTAGAGGGAGGTCGTGACATAGGTTTTGTTATTAAATTAATAAAAGTACTATTAAATAGTAAGATTCTCTTTGATGTGATAGTGCTAAATTTTAGAGGGCAGGAAACGAACAGGCCCAATCACTTGAAAGTTGAAACCACGAGAATAGAAACGGAGCTCCTTGCAAAGAAATAAAAGTGCTTTCGCAACCTTTTTTTTCTCTCACTTTCTCATACACGCACAAGCCTTTACTAATCCCAAAACATGTTTGCAAGTAACCTAGCTTGAGGAGCATGCAAGGCTGGTGCAGTGTCAGCACAAGTTGGTTTCCTCTAGATCTACACCTTTTAGATAAGAAGAATATAATACTCCTTCCGTTGTCGCAATTGACTTTTTTAGTAACGTTTGACCATTCGTCTTATTTAAAAAAGTTTAAGAAATATCATATATTTTGTTGGAATATGATTTATCACTAAATAAACTTCAAATATAGCATATAACTTTTTGTATTTGAAGAAATTTTTTGAATAAGACGTAATGGTCAAACGTTACGAAAAAAGTCAACGGCGACAACAATTTAGTAAGGGAGTAGTATTACATTTGTTTCCCATGGAAGCATGAGCAACACGAAGGCTCTTTGCTTGTGCGGGGAGCTTACAGCTGTTTGGACGTTGTGGACGCTTGCTCTCGCCGTTCAAGGTTCCCGGCAAAGTGCCAACTAGATTGTGTCGTCCACTACTAGTAGCTATTTTTCTGCGTCAGAGCCGGAGAATTCTTTTGCCGACCACTGTTTCTGAATTGTTTTTTGCTACTCAAATTAATCACAAGGATCTGTATGTGAACCTCTAACGGATGGAAAACTTGGGGGCAACAAAATACATTACTGTTACTCCTATTTTACGGCAGTCTGCAGCTTCTGCAATTGTCGGTGAACGGGTAGGAAGGATGTGCGGTCCAACGGTGAAGATATGTTTTTTTTTCTTTCACCTCGACACTAGTGGCAGAAAATGTGATCGCCGAGGGAAGCAACACATGGGCGCGGCGCCTGTACTGCTCCTCTCCATGTGGCAGCGCAGAGTACAGTCATCAATCTGTTGGAGTATACTAGTAGATGCTTCCTGATGCAAGCCCTTTGACATGACAAAATTTCGGAACAATCACAAGAGCGCAGGGTAAAATCCAAAGTGAGGAAGAAGCAGTAGTACTCACACTGCAGTACTACTAGTAGTAATATAAACCGCGTTTGATAAAAGAGAGGAGTTTAGCATGAAGCATCCAATAAAATCTGTCTAGAGATTATCACGTACCCTTGTTGTACATTTTGCTACTAACAAGTTTCCTCTTTATACCCCCCACATAATAAAACGAATCGACAGCAAAAGAAGAGGAGAAGGAAAGAATAACGAAAATTACAAGTGAAGATGTAGTACTAGAATTACAGAGGACGCAATGGAATGGATCGATCGGCAGCTCCTCCTAGCACTATATAGCAGTGAGTGAACTCGGCAGATCTACGACCCCTGCCGTTCTCACCACAGCAGCAGGCCCAGCCCGGCGAGGAGCACCGGCAGCAGCGCGGCCGCCGAGGAGGACGAGGAGGCGGCGGAGTCCAACGGCGGCGGCGGGCTGTAGTAGTAGAAAGGGAAGTAGGGCAGGAACGGGTTGGGCGGCGGCGGGGTCGCGTAGGCGCCGCCGCCTCCGCCTCCGCCACCGGTCGCCGGGGGTAAGGGTGGTAGCCGCCTCCACCACCGCCGGTCGCCGGAGGGTACGGGTGGTAGCCGCCTGCAGCACCGCCGCCGGAGTATGCCGGCGGGGCCGGCGTGATTACCGGCGGCGTCGGGGGAGGTAGCGCCGGGGTGGCGGGCGGGTAATAGGAGGGGTTGGCGTTGCAGGGGTTGCCGCAGGAGGCGCAGAGCGTGCAGGTGGTGCCGTCCTTGAGCACGATCACGACGGGCTTCTCCTCGGTGGAGGCGGCGGCGGCACTGGCGACGCCGGCGGCGAGGAGGAGCAGGAGGACGAGGGGAGCTGGTGCTGCCATGGTGGTGGGGGAGGTTGGTGATGGGGATGGGAGTGGAGAAGAGTGGAGTGTGGAGTGATGAGAGGGCCGGGGGTACTTAATTTGGGAAACGGGAGGTGGCGTGGTCGGCTGCTTCCCCGGATTAGTTTAGCTTTCTTTCTTTTCCCTATCCACGACGCGCCTCGTCACTTTCCCCTTTTTTTTTCTGGGACGGATCGCCTTTCTGCCAAGTCGTGTGAAACAAACGGCGGCACGGTACTAGAAAGATGGAGGTATCTTGCACGGCGAGCTTGGTTGCTTACGGGAGGGGAGGATGAGATAAGAGAGAAAACGCAAACTGTTGCACCCTGGAACGGATAGGTATGGTGATTACATCATTCGAGTTTATCCCGGACGATTAAGGTACGCTTGTAGAGCGGTGCCCGTAGGATCCACTTGGGTTCTTCCAGGTTGCGACTGGCTTGTCACCAGACGGAGCAGAGAAAAGCGTTGGGAGTTCGGAGAGCTAGGGCGCCATGTGCAGCAGTGGGGTCCGTCCCCTTCCCCGGTGCGGTGAAAAACGTAAAAATACAGGCCGGTGGTGGTGGTGGTGGCCGCCGGGAATGGCGGATCTGTGGAGGACAGGCAGGTGTGAACGGCCACGCGCACACGTGTCCCGGTTTGGACCGCACGCGCGCAGCGGTGTCAGTGGTGCGCTTCGCGGATCGCGGCAGATCGTAGCCCGGCGGGGGCTACGGCAGCGGAGGAAGAAGCCGCGGCAGTTCGTGTCGCACGCGGGTTCCGGACGAGGCAGCGGTATCGGAAGCTGCGTGGACGTATCGCCGCCCGGTTAACCACCAAACCTTGCGTTTTACACATGCGCTGCGGAGGACCGGAACAAGGGCCGGGCAGCTACCCGGCACCGCGCTCCTTGTCCGGTGGGCGCGCGGCGAGTAGAACCAATGTACAGGTAGGTAGGCGTAGGCCGCTACGGTATTTGGACCGGCCGTGTTGCAAACTTGCAGTCAAAGTCCATACCAACACGAGAGCGTGCTACCGCCCGGGCCGTGCATGTGCCCAGCGGGCCAATTTGTTCGTCAGCTGTGGACCGACCAGTCCAAGGCACGGGTCAGCGTGCTGTTGAAACACAGCCCGGAACGCAGGCGGTACTCGCCGGCGCCGCCAGGTGTAAGTAATTAATTAACCTCGGGCAAAAGAAAACACACGATTTGGAGTTGGAAAAAAAACACGCACCACTTGTGCTCTTTCCCCTATAGTGTTAACTAACACGACGCATACACTTCTGGAAGCGCTTTACAACTCATGGGTCACCATGCCATGACCCTCCACCTTCGGGAAACACACATTGCACATGGGGAGCAATCACGCGCATTGTCCGATCGTATGCGTCGTACCGTATCCGCCAAAACGACGGACGGATGAGCAGGTAAGCAACAACCCGGCAGCTAGCACAGCACCGCTTTGGTCCCGTTCGCGATCGCAACGGCGCCGCGTCAGTGATTGGCATGGCGTGCTCTCTCGGTAGGCAGCCAAAGGCGACGACGATGGGGTGGGGTTTGGTGGAATCTTCTTTGGAAGGACAACAGCTTGCGGCCTGCTGGGAGCTGCTGATCGTCGCCGGTAAAAAATGTGGGCGGAACGAATGGAAGCTGACATGGATGCTATTGGGCCGCATCCCCAGAGACAAAATGCAATGCATCACGCTTATAGCAAAAATTCCGGACCGGACTAAACAGGCCGGCACGAAGCCCGGTCAATTTGGCCGGCCGGGCACAGCCCGGCCCGGTGTCTTCTAGGGCCGTGCCGGCCCGGAGCCCGTGGCGTGCCGTGCTTGGGCTTGATCATAAGCCCGCAGGCCGGGCCTGGGCACGACCCGTTTACTAAGGCCCGGTCGGCCGGTGGTGGCCGGAGCGAAGGCCGGCACGGGCACGACCCGGTCGGCCCGTCCACTCCTGGCCGTCGATCAAATTTGATGAGCAGTCGGAGACGGTGGGCCGGATTATATAAATCCGCATCTCCCCTCTCGGCCTCCCCGAGCGGAACCCTAAACCTAATCGCTCCTCTCTCGTCTCCTCTCCTCCCCATCTCCGCCTCGCGTCGCACCGCACGGCGGACGGCGCACCACCGCGCCGCGCCACCTCCACCGCTCCACGCCTCGCGCCGGGCCGCATGGCGGACGGCGCACCACCGCACCGCGCCACCTCCACCGCTCCACGCCTCGCGCCGTGCCGTGCCACCTCCACCGCTCGACGCCTCGCGCCGCGCCGCACGGCGGACGGCGCACCACCGCGCCGCGCCACCTCCGGTGCTCCTCTCCTTCGCAGAAGGGGGCCGACGGGCGAGGGCCGTAGGCTGCTGCTGCCGATGGCCGGCTCCATCAAAGAGGACTCGCGCGCGCAAGGTCTAGAAGGAGATGATGCCGACGACGATATTGCGAGCGGGACGCCGATGCGTTCGTCGGGACCGGGAGCAAGTGCATCTTCTCCGGTGGATGTGGACGCAAGCCCGACGGCGAGCACAGCCTGCAAGAGAAGGAAGATGAGGGCAAGGACATCGGATGTATGGAGAGAAATGGAGGAGGTGCAACGCTGGGAAAATGGTAAGAAGGTAAGGTGTGGTGCCATTTGTAACTACTCGTAAATCTCGGTTTCTGCTTCATCAAATGGTGGCACCGGCCATCTGCGCCGTCATGTTAAATCCTGCAGGAGGAAGGCTTTAGCTGCGAGTTCATCATCACAATCTCATTTGCATTTTGGTTCCGATGGTCATGTTGCTCATTTTAAGTATGATCCTGAAGTTGCTAGAACACAACTTGTTCGTTTGATTGCTCGCCTTAATTTACCTTTGAATATTGATGCACGACCTGCTTTTGAGGATTACATTAGGATAACCCATAATCCTGATTTCAAACATGTTTCTAGTCCAACAACTACTAAAGATACCGAGGCTTATTTCTATTTGAAGCAATCTTCCGTGATTGATTTGTTGAAGCAAGAAACTTGTGTTTGTCTTACATCTGATATTTGGAATGGTAATTCTAAGGAAGATTATCCGAGTGTTGTGTTTCATTTTGTGATCGATGATTGGGAGTTAGAAAAACACATTGTTGGTATGCGATTAATTGATTGTTCTCATTCTGGTGTTAACATTGCTGAGCGTGTTTTGCAAGTTATTTCTGAATATGGCATGACTAGCAAGGCTTTGTCTATTGCATTGGACAATGCATCCGCTAATTCTGCTGCTGTTTCGAGATTGCTCCTTGTTTGCCATCATACATTGCTTCTCCTGCTGTTGCTTCGGTTGGTTCTAATTCGAATGATGTTGCTGATTCTGTTACTTCATCTGGTTTGTTTCATCAAAGTTTCATCAACGTTGTGCTTGCCACATCATAAACCTCATTGTGAAGTCCGGTCTTAAACGTATCAAACATTATCCGGAGGATTTTCGTCTTGCTATTTCTTGGCTTAATTCCTCAAACCAACGCATTGCCGCGTTTAAAACCTTTTGCATTGCTTCGGGAAACGACCTCGCAAATTTGGTTTGGACATGGATGTCCGGTGGAATGCAACTTTTCTAATGATCAAACATCTCATTCCATACAAGGACATTTTTTCTACTTTCATTGCTGCTAATTATCCTGCTTCGACTACTGGCCAATCCTTGCTTACGGAGAGACACTGGTATGTTGCTGAACACATGTTAAAGTTTTTGCAATTGTTCTACAAGTGTACTTGTTTCCCTTTCTGGTGTATATTATCCCACATATCCATTGATGATGCATGCTATTCGGAGATTGCTTGAGCACTTGAATCTTTATGAGAATGATGACATGCTTAGAGAAGTTGTTGTTCCAATGAAGTCCAAATTCCTCAAGTACTTGGGGAAAGATTCCTCTGTTGTACTCACTTGCATTCATTCTTGATCCTAGAGCTAAGCTTGCTGGTTTTACTAATGCACTTGAACTACTTTCTCAAGCCTTGAACCGTGATTATTCTACTTATTACAATCAAGTGAGAAATGAGATGTCTAGCTTGTTTGCTAAGTATGAATCTAAATATGGTGCTTGTAAGACTTCGAGAGGCCAGCACAAGCTAATAATGTTGCGGGTAAACAGGTATCTTCTTGGAACAGGATTTTTGGGAGGCCACCAGCACCATCGACATCTTCAAATCCTAACCCCCTTTATGTTGCAATGTTTCGAATTGTCATCTTACTTGGAGAGTGATTCTGTTACCCAGTTTGATGAGTCATTCAATACACTAGCCTGGTGGCAAGATCATAAAAGAACATATCCTGTTCTGTCAATTATGGCTAAAGACATGATGATTGTCCCTATTTCCACTATATCTTCGGAATCTGCTTTTAGTTTGTGTGGCAGGTTAATTTCAGATCGTCGACGAAGCCTAACCCCTGAACATATTGAGATGTTGTCCCCGATCAAGGATTGGGAGGATGGTGATGCTCGAGTGCAACACAACATGGAGAACAAAGAGCTTGAGGAGAAGATGGCCAATATGTACTTCGATGATCAAGGACCCGGACAATCACAATATGGTATCATTTGCGTCCTTGTATGATCACTATTCACTTTCATCCATTCTTATCTTGTACTTTGATATTGTAATTGTACCCATTCAATTAGGTCGACCAGGAGTTGGAGAATGGAGATGGAGATCACTAAAAGAGTTGTGGTCGTACTCTTTTTCCCTTTAGGGTTTTATCCTCATGTAGTGAATATGAGGTTTTACCTAGAGGTTTTTAATGAGGCAGCCAATTTTGTCTGTAATTCAACTCTTTTAATAGCTTGGTGATCTCGGACTATGTGAATTGCTTTTTTATCTATATGAAATGTGATCCGAGACTTGAGTCTTGAACTATGTAACTTAGTTAAGAATTTTTATCACTTATCGACCAATTCGATTGAGAAATGAGAACTTGTGATTGTGAAGATTGAGAAATGAATGAGAACTTGTGATTGTGATCGAACACTCGAAGATTGAGAAATGAGAACTTGAAGTGAAGTCGTGCTTTGGGCCGGCCCGACACGAAAAGCCCATCGTGCCGTCGGCCGGCACGGCCCGTATAAATGGTGGCGTGCCGTGCTTGGGCCTAGGCTCGGGCCCGGCATGCCGACCCGGCACGGCCCGGTACTCTTGGCGTGCCGTGCCGGCCCGGTGCCTTCAAGGCCCGGCCCGTCACGGGCTCGTGCCGTGCGGCCGGCCCGGCCCGAAATTTTCCTATAATCACGCTTTGTTTGGTGGGTGGTCAATGGACGGCGGAGGTAAACGCCTCGACGTACTAAGTACTACTCTCATATCAAATTATTGTTGCCGTTAACTTTTTTTTCTTAATTTAATCATTTGTCTTATTTAAATAAAGTTTTAAAAATACGAAATATTTTTTTAAAATATATTTTATGACTAAAAAAACTTGAAATATAGCATATAACCTTTTGTATTTGAAGAAATTTTTTGAATAAGACGAATGGTCAAACGTCACAAAAAAGATCAATGACGACAACAATTTAGTAAAGGAAGGAGTACTTGGTACATGCTCCATCGATGTGCAGAGCTAGCGTTGCGTATGTGTAGAGCGGATTTTATCCCGCGCGTGGGATATCTGCCGGATATCCGTGCAGCCACGGTTTCTCCAAAAATCGTGTGAGTCCCGTATACAAGAGGCGTAGGGTCCGAGTAGCTGCATCTTGTGACTTTCTCGCATTTTGATGTTGATTTTACTTGAATTCCACGCCTTGATTTTACTCTAGGCAAAGGATATGAATATAATATAAATTGTAAAATGATGGAGGGCTAGCCCTTAGCGGATAGCAGGTCTCATCATTAATAAGGGCGTACCAGTGCCGTAGGCTCCCGCACTGCGCAGGTGTTGACGCCGGTTTTTGACCAAGGGACCCATTGTCGGCGACTATAGGTCAAAAAGGACCGGTGGACCGAAGGCCGACGGCCGCATGGACGAGTAAGAGGCGCGTCCCTTCCGGGAATCGTGCACGGACGCCAACAAAAGAGCATAATATTGATGGGCCTGGCCCACGTTGTAAAATTAGAAATAATAGTTTAATTTTGGAAAAGATCCTAGTCGGTTAGGAAATCGGCCCGAAGAGGGTCCGAGTAGGATTCTTTGTGCCGGGTATAAATATGTACTCGGGTGTAACTCTGTAAACTCGATTCACATCCAATACAACTTTCGGCGCATCGCCAAACCCTAATTTTCACGTTAAGTCTCTACTGTTTTCGCGCGGGGATCTTCGGGGCTCCGGTTGACAACACGTTGGCTTGATAAGGTGATTATGTCGTCTAGTTCTCGGCGCATTGTTCATAATTAGATGGCTTAATTGCTGGTTATCCGGCGACCGGATCTGTTCTTGATCGTCGTAGTGAGTATCGGCCGGGATGAGTCAAGTTGACCTGGTCCGGGCTCGTGGTGGAGGTAGTTTGACTTGTCCTGCCTCCCCGTCCCAACCTTTGCTCGCAACGCCGATTGGCTCGGATCCGGTCGTCCGAGTCACGATAGCCGCTATGAAAGTTCTTTTACATCTTGGCCGATTCGAGCTGTGCGGATTCGGTTGACGTGTCCTGTGTTTGCCTTTGCGATAGTTGACTTGTCCTAGGCGCATGCAGCCGATTGGCTAGGGTGTAGATCTACTTCCATAGTTAAGGCGTTTATGATTGTGCTTGTCCTGAATCGGCCGGGCGTGCGTGGCCGTTAGACCTGGTCCGATCACGCGCCATCGGTTGACTTGTCCTGTTGGAGCGACTGGTCGATTCGGGATCTGTGTGGTTGTATTTGTCTTACTTGTTCTTTCGGAGTGTTTAGCCGATTGTCTATCACGTTCATTAGCTGTTTTATGTTCAATTAGTGCTAAATCTGGTAAAGCTGCCTTTGAACCCGAGTTATTAGTATGATTTCATTGATCATCATTATACATCTAGATAGATCTAATAACTCATTGTTATAATCGATGGCAGAATCGGCCGGATGCCCGATCGGCCGATTTATCGCTCCGATTGACTATTAAATCATCTTTTTGCTATCAAATTAATTGCATCCCATTAATAATTACCTTGTTTACATTTTATTCGATAATTCATCCTTGCAAGGTCTTAATGATTTGATTGCTCACCGAACGAAATCGGCTGCTAGCTACCGATCGCTCTGCTATAGCGTCGGCCGATTTCATATCGTTTGTATCACGGTTCGCTTGCCCGGCATTTAATACATAAATGGATGGGCCGTGCTTGTTCCTGTCGATGGCCGATTTTGTCTATCTTACGCCAAAATCGGCCACGGCTGCACATCGGTCTATCCGGGCCGATGACCTGGAATTTTACACTTTTATTTGTCTTTGTTGGTTTGCAGGAAAACCATCCGCACGCACCGGCGCACACGAGAATCGGCGAGCTGAGCCGGTCCGTTGGGAGCACGGGGCCCTGCGTCGGCCGGGGTTTCGGTGGACTCTCCGGACAACGGTGTGTTGGCGACTTTTGACGTCAACACACTTTTTGGCACGCCCGGTGGGACTTTGAGCAACCAAGATCAAGATGTCATACATACGAGTTGTCGGAGAGGACGGAACACCAATGGTCGATGCTGAAAATCGGCCGATTTTGGTTCCGGTTCCTCTCGGGACGGATGGCAAAGGGCACGGAGAAGTTTCGATGACAACGGGGTTTCGGCACTGGGGGAAGATGACAACGGAACAAAAGTTGCGGTACCAGGAATACCTGGCCGAAGCAATGAAGAAGTACTTTCAAGCCCTGACGGTGACACGTGGCGAGTGGCCACAAAGGGGACTTCCCTCGGATTACGCATCCGGAAGAACTAGACCAAATCAAAGCCCGAGAGACTGCCGGATGCCAACCAACTCGGTGATATGGTTAACTCGTCCATTCATCGAGGCCCTAATCAATCAATCGGGCGTGTTGACCAACACCATCGGGAATTTGATCAAGGACACGGTTGATGGCAAATTGTTCATCGAAGGATATTCCGGACCTGCATACACTCGGCCTTTTGGCACTTACGTACGGCCGATTCGGGGAATCGGCCTCCGAATACCACACCACCAGCAGGGTTTCAGCCCATGTACGGCATGCCACCTCACCTATGGTCCGGCAAGGACGATGTAAACACAAGTACCGGTGCAACCCAGCCGGGCAATGAGGATGACGAGTGACCCCAAGAAGTCGGTGACGGAAAAGGGCGACAAACAAGATGTACAACCGCAGACTTCGAGTCGGGGCGGCAACCAATGTGGCAGCGGCCCCGCAGATGGCACGACAGCCCAATTTTTCTACGTACCAAATACCGGCCCGAGTAGAATTGAAAACTCACCCACTATAGTACGGCCGATATCCGGTATTCCACAACAGACTGCATTGGGTGGGGACGAGGATTCATGATCTGGACGGCCGATCCAATCGGCCATGAATTATGGAATCGCTCCGTGATTACTTGTTCCCGGCTACTGCACCGGGATTTACGGAAACGGCCGGTCGGTACACCCGGCGGGGACAGCTTAACACGGCTTATATGACGGGAACCGGATCAGCAACCGCTGAACCCAATGATATGAGTAACCTCATGGCTAAGATCACCGATATGATGAAAGATCGGTTCGATTTAAAGCCTAAGGAGAAAAGTGTATTGTATCGGCGACCTTACCCTGATCGGATGGATTCCGTGGCTTTACCCAATAAGTATAAAATTCCTGAGTTCTCCAAATTTTCTGGGCAAGATAATACATCAACTATGGAGCACATCAGCCGATATGATGCACAGCTTGGTGAGGCGTCTACTCGGGAGGCTTTGCGGGTTCGGCTATTCCCACTGTCATTGTACTGGATCGGCCTTTTCATGGTTTGCTTCGCTATCGCTCTGGTTCTATTCGAGTTGGGCAGATGCTGGAGAAAAGGTTTCACTCGTACTTCTTCACGGGCATTACCGAGCTTAGTTTGTCCGATTTAATGGCGGTGAAACAGAAAGCGGGGAGTCGGTGGCCGATTATATACGAGAGGTTCGGGACTACGAGGGGACGGTGCTACAATCTTAACCTGACGAGCAGCGACGGTGGCCGAAATCGCTTATGCGGGGCTATTCTCTAACATCAAAGAAAAGTTTACCCCACATGAATTTGATGGGCTAGCACAGCTGACCCGTAGAGGCGGTTGGCCGGGAAGAAAATATCCAGCTCACCGAGGAACCGGCGGTATCGGACGGCTTATGCTGGTTTCGACAATGAGGATGATGTAGAGGAAATTAATGCGGTTGAGTGGACTAATAACAAACGGCCGATATTTTCTCCGCATGTCAAACCTAAGGAGAAAAAATATGATTTCGATTTATCTAAGGCCGACGAGATATTTGATCAGCTGCTGCGGGAAAAGAAGATCCGACTTTCCCCTCATCACAAAATTCCTACGCCGAGAAGAATTGAAGAAAATGGCTAAGTGGTGCAAGTGGCATGGAAATTCGCATCATAACACCGTTGATTGTTATGCCATGAGAGATGAAATCCGAGAGGGCGATTGACGATGGGGTATTGCGAGCGGCCGATGTAAAGAAGAAGATGAAAGTTGATGGACACCCTTTCCGGCTAATACGATGTACATCAACACCATCGGTGGTGGATCGGCTGGTTTCTTACGCCGATATGAGAAGAAGAGAGAGAGGGAAGAAAGTGCTCGGATGGCACGTGAGCGAGGAATTTGTCGGTCAAAGTCGGCGATACGAGACGAGCGTGATCGGCCGAGATTTTGACCCACATCGGGCTTGTCCTTTCTTTCGATCTGCTGGGACCAAAACATGAAGCTTCCATCTATCGAGAACTGCCCGAGTGCATTGGCCGTGAAGAGTATCGTGATGACGGGTCATCAAGTTCCCGAGGCGGCCGGTTGGTCGCAACTACGATTCACGACAATCGGCCCCCGGAAGAGCGATCGGCCATGATCACGGCTATGATGAACGGAGATACGCTGTGCCGAAGAGAACCTCCGTTCACGATCGGCTGGGGCCAATCAACGATGAAGAAGAGTTTGACCGGCAATACCACGAAGAACGGTGGTGTCCCGGTGGTTTGCTCAATAAAACCCGAGAAGAGGAGGCTCCGAGAGAATGCGGCTGTCGAGAAATTAAGGGTGGACGAGTATTACGAGAGATGACCAAGATGATGAGTCCAAGCCCAAAAGGGAGTGGAGGCCCAAAGTGCGATCTCGGGTGGTCGGGCTGAAGCCGCGATAAATATGATATCCACGACGCCCGGGATTGTCGGAACGGCCATAAAGGACGAATCGGCCGATGAGAAGTCGGGCGAGGAAGAACCGGTTGGGGAAACTTCGAGAGATGTCGTGGACGCCGGAATCAGCGGTATTTGATAAGCCGATCAACTCCGATCATTTGCATCTCAAGGCATTGTACATTAGCGGTTACATCAATGGGTTGCCGATGAGGAAAATGTTGGTCGACGGAGGAGCGGCGGTCAATGTTATGCCAATTACTACATACCGCAAGCTCGGGAAGACGCCGGAAGAAATGATGAAAGCTAATCCGACGCTCAAGGATTACGGCGAGAGAAGCCAAGATGTTCGTGGAGCCGCGATAATGGAGATCACTGTGGGCAGCAAAACCATACCCACCACATTTTTCATCATCGACGGAAAAGGTGCATATACAACTTTGTTGGGGAGAGGCTGGATTCATGCCAAGCTGTTGCATTCCATCGACCATGCACCGGTGCTTGATTCAATGGGTCGGCAACAAGGTCGAAATCGTGCGGGCCGATAAGTACGTAATTATCGCAACCGCCGATTTCGAGTTTGCTGGTCCGGAGAGCCTGCCTTGTTTCTCGGGCACGTATTGGGACGCGGAGGCCATAAACATCACCAACGACGGAGTTATTGTGACCAGGGGGTCGGGTACCCCCGGCTGCTCGATGGGCCCCACGGGAGAATTGACGGACAATCGGCCGATCGACACTCACACTGGGGATATAATGAATCGACCGATTGACGAACCGAGAAGACGGGAAATTAGGCCACGGTTTTGTGTCGGCCGACGAATTAGAAGAGGTAGATATAGGGGATGGAGACAAGCCTCGGCCGACATATATTAGCAAGAAAGTGTGTAAAAAAGTAAGAGATGAGTTAGTGGCCTTATTGAAAGAATATAAAGATTGTTTTGCTTGGGATTATAGCGAGATGCCTGGTCTCGGCCGATCGATCGTTGAACATCGGCTACCCACCAAACCTGGATATCGGCCGTATAAGCGGGGAGCTCGGAAAATTGACCCTAGGTATTATGAAGCCGTCAAAGAAGAGATTATCAGATTATATGAAGCCGCTTTTATCGAGGCCATGCCGATATGAAGAGTGGGTTTCCGAGTATTGTACCGGTGGAGAAGAAAAATGGGAAGATGCGGGTCTGCATTGACTTCGGGAATTTGAATAAGGCGACTCAGAAAGATGAGTACCCGATGCCAAACGCCGATTTGTTAGTTGATGCAGCCGCCGGCAACAAAATTTTAAGCTTTATGGATGGAAATGCTGGGTACAATCAGATTTTTATGGCCGAAGAAGATATATCGAAGACGGCGTTCGGATGCCCGGAGCGTTGGGATTATATGAGTGGGTTGTTATGACCTTCGGCCTAAAAAATGCTGGTGCCACGTATCGAGAGAGCCATGAATTTTATATATCACGATTTGATCGGCCGATTGGTGGAAATTTATATTGATGATGTTATGGTGAAATCAAAATCGGCCGAAAGTCATGTGGCTGATCTCGGAGAAGTGTTGAAGAGGACAAGACGATGCGGTGCGAAGATGAACCCGCTCAAGTGCGCTTTTGGTGTATCAGTTGGACAATTTCGGGGTTTATTGTGCATGAAAAGGGAATTGAAATCGGCCCCAAGAGTATTGATTCTATCGAGAAAGCTGGAACCACCGACGAACAAAACAAAGCTCCAATCCCTAATCGGCAAGATCAATTTTATTAGGCGATTTATCTCAAATTTGTGCAGTCGACTTGACGTATTTACGCCATTATTAAAACTCAAGGCCAATCAAGAATTTCGATGGGAGCCGATCCATCAAAGGGCTTTAGAAGATATCAAGAAGTATTTGATGTCCCCGCCGATGATGGTTCCGCCGAAGTCGGGCACACCCTTTAAGTTATATTTATCGACGGATGATAGGTGCATCGGCTCTGCATTGACTTAGGAACGGGAGGGAAAAGAACGGGTCATATTTTATCTCGGCCGCAAATTAATTGATGCAGAAACGCGGTATCCGGAGGTGGAAAGGTTATGTCTCTGTCCGTATTTTTCATGCACGAAACTAAGACATTATCTATTAGCCGAGGAGTGTACTTGTGGTTTGCCAGGCCGATGTCGTAAAATATATGCTATCGGCCCCGGTTCCCAAAGGCCGGTTGGGCAAATGGATGTTGGCAATCGCGGAGTTTGATCTAGGTTATGAATCGGCCAAAGCGGTGAAAGCACAAGTATTGGCCGACTTAATAGTGCAACACGGTGAACACTCGGCCAAATATGTTGAACCGAGTGCCATGGACGGTGTTCTTTGATGGTTCAATTTGCAAGGAAGGAAGTGGAATCGGCTTGGTTGTTGTGTCGCCTCGAGGGGCAATACGTGGATACTCTATTACGGTAGAGGTGCACACCAACAACCAAGTCGAATACGAAGCGATATTAAAAGAGTTGGAACTACTCGTCGATGCCGGGGCCGATTTTGTGGAAATTTTCGGCGATTCCTTGTTGGTCGTGAGTCGGCTTGCCGACGAGTATGAGTGTAAAGATGAAATATTGTTGCAATATCATAGAAAGTGCCGAGAGGTTAATGAAAAGATTCAAGTGTGTTAAAATCAGCCATATACCAAGAGAGCAGAACTTTGAAGCAAATAACTTGGCTCAACTAGCATACTGGATATCGGTACGCGAAAACAGCTTGGAAATAGCCGGTATTGAAGAGGCCGATTGGCGCACGGAAATTCGAAGTTTTTGATCAATCCATCCCAACCTACGAGATAAGAAGATAAGATATAAAGCCTTGAAGTATGTTCGTTGGATGATCAATTATTTTTCAAGACAATTGATGGGGTGCTTCTCAAATGTATTGATTACGCCGAAGCCAAAGTGGTAATGAGCGAAGTACATGATGGGATTTGCGGAACGCATCAATCGGCCAATAAAATGAAGTGGCTGCTAAGGCGAGCTGGTTATTACTGGCCGACAATGTTAGCCGATTGTTTCAAATATTATAAAAGTTGCCAAGATTGCCGGAAGTTCGGGCCTATACGAGAGGGCACTGCGTCGGCTATGAATCCGGTGATCAAACCTTGGCCGTTCGGAGGATGGGCCATGGATATGATCGGCGAGATAAATCCAGCATCAAGCAAAGAACATCGGTACATATTGGTAGCTACAGATTACTTCACAAAGTGGGTTGAAGCGGCACCTTATCGCAAAGTCTCGACGGCCGACGTAATAACGTTTGTTAAGGAGCATATCATTCATAGATTTGGGATTCCGAGAGACGATCACGACAGATCGGGGATCAGTATTCACGTCGGACGAATTTCAATCTTTTGCTGAAGAAATGGGGATTAAATTGATTAATTCGTCACCATATTATGCCCAAGCCAATGGTCAAGCTGAAGCAGCGAATAAGAGTTTGATCAAGTTAATCAAGCGGAAAATACAAGAGCATCCTCGTAAGTGGCACATGAAATTGATGGACGCTTTGTGGGCTTATCGTATGTCACGACATGGGGCCATGCAAGTCACGCCGTATCAGCTTGTGTATGGGCACGAAGCCGTATTGCCATGGGAGACAGCTATCGGCTCCGGAAGGGTTGAATTGCAACAAAAGCTATCGGCCGATCAGTACCACGGGTTGATGATGGATGAATTAGAAGACGTGGTACAAAATCGGCTGGATGCATTGGAAAAGATAGAGCGAGAATAAGGCGAGGGTCGCCCGCCATTATGATAAGAAGGTTGTGCTTGAAACAGTTTAAAAAGGGCGAACTGGTGCGGAAGCTTAGGATGCCGATCGGTGTGAAGGACAATCGGTTTGGTAAATGGTCGCCTAATTGGGAAGGACCTTATTTGATTAGCCGATCGGCGCCGGGTAATGCATATATTTTGAAAGAGTTAGCAGGGGAGGAATTCGGCCGAGTGCTTAATGGGAAGTATTTGAAGCGGTATTATCCTAGTATTTGGATTAATTCATAGTGTTCGGTCTAAAAGGGACTACGGCCGATGTCGATGCGCATCGCCTTGAGACAGCCGATGCTGAGAGTATCGCCCTTAGCCGTAAAGCATGAAAGCAAAACGCAGGAAGTAATGGACAAATGAGTTACAGCCGGTGTTTTAAGCATCGTCTTCGGATGGCCGATATTACTGTATATCGCCCTTAGTACAAAAAATATTACAACAAAAGATTGTTTAAGTCCTATTACATCTAAGCGTAGTCGACGGCCTCGGCGCGGGACGAGAAGGTCTTGGATGGCGAGATAAGGCGCGGGCCGGCATGGAGTCGAGTTTGGCCATGACCGACGGGTCATCTTCGATGGGGCCGACATCGGCATGCGCCGCGGCAACCATCTTATCGGCCGCTTGGATTGCCTCGTCCGTCGTCTTTTGTTGGGCCGCCACATCAACCGCCAACTGTGCAATGATGGCTTCTAAAGCCGCCGCATCCTTCTCCTTGAGAGCCGGCGCTACTCTCAAATCGGCAATCTCCCGATTGATTGCTTGCGGTTCGCCCTGCCGATTTGAGAGTTGCTCTTGCATCTCCGAGGTCTTGCGGGCCTCCTCCTCGGAACGCTTGATGGAGTTCTCGGCGAGTAGTGCAGCTTGCTGTTGCTCCGCGTGGCGAGCTAGACGCTGCTTGGGCACGGATGAAATCCATTTGCCGATAATCCATGTATGCTACGCGGTGCGAGCATCGCGCACATCATCCGGGAGCTCAGCCGGATTTCCAAGTACCGCTCCCGGATAGAGTGGGCGTCGGCCACCAAGCCTTCAACCGATGACACTTCAAGCCGGCGCGCGATTTCGGTCATGGTGATAAGACCAGCGGAAGATACCGAAATCGGCGCAGGACGAGGGAAGCTGAGCGCACGAAATACCAAGAAGAGTAAGATAAAACTAATGATCAGCGGCGAATCAAGGAGGAAATAGTAAAAACAGACCTGCGAAGCATCAATGCGAAGCGGCCGGACGTCCATCGGCCGTGCCATTGAACCCACGGGTTCGTGTGTTCCAAGCAGCTCTCGGCGGCCGATCCACCTTCACCGGCGACATCCTCGGAGGCGGCATCGGGCGACGCTCTGCCGGCCGGCTCATCGGCAGCATTACCTTCGGGAGAAGCCGCGGGCGGCTCCTGGACGGCCGATTCTTCGTCGGCGGCGGTGCCTTTGGGAGGAGCCGTGGGCGACACATGGCCGGCTTGTTCGGCTTCGGCGACGGCCTCGGGAGACGCGAGCCGATCCGAGTGAGTTGGGCTCTCCGTAGGATTTGGATCGGCCTGGTTTGAGTACGACTGTAGGCTCCGGAGCTGTTTGAGTCGGCCTTTCGGGCGTCGGCGTCTTGGCCCGTGGAGGAGTCGGCAGGCGGATCGGCCTATCGGGCGTTGGCGTCCGAGCCCGAGGAGAAAGGACCGCCGATTCCTGCTAAAAACTTATAATTAGATGGCATGTTAAGTGACAAGGAATCGGCGATCATGCAATAACAACTCTGACGCCGCGGAGACGGTTCGCTATAGTAATCCGGGTCGAGACGAGCGCACGAGCTGCTTTAGCAGCGCGCGGTATCGCTTCGGGGCCTGAGTCGACCACTGCAGCTGGCACATTAGCCTTCCTCTTTTGGGGGCGGCCGTTTTGGTTTTGGCCTTGCGGACGGTTGGCGCCCCTCGACTCATCGCCGCGAATGCTTGAGCGGCGAGTGCGGTCGGTGAAGCCGATATTCGGAACGATTGGGCTCGGCAATAAATATGCAATCGGCCGACCAGCGATGCTTTGAGTCGGCGGCTCCTCCGAGTCCGACTGAAAGAGAAGATACAAGGATGAGCATTTGGAATGGCCAATTTCATTTACAAAATCGGCCTTACAAAAATAAATCAGCTACACGTACCTCGGCGAAAGGTTCTTCCGGGACTAGGCCGGAGAAGAAGGAAGCGGTGTTCGAGCTGCGAAGGTGCCGGTTCCACTCACCCCACCAACGGTCAAAAGGCGGGTACTCGGGGCGCCGGGAAAATCCGGCCAAGTCACCGGTGACGATATCGGCGGTACGGCCGATGAGCCGATTCACCGAATGGCATTGTCGACGGCAGCCCGCGCCTTTATCCGCCCCACATAGAAGAGGCTGGGGGCAAGCGGCGAAGCCGAGTTGACGGGCCGATATCGACGGGTGGTAGAACTCATAGGAGCAAAGGCCTTGCTCCCGGCGATGAGTCCGTCGGCGGCGGACGAGGGCGGAGGCAGGTGGTGAAGATTTTGATTGCTTCCCCGTCGGCCGTCGGGAAAGTTGGGTCGATCAAAAAGGGGTGTCGTACTCCCTCTCGAAGAAATTAATGTACGGGTACCGGTCCGTACTTTCGTCGTTGAGGCCCTTGTAGAAGGCGGCGAACCAATACGCCGGGTTCTTGTCGACATGGCCGTCCCCGGTGCCATGGATAACGCCTCCCCGAAAGAGATGCACCGGCTGAATACGGGCACGGCCGATTCGGCGTAGTCGCCGGGAAGCGGAGCACGCTGAGATCCAGATTGATGGCCTTGGTGGTATGGAGGGTCAACCACATTTGAATAAACCACCAAGGGCCACCCAGGTTTTTGATCGATCGGCGGCGCGCAGCTCCACTGAAACCTGGTGAAGAAGGAGGTACGTCGACCCCGGAAGATACTTGCCCATGGGAAGGGCATGGCTATCGGCCGATACATCGGCCATCGGCAGAAAATTGTTTGTGGGGCTCACGCTGACCCCACAAAAGAAGAAATGGTCGAGCCACATGTTGAGGAAGGCGACATGTTCGCGGCGATCGACCGTGCCGTGCCCCTTATTGTAGGTCCGAATATAGCCCTTCCAGCCCCTGGTGTCTTTAGGGTTGATCCGGTGGGAGGACTTAATGCGGACAGCGTACGGAGTGGCCTCCGCCATGATGTTCGGATCGGCCAACATGATCTGTATCCAATAAGGTCACGATAGGCGGGCCGTGACCGAACATGAAGCGATTCGAGGCGTCGACCGAAGTAGCAAGCGATCGCCGACAACGGTTCATTCTTCGGTGATCGGCCGAGAGACAGCTTGATGGCATGGGCGATGCCGATGTTGGCCCAACCTTGCAAATAGACGGCCGACACCCGTTTATACCAATCACGCCATCCTGCGACGGGGGTCGGCCATGACCGGAAGGCTGTTGGCCCATTCGGCCGATAGCGGGAGCTGTTGCCGAAACGGAACCCGATCCGTTTCGGCGCGAGATGAGATCCGTGGGGTCGGGATCACCCATAGGACCCAAGAAGAAATGAGTCGGGATGTTGGATGGAATAACAACTTGGTTCAGGATCTCCTAAAAACAAGAAATAGGGCTAAAATGAGAAGCGGAACGGGAAGAAGATAAATTGTGAAAATGAACAAGAACAAGAACGCGAAGAAAATTTGTAAAGGTAGAAAAGAAGGATGCCCGAATGTACATTACCTCCGGAACGGCGTTGGTGGTGGCGACAACGCGGCCGGCGGCGGCGGCCGCAGCAGCAGCAACAACGGGGTTCATGGTCGCCGGAAAGAAAGACGGCGATGGCGCGATGAGAAGTTGAAAAGGCTCGAGGAGGAAAAGGTCGCCGGGACGGAGGAAGATGAAGGCCAAGGAGAGGAAGCGGATGGGAAATGACCGGGGGTGGCCTCGGGTTTTATGGAGGAGTGACGGGCGATAAAACCGGCGCGATAAAGAGAAACAGATCGGTCCGACGCATGCATTGCATACCCCGGATCGGGGGACATGTGTTGACGCCGGTTTTTGGCCAAGGGACCCATTGTCGGCGACTATAGGTCAAAAAGGACCGGTGGACCGAAGGCCGACGGCCGCATGGACGAAGTAAGAGGCGCGTCCCTTCCGGAATCGTGCACGGACGCCAACAAAAGAGCATAATATTGATGGGCCTGGTCCACGTTGTAAAATTAGAAATAATAGTTTAATTTTGAAAAAGATCCTAGTCGGTTAGGAAATCGGCCCGAAGAGGGTCCGAGTAGGATTCTTTGTGCCGGGTATAAATATGTACTCGGGTGTAACACTGTAAACTCGATTCACATCCAATACAACTTTTGGCGCATCGCCAAACCCTAATTTTCTGTTAAGTCTCTACTTGTTTTGCGCGGGGATCTTCGGGGCTCCGGTCGACAACACGTTGGCTTGATAAGGTGATTATGTCGTCTAGTTCTCGGCGCATTGTTCGTAATTAGATGGCTTAATTGCTGGTTATCCGGCGACCGGATCTGTTCTTGATCGTCGTAGTGAGTATCGACCGGGATGAGTCAAGTTGACCTGGTCCGGGCTCGTGGTGGAGGTAGTTTGACTTGTCCTGCCTCCCCGTCCCAACCTTTGCTCGCAACGCCGATTGGCTCGGATCTGGTCGTCCGAGTCACGGTAGCCGCTATGAAAGTTCTTTTACATCTTGGCCAATTCGACTGTGCAGATTCGGTTGACGTGTCCTGTGTTTGCCTTTGCGATAGTTGACTTGTCCTAGGCGCATGCAGCCGATTGGCTAGGGTGTAGATCTACTTCCATAGTTAAGGCATTTATGATTGTGCTTGTCCTGAATCGGCCGGGCTTGCGTGGCCGTTGGACCTGGTCCGATCACGCGCCATCGAGTTGACTTGTCTGTTAGAGCGATCGGTCGATTCGGGATCTGTGTGGTTGTATTTGTCTTACTTGTTCTTTCGGAGTGTTTAGCCGATTGTCTATCACGTTCATTAGCTGTTTTATGTTCAATTAGTGCTAAATCTGGTAAAGCTGCCTTTGAACCCGAGTTATTAGTATGATTTTATTGATCATCATTATACATCTAGATAGATCTAATAACTCATTGTTATAATCGATGGCGAGAATCGGCCGGATGCCCGATCGGCCGATTTATTGCTACGATTGACTATTAAATCATCTTTTTGCTATCAAATTAATTGCATCCCATTAATAATTACCTTGTTTACATTTTATTCGATAATTCATCCTTGCAAGGTCTTAATGATTTGATTGCTCACCGACGAAATCGGCTGCTAGCTACCGATCGCCTGCTATAGCGTCGGCCGATTTCGTGTCGTTTGTATCACGGTTCGCTTGCACTGGCATTTAATACATAAATGGATGGGCCGTGCTGTTCCCTGTCGATGGCCGATTTTGTCTATCTTACGCCGAGAATCGGCCACGGCTGCACATCGGTCTATCCGGGCCGATGACCTGGAATTTTACACTTTTATTTGTCTTTGTTGGTTTGCAGGAAAACCATCCGCACGCACCAGCGCACACGAGAATCGGCGAGCCGAGCCGGTCCGTTGGGAGCACGGGGCCCTGCGTCGGCCGGGGTTTCGGTGGACTCTCCGGACAACGGTGTGTTGGCGACTTTTGACGTCAACAGCAGGGTTTGGGGAAGAGTGTCAGCAAATAGCCTTACCCGCACGCTGTGCAATGTGTAGAGGCTGGGGCTCGAACCCTGGACCTTCGGTGTTCGGGTTTCGGATTTTTCGCCTAGTCCTAGCTGCATTGTTGGACGGGGTATTTCAAAGGAAAATGAGATTATATGGTGGAGTTAATGCGGTAGGTGGCAGAGGTGCAATGATCTCCACTCTCTCTCTCATATTGAATGCATGGAAGGGTGTAGAGAGGCCTAGTTTCTTCTCCATCCGGACTTCACCGTTTGGACCATACGCTATTTGTTTCTGAAAATTGGACCATGACGTCCGACGGCGGAGAAACAACGAGTGGCTTTTTCATATGGACCACACTTGCTTGGATGACGGAATTCGGCGACGGCGACGGCTCCACGCTTCCCATGGACTCCAAGGAGGATGCGGACCAGGTTAGAAATTATTGCCGTTTGCATCTAAGAAAATGATTTTCTGGCTTGTTATGGTATTTATTGTTTATAGAGTTTTTCTATTACGCTGAATTGATACGGGCTTGATTGATTGTTTTGCTTGCAATCGTTATGTACAATGATGGATGGGTGTCGGTTCCTATGGGCGATTTTGTTCATGATTCTCAGATTCGTGTTGGTGGCTAGTGCAGATTACCCTTTGTCTCGTATGTCACTTAGTCATGTTTGCCGTATGATTCACTCTTTTACTTAGTACAAGAAGGATCTGATCGAGTCATTTGTTTTGGGGGATTCTTGAGCTCTCAAACCTGCTCAAACTAAACTTAAGGTTCAGTAAGTGGTTGTTGAACCGTGTGGACTGTGGGAAAAAAGTTATTTTAGTTGATGATGGTTGGTACATCCGATTTTATGATCATGATGTTGAGAAAGTGTTTGGAATCCCCTGTATTGCATGTGAAATTTTTGGTCCAGATGGTGCTGCACCAAATGCTGCTGTTGAATTCATAAGAACAGCCTTGGGCATGATGGACAAGGACGCTCCTAGCCTCAAGAAAGTAGAAGAATTTCTCGGAAGGGATATCAATGAATTATCATCTAGCGTGGAACAGGATTGTTTTTACGTGGCATTTGTTATATTTGTCATGGGCCACCTCCTTGCCCTATCTACAAGGCATGATTATGTCGCAATTGACTGCTGGGCAGCTTTAAAAAGTGCTAAGAAGTTTCAGTCTCAAAAGCACTCCAAGGTTGCACCCGCTGTCCCAGGTTGTCATTTGTTCTTGTAGGTAAATTTAAGTACTGTTGTACTTCAACAAAAGTGCTTTTACGAACTGACACTTGTGATCTGATTTGTCATTTACTTTTGTAGGTATTCTTCTTGGACAACATGGACCTTCCATGATAGAACTTGAAACACAATGTGTTTTCTCGGATTTCGCAATTTACTCCAGAGAAGTTGCGACAAATGATCACAACATGTGTTGGGGGTGTTGCAAATGACGAGCTTGATTGTCTTGTCATGGTACGTATTATCTTGAGTTTAGTGGAATAGTCGTTAGCCCTGGTAAATGTATTGTGTTAAATTGACATAAGGCCTTACTATTTCATCGACCTAGGACTGCGAGAGGATGTGTGCTATGTTAGGAGTAACAAGGAGAGAGCATTCTGGAGAGGTTAAAGTTACGGAAGGAGAAAAATGATAATTCACCCTCCTCATGTCATACGCCAAAACCAACTTGTTCAACACCAGCTAATGTGGCTGGGTTTGTGACTCCTGCACACGGCATCCAACGGGTGCCAAGATATAGCCCAGATCGGCCAATGATATGTGACAAGTATCTTAGGCCTAATGGATTGTTCGAGTACATACGTGACAAGTATCCTGGACTGGTGTGATAATTTTTTCTGTGCAACTTTTTTCTATGAAAAATTCAGGCACTTCATAGTTTATTTTCCTGGTTGCTAAGGCTTCATGTACTTTTGATAGAACTCTACTGGTTTGATGGATGCAGTGAAGCGGCACAATGCAATGTGTGTAAAGCATGTTGTTGAAGCACAATATAGGTCATAGGAGAAGACTTGAAGCAACAGTTGTATGGGGAAAGGTTCCTGGAAATTGACTTGTGCTCACTCGTAATGAGACGTTTTGGGCAGATGGACAAGCAGATGTGTCCTGGCTCACATGAGAGTGGATGGCGTCATTTTCTAGAACCGGACTTCGCGGTATACTTTATATGAACTCAGTGATGACACGCGATGTTTGATGTTGGTATGTCATTCTAACTAATACAATTAATGTGTAGGTGTTTGCCCTCGCTGGAAATAATGTTGCAAAATTATTGTCCATCCAAAACTAATTTATTGGCAAGACAGTGCAATACAACCTAGCACTCGATCGCATGGTAAAAGTTGCAATTGTATGGTAATTGAGATGCAGTTGTGCTGGATCCATTGAACCCTCTTGCACTTGAAAATGAGCGGCGAACGAATCATATTGATATTACTAGGGTACTGCACGAGTGCACTTTGTAATTGTATCTCCAAGTTTTTTGAAGGTTGGAAAATCCCACAAGAACCTTGGCTACGCGTGTTCCCAGATCTTGGGTAATTTCGAGTGCAATTAATTTAGTTGAAATGTGTGCCTACAGATTGTTGTGCCAACGCTCATTGTTGGAGGTTGGGTATGCTACATGTGAGAATTGCGGAGGAAGGAAATCCATGTACTTGGATCCATTGAACCCTCTTGCACTTGAAAATGAGCGGCGAACGAATCATATTGATGTTACTAGGGTACTGCATAGTGCACTTTGGAACTGTATCTCCAAGTTTTTTGAAGGTTAGAAAATCCCGCAAGAACCTTGGCAACGCGTGTTCCCGATCTTGGGTAATTTCGAGTGCAACGAGTAAGTAAAATTATTTCTACAGAGTTTGCACATCTTTATATTTGGCTTTCTTAATTAGGTCTTGTTTGTAGGCTATAGTCGGGCCCTGCAACACTGTACTTTGCTCGGAACTACAACGGGAAAGAGTTGGAGTATGTTTTTGACAAGGTGAATATCATAATAGCTTGATCAGGAAATTTACTAGCTACTTGCTTATAATGGCTATCCCTACTTGTTTCTAAGGAAAGGTTGATGGCCGCAACGCAGAGGGTAATGTATGACCTGCTTATGATGGAGGGAAACAAGGCAACCATCCCAAGCATTGTGAAGTATGTGATGACGTCTTATGTTGAATGATATGCAACTGCATCAATATAGTTGTTAGAGAGGTTACTTGAAGCACAACGCATCTTGTCCTTTTGTTGGTCGTGTGATATTTTGTGTGGGTATACCTATGTTGTACCATAGGTATGTAATGGCTGGGATGTTAAAATTTTGTTTAGTATGCTGAAGTGAAACTTTTAGTAGGCGATGCATCTTTCCAGTAGCATGAATGATGATGAATGACCTGCAACATGTGTACTGCAACGAGTCAATTTCCAACTAGATATGCTTCTATATTTGATAGTACTTTACCCTTATCTCGCGACTTGATTCTATCAAAATGCGAAATGTGTCCCAGGAGGTATTCTGTGATGATACATATCATGTGTTAATGCAGAATATGTTGGAACACTTCCTGTAATAATGCATAATGTATTGGAAACTGCAATTATACAAATGCAAGACCTGATACTGTCTGCGGCTACAAGTAATTATACAACTGGTCCAAATGTAAACTATTATGCATATGTTGTTACGAGATGTACTCCCTCCGTCCCATTATGTTTGGCATTGTAGGAGTGAGCACAGGGATTAAGAAAATTTGTAAAAGTAGGTGCGCAGAAAACGAGAAAGAGAGAGATAGAGATAGAGATATGTTGGGAAAAGAAAAAGGTGCCTCGAAAAGTGAGAATGCCAAACATTTTAGGAAAATTAAATGGTGCTAGAATGCCAAACATTATGGGACAGAGAGAGTACAATTGATCGTAAAGTAAATAGTCCTTCCTACGGGAACTAGGTAAGGTGTACTTGTTTAGCTTTTACCAATGATCCAAATTTTAAAAAATTACTCCCTTAATCGTATGTGTCTTATATTCTATTTTTTCGTAAATTACATGTATTAGTGTTGCCTTTCATATGTAACGGGAACCTTTTTTTGCCATCAACATTCGATGGTATCCTGATCGAAGCTGTGATTATGAAAGTTCGAATTTATGGAAATTTTAAAGAATTTAACATTAACATTTGTAAAAAAAAATAGATGGGTTATTATGTCTTGTGATGAAATCGAATCATGAAAATGACCGGATTTCAGATCAGTAAAAATTGTAACAGAAAAATCATTACGCATCTTACTCCATTGACACCGAAAACAATTGACCCTCCTGACTGGCTTGACTCATCCCGCACCGAGCTGGCCGACCTCGCGTAAGCAAAAAGACTGGTACCTAGAGACCAGAATATGAAAAGCCGAAACTAAAACCGAATTAACAAAAATTCTGAGTAACAAGTAGTAGATCGGGTAGGAAATCTAACTAAACAAACTTCCAATTTAAACTTCGAGTACTTAGAGTAGGTACCCAAACTACATAAATAACCGAAGTTATTAAACATATAGCTTATCCATAAGTTTTATACCATTTAAAATCATTTTATAATTTTTCAGTGAAATTTTGAGCCGTAATTTAGGGAGGTTATCACTAGTGATATTTTTATGAGTTTTATTGTGAGGTGGTAAGAAAGTATGGGTAGTTCGGTCGTACTTTTCATTTAAATAGACTTGTCGGACATGTCAAATTTCATCAATAGTTCAGGTATTGATTTTATGAAACCATACTTGTAAAAAATCGAACTAAGCTGATCCAAAATTCCGGGAACCGAACCCAAAGGCCTAGATATTGGTGTTGCTCTAATGCCGCGCGTATGCGAACCTAGCTTTTTTAAATAATATTACCTTGAGTATTTATGAGATGAATATTATTAGAATTGCTATGGAAAGGTCATACCAACATTTTTTTCCTTTTACTACCTCAAGATGTTTTTTGCAACGAGACCGTAGGGAATCGGCCGTCTAGATCGATTTATTCTATTGCAATCCAAACTTAATCCCAATACACGTGTAAATCGATTTTTTATCTTTACCTAGTACCATGGAGGTGGCCACCTACCAAAATTAACTGCAGGCTCACCTGCCAAAAAGTAAATGCATGGAAGCATAAAAAACACTAAATGCATCTCCCTCAGCCCTTCCCCTCCACGGAAGCACAGCTCACACCATGAATCCTCCGTCCCCCTCGCTTCTTCGGATTAACCTAGACCAACCTGAATCTAACCAAGTCAAACGGCCAAGAATTGACCCCATGCTTGATCGTGAAGCTTCAACGCGGTTGGAACCGGTCCAGGAACCACACGATCTGCTCCAAGCTTTCCCCGTCGCTCATTGAGGAGGACCACAAGCTTCGGATCCTCACTTCTTGCTCCCCGGAAAAGGTACTCGAGACATTATCTACAATGGAACCTCAAGCCAGGGAAATTCTTAAAGATTTAGGTCTTGGAGGCATAATACTACTATCAGCGAGATGCCATTGTAGACTGTAATTTCTGTTTTTGGGTCCTACAAAGGCTCTCGTCCGACAGAATGGAAATACCCTTGGGCAACGGCCAAATGTTCCCAATTGATGAGGAATCTATCCAGCTAGGCCTGGGATTAGACAGTGGTCCTGTGAACATCCCACAATGACCGGTTAACCTCTGCTACAAGGTTGTTCGGAAGGTTGCAAAAATACTAATGTTAGATCCCGACACCAAGCACATTGCTCCGATCGACCTCTCTTTCATCCTCCAAAGGAGCCTGTGCTCACGTATTCATCCTAAAGAGGTAGATATGATTCGTGTTGCTGCTGTTTTATTTGTGTGCACTTACCTATTGGGACCGTCGAGGCAAAGCAACTTCAATTCCCACAGAAATTATGTTGCTTGCAACCAATCCCCGTTCCCTAAAGCGATACGACTAGGCAGGATATGTCCTTCGTTGCCTCCGATCTGCTACTAACAGTGTCAAACAACAGATCCTAAATGAACACAGCTGCATTATACTTGATGGTTGTTTGCCATTCTTACAGGTAAAGTTCAACATCATAATTTCCACATATTAATCAGTGAGGTCAAATGCAGTTATGAATTATTACACATCCCTTATGTTGCAGATTGCATATCTTGATAATATTGACTTCGGGCGCATAACGTCCCAGGGGTATTTTTCCTCGCATAGCGGCGTATCCGAGGAAGTTGATCAAAATGGATAGCATACCACAATCTTATGGATGGGACACTGAATATGGAGCTGTACATGTACCTCATTTACGCAACATGCATGTCCCTGTTACTGTTTTACATGGTGTATTAATTCCCACCTTTTACTGTAACTTTTTAACTGCAGAAAACTCGGTTGGGTAGCCCTATTGACCCTAACACCACTGAGTCCATTAAGGAATTGGCCAGACTAGCAGCTGAGGTGCAAGTTCAAGAAATGCCAACAGAAGCACAATTTCAAGAAAGCCAAAAAAACCACAACCTGCACCAGATGATTCCACTCCTGGACTTCCAAGAAACAAAGTATTTAGTTCTTTTTCATAACACCCATACATATTCATATGAATTCCGACGATCCAACAAATGTTCAACAGGTACTAGTCGACCTTGTGTTATCACGCATTGCACGCCTAAACAGGAAGACAAGGAAGAAAATGCAGCAACTAGCATCCGAGATCAGGAATGACAATTTAACAAATTATATAAAGCTTAATGAATCAATCAAAGAGAATATAGATGCCACAACCATGTTACTTGGAAAATAAAATAGAGGAGCAGAAAGATGACATTGTCGATTTGATCGAGACCTTTACCATCGAAGGAGCTGTTGATGCTAGTGATGATGTTGAGTATTGTCGGTGACCCCTATGTGCATAATTAGTCACATGTTAATCAAGCTACCTTTGTTTGGCTTACGCTTTTGTACTTGCGAGACGAGGATATGGATGCATGGTCTTGCAAAAAGTGATGAGGAGGGTCGCCCCAAAACGTGATGACGTCATCGGAAACAAATTTTCCAGACTTCGGTGACTAATTTATCACAACCCTAGATGATGCAACACTAAAGCTGCATTTGTTTTGCCAAATAACTTTTGTGTACCCATCCTATATGGTTATGTAATAAATACTTTTGCTCTGACATAACTATTGTTCTACAAGTTATGCACTCATGATAATGTGCATATATATTGTTGTACGATACTAACTTTGAGTGGCTTAGTTGTTGCGAATGTTCTTGAATATACTAACGTCTAGTGCATAGCCCTTTCTAGTAAGAGCTGTTGATTGTAGGGATGGCATCGATCGATCTTAATTCGCACAATCATGCCCGAAGAGTGTTAACTTTTCCAAACAGATCATGTTCATAGAACCACAATATAGCTACGTTGTTACAGGACAGAGCTGGTTCATCCACTAAGTCTTGCAACCATAGTGAACGATTGATTAAATTATTAGTACTCAGCAAGCTGATGGCACTAGTGGAATTTAGCAAACTGAGTTTAAAACAACATGAACATCATGCGGTTGAGAAAATGACACTTCCTACGGAAAAGTTTCACTAGAGTACACGGATAGCTCCACGCAAGTAGTCCACAAGAAGACACTTCCTAGGGAAATGTTTTAGATATGTACAATGACAAGTTCAAAATGCTACTATTCTGCCCATGACCCTGGCTGATTAGTCTTCTATGACTTGGGACGTAAAGGATGGTAAGCTGCCTTCATTTTCTCTCATTGTCGATGAGACAGTACAATAACTCCTTTCGGCCTGCCTTTCTAATATTCTACAGAAGAAACATTGTAAGCAAGTGATGTTTGCTAACAGGAAAAATGCTAAACAGACATGTCTATTCATATACCTTGAATTATGATTTTGTCAGCTTCTTTCTGTTCCATAGCATGGCGTAAAATGGCACGTAAACACTAGAATCAGGCCTGGAGTAAAAAAAATTATTCAGGCCAAAGTTAGGAAGTATGGTCATAGTGAGTAAGTTTCAGTGATTTATTATTGGGTGTCAACTTATGTGTTTGTTGGCTCATGAAGGTCACTGTGGTAGTTAACATGCCATCCACGACTATCGACAGGTCATTTTGAGAAAAAAATCTCGAAGCACTTGAAAAGAGCGTCAAGAAACATGGGTGCAGAATGCTGATGCTGCTTACGGTGCCTTTGTGTTGTTGCTTTCATTAGAGAAGGATCAAATATATGTAGCTCCTTCTTCTTCATGTCCCAAATGTAGCAGCTCCACCCGGCTACGAGGACTGATGCAATTATCTGGAAGCAAGAAATAAGCATTTCTCGGTGGTTTGGTTTAGTAGCAAGAAATGATAATGTTACTAAGGATACAATACCATTCAGTAATGTTCAAGCTTGAGCTTTATTGACTCCTCGAGAGAACATATCTGACAATCCAAGAATAGAGGTCAATGGCAGACGCTAAAGGACACCAACCTGTTAGGGAAACAATGTTTAACTCAACAGGCATTCAGGGAAAATACGTTTGCAAATGAGAAAAAAGCTTGGGCCGTATTTTTACCGCCCATTTCGGTTGCAGAAGTGTCGCCATCGCCTATGTTTAGTCTTCAAGTATGCTTTTCTTCCATTAGCTTCAATCATCCTGAAAAGTGCACTACAAACATTGATTGGTACATTGGCCTAATTTGCATTGGGTCCAAATATGTCCATTAACTTCCTGCCTTGCAGTTGCACAAGTGTAGGGTGTTTGTGCACGACCCAAAACCTGAATAAGTAGGAAACTATCAGATAAAATAATTAAGTGGGAATACCACATTGATCTTTCTTGGTCACAAGTGAAGATGTGTTTACCTCTGTAACTCAGATGCATTGCAAATTGCAGCTTGATTATATAATTTATCAACCATGGTTGGAGATGGGATTTTATATTTAAGCTTCAGTTTGGCTGGTGAGCTATTATATTTTGTTGTTTCTGCAAGCCTGCTAGGTTGTATAACAACAATTGGTGTTGCAGCATTGTATGGTTCAATAGGGATCATCTTCTCGCATGACGGTGAACAGGGGCCTGGAGTGAAAATGTGCTTTAGTACGGAGGTGCAATATCAAAAGGAAACTTGATGAGCTTAAGACTAGATACTTTGGAATTCTTTGTCCTCAGTATGAGATGGATTTTTGTCTCCACTAGCGCTCTCATCTATGTCAGGTGAATGATAAGTGCCAACAATTGTTGTAAAGCATCTCAAAATAAGAGCTGCTAGTGTGTATATTAGCAAGTTATGCACGTCATTACCTAGGTGGCAACTGTTTTGCTTTGAACATCTATAGGCTTCACTTGCGTTTGGCGATGACTGGACACCAAGTACAAGTTCAACAGATTTATCGGTGAGCTTAATGACTATGCCATTAGGAAGCTCCGGAGTCATGTTTCTTGTGTTCACCCGGCTGAGCAACCAGAACCATACTGTTCTTGGAACTAGAATAATCTTTGGAGTGCTAGCTAGGCCACCAGACCAATTTCCATTCCAATGTATCAGGTGGAAGAGAAAACATAAATTCATGTACCAGTTTAGGATTGGAGTAGGACATGATGCGGTATGCGTGCGACCCTATGGTACTGAAGCTTGCCGGTGACCGGCGGGTTGCTTGGGACGGCTGAGTAACTTGCGACCTCGTCCGACGGGAAGATGCCGGCGCTGCATCCTGTGAGGATTCCTCAGGGGCGAAGCGGCGACAGGCTCTGATGTTTGCTCCGGCGTGCTGGAATTGAGCTGGTTTCGGACATTGCCTTTGAACTTTTTGATGGGGGCGTCTGAGGAGGCATTGGGGGAGCCGCGGCACGGCAAGGGTGAAGAAGACGGGGAGCGTCTGCAACTTGTTGGGGGCCATTGAGATTTTTTTGTGTTCGTGATTGAGGACTGGCAATTACTTTCTGCAGGAGGAGCGTCTGCAGGCTCTAGAGGGATCCGAGGGATGGAGCTTTAAAAAATTGAGGCAAAACTTTGTTGCAAGGAAACGTTATAAAAAAAATGGTCGTACACAGAAGGCACAAAAACGTGTTTGTTGCAAGGCACAATAAATAAGGAAATTAGATGAGCAGTCAGGTTATTTTTGCAAGGCACATTTAACCTCGTGCAATTTCTAGTCAACTATTATATACTCTTGTCTAATTTCTGCCTGTTGCATATTGTCTAGGTGTTGTTATTTTCCTCAAGGCCAATTGTAGACTAAAGTAGTGATTACTAATTACGCCGAAGCAGATCCCTAACTTAAGTTACCTAGATGTGGGTCACTGCACATGAGCCATGCCTGGCCGTTGGTCCACGCATCAGCCAGTGTAACTTAAGTCAGGGAAACTCGTCGCTAATTACACGAGATACGTGAGATATTGAGACTGAGAAATTGATATCCTAGTTTCAGGATATCTCGGTCTGGTTTCACTGGGACACCGAAAATAGAATATGAAACAAATAAAATAAATATGTAAAAATGAAAAAAATGGTAAAAGGATGATTTATGGTGAAATCAAATTGTGAAAATATTCCAATTTGAGTTCAAGTCAATCGTCATTAGTCGTGTCATTAGTCACTCGCGATTGCATGCTTTGTTAATCTGCCATTAGTCGCTCAGCCTAGGCAGACGTAATCAAATACGTAAGAAAATAAGACAAAATATGAGAAAAAAGATAAAGAAAATATTATTTGTGTTTAAATTAAATCGTGAAAATATTTCAGCTTGCGTTCAAGTCAATCATCGCTAATCACTCGCAATTGCACGCTTCACTAATTCGTCATTACTCGCTCGGTTTGGACCAGTTTCACTGTGATACTGGAAATCAAATATGTAAGAAAATAAGATAAAACATGGGGAAAATGAAAAAAAACATAGGTAAAAAATATGATTTATGGTGAATTAAGTCGTGAAAATATTCTAGTTTGGGTTCAAGTCAATCATAGTTAGTCGCTCGCAGTTGCATGCTTCGTTAATACAACAATGATTCTACTTAGTAACCTAAACTCATGATAGTTTACATGGGGACTCAACTTAGATATCTTGTTCTCCTGCTGAGCATATCTGGATTGAAGCGTAGTTCGCATTTAATGTGGCCATCACCAAGCCGGTTCAATATCCAAGCAGCGAGAGTTCATCTAAGTTTCAAATTGTGGAAGGTTTAGGATTCATGTGGTTCATCTAAGGGGGTCCAAGCTTGACCAGGTGTCCTATTTATACTTCAACTTGCTTTTCTAGCACCGCTCACTCCCTCTCGAGGCAGAGTTCATCTTGTACTTGGACCACTGATCTTTACCTTTCTTTCTCTCTCTCTCTCTCCGTTCAGTTCATCTTGCACTTGGGCCAGCTGCATTTGGGCCACTAATCTTCCCCTGTCTCGCTCATGGACCACCACTCGTAAGGACCTGAAGCAAATAATGGACTCTCTCGGACTAATGCCACCATCACCATATCTACAGCCAGTTCCATGAATGGTAAAGAACAGGTTGTCGTTGAGGTAAGTAGACCATGCATCACTAACTTCCACGGCATGTGTTGCATGTTGCATTTGGATCCCTCCTGCCATCCAATTTTCCTCAGTTCTATGCCAATTCGCCTACGGACTGGCTTCTGGAGCTAGACCATCCATGGCCGGGCATCGACGACCCAGTGCATGTAGCAGTGCTCTTGCGGACCACAGTTTCTGACGTGAATAGTTACCACGATTCGGTAAGATACCAAGCTTAGTTGTTTGTTACGTTACAGATGAACCGGCTTAACTGTGTACTAAGAAATCTCTTTCCGCTACATAGGAATCGGTTGTAGGCCAAATTGCTGAGGTCAAGGCAAGTGAGATGAATCATGTGGCAACTGATGAACAAGTACGTCAGCAAAATTTTTAAATGGCTGGCTGCAACAATTATCAACAAATTTAACCTCAATCATTTATAGTAGGTTGGCATGAGGGCATTTGACATTGGCTATGAATCAACGGGTGAAAATGACCCTGGGCATGATCTCCCACCACCTGAAACTTCTATTGCATCTGATGAAGGCTACTCACGGATTTCAGCGCAAGCAAATCAAATTGATGAACTTGATGAGGTTAATAGTCACACTGCTAAGAAAGCTTGGACCAAGTGAGGAACACTGTTGAAACTTTTAGTACTTGAAACTGTTAAGTCACTTTTGTTGTAAAATATGTAAACCGCCATGCACTTCTGCTATAACATATGGGAATGCAATGGCAGGCTGTTGATCAGTAAGCCTCACATATGAAACTAAACGAGGCTCATAAGATAGTAGTTTGGTTTTCATGTGATTTATGTTTGCGTCAAGTGCTGTGAAACTTTTGTTGTGAAATATATATTTGCCCCGTTGTATAATGTCCTTTAAATATTTACTTACAAGGAGAGCAGTGTCTGTCAGTTACCACTATAATTGGCCCCTACTCCATGGCTTGAAACACATAAATTGCAGCAAAATATAAAGCTGGTAGTGCATCCCATGATGTGTTGCAATCAGATGCAGGCTGGGAAACAAACATGTCAACTAACTGAATATAAAGAGGAACAAAATATGAAGCCATCTATGTACTCATCCATTACAGCTCTAGCAGTTTACATCATCTAATAAGTGAATATAGAAACTGGGCCCTGGTCCTTGCCTTGAAACATAAAATATGCAAGAGTACTACTACATGAGCTGATGTGAGCCAAACCCAGACTAGCTCGAAAACAAAATAACAACTAGAGCATGTTGATTCTACATGCCTTGAATAGCACTACTGCATCGCATGATGCGTGGCAATCACATGCTAGCTGGGTAACAAAATAACCACTAGAGCTTGTTCGTTCACAAAATATAAGCCAAAGGCAACTAGTCAGCTGCAGTGTACCGTAATTCAAGTGAATATCGGAAATGGAAATTGGTTATCCTGACCTGCAATAGAGGGCGTGAAGAAGTCAAATGGCTGACATGATGATAGATCGGGACCTGGTGGCTCAATGGGAGGAAACCCAAGACCTCTTGGCTGAAACGTTTCGAACCTCGAATGTGCTGCCTGAAACGGTTGAACATGTGCAACTTCTGGCTAAAACAATGGGAACTCAGGAGGTGATGGCCCAATACAGCTGTTCTTGTTGTGCCTTCAAAAGACATCTTCTACATGTAATCTCTTTTTTCTGCTTGCCCTAATGGTCCTCATTGATTTGTCTGTGGTTGTTTGATTCCCTGTTATAATACATTGCATATGTCTTCCTACGCTTCTTGGATAGTTCATACGGAGGTTTGTCACGCGTATTTGTTGGCCTGCCTCTCTTTGGGACCTTCTGTGGTGCTTGCAAATTATCTTGGGATACCAGACCCATTTCTCCGACTTGTCCCTCAATCTGTTCCACAAGGGCATAGCCATCCTTCACTGCAGCAACCTCCTATAGCTCGGACTTTGCATTAAGAAGATGCTTCGTAGCAAGCTCATAAGCTTTGACATTTGAGTCTCCAAGCTCTACAATTTCCAGTGCAGTTTTGGTACAAACTTGAATGCCTGAATGTTTGATGCTGCAGTGCAGCCATGTCTCTTTCGAAATGTTGTATATGAGGGGGAGGACATCCCTAGCATTTAGGGTCCACCTTTTGGTGATGTGTTTATGTGGAATTTGCTGCACACCAAATTGTATCATAACCTGCACAAGGTATGGGAAAAAAACTCAATTGATGTGGAGACAGATTAAGAACGAAAGGACCATAATTATGTAATGCAAACTGAGACATACCCGTATAATCTGTGGGCAAATCATCCCCATGTGCTCCGCAAGTTCACACTCGCAGATGTACTATTCTCGGTGACCAGTAACATCAATTGAGAAGCGAACTTGCTGCCATTTTTTTTTTTCAGCTTTAACATGTTCCGCAGTGTGCCTTGTTCTGGGCGTTACCTCAACCGCAATATAGTTTCCAGATTCGAAAACAAGTTCACCAAATTTTTCATAGAGCTTTCTAGTGTAAATTTTTGCAGCATGCCACTCGATGGGGAGGTTGTGCACTATTACTTTCCCTGCCTGCAATTAATAAATACAATAATGGTAGAAAGGTTACCGAGTGAAAAATATATTCAAGTAGTACTACTGACTAGTTAAGATAAAGTATTGTCGGCCCTCTTGTTTTAGCACAATAACATTAAAAAGACAAGCAAAAACAGGAAAATAGTATAAAAAAGGGAACATATTGGAGAAATTGTAGCCCAACTACTTGCAAGTTTTACATTCGATCCTCAAACCCCTCGACAGATTCAAGGTCAAATTGCATCTGCTGATATACCTTTACAAAACTGTGCATTGGACTTGCTGGTCCAAGAAGTTTCTTGATCATGTTGTTTCCACTCTCGCTACGTTGAGTACTCGTCAGGTTTGCACAAAATATGTCCTTAAAGTAAGGCTTAGCCCAACGATCTCGTTTATTGTAGATCTGTTCCAGGTAGTCATTCTTACGTAGGTTGTGTTTATCAAGCAAATGCTGCCATGCAGCTTCAAACTCTTCAACTATCAACATGCTATTTATAATCTTATGAAAATCTGCCTTGAACCCACTTGGATGATTCTTTGAATACAAAGTGCCTAGCCGTTCTTTTGCTTTCCTCAGTACATGCCACTTGCACCACCTATGTTTTGTGTTCGGTAGGACTGCTTCAATTGCAACTTCCATAGCTCTACGTTGGTCTGTTCATGTTCATGAACCAATAATACGTGAGCGAAATATGATGAAAAGCAGTGGAAACCTATAGTTTATTATGAAATTGAGCATGGAGCTTACCGGTAAGAATAGTTACCGGATGCTTCCCTCCCATCGATCAGATAAACTCACTAAAAATCCATTTGAAAGTGTCAATAATTTCATTATGCATCAACGCACCCCCTAAAACTATGCTCTGATAATGGTTCTTGACTCCAATGAAAAGACCAAAGGGCATCTTATACATATTTCTCTTGTAAGTAGTATCAAATGTAATGACATCCCGAAAGCATGCATATTGCATCCTGCTTCTTGCATTAGTCCAAATCAGAGTCTAGATACGTGATTCAATGTCGGGTTGGACGCTGTAGCTGAGGTTTGGATCCTGTTCCTTGAACATGTTGAATAATTCAAGAGTCTTCATAACATCTTCATCAGCATTGTCCCTGGCCAACCTGGCACATAAACTGCGTATGGCTCTTTTTGTGAATGGTGCATTTCCCATTGCTCCAAAAATCCTGATACTATGTGGAAAACTTTGGTGAGGTTGACATTGTTCTGTCTTAGGTGCTTGATCAGATTTTTTGTGTATGGGTCGATGAATTTGTGTGAGCGCCTACGCATGTTTTTGACATGGCATGGTTGTGCTCTAAAACATGCTCTTTAATATACCAACCTCCAGTCTTCCTTTGAGCAATGCGCATGTAAGCAGGGCAGCCACACCGTAGAGACCTTGTGTTTGGCTTAGGAGGCCATCCCTGTTAAGGAAATCAAATATAGAAGGTAAGTGCAAGGGGCAAAAGTAGAAAAATGTTATTTTAATTCGAAGCAGTAACATTTAACTCACATAGCAAGAGCAAACAATATTTTGAATCGTCTCTGTTTTAACAATGTTCTTACGTGAGCGCTCACGTCGAATAAAACTCATAGGCCTCTTCCATAGATACAAATCTCATGCCAATAGTGGTGTAACGCCCCCATCCAAAGTACATTTACCGTCCAGCCTTTCCGTAGGGGCGGGCACGCGCATTCATGCATAGCATCACTCTTACACTTTCGGCCTTGCTTCATATAAAAGGGTTAACCCGGTGGCGCTATGGTTGAAACGAGGGTTAAATGCTGACCCTCACCCACCTAAACTTTCAATGTGGGACTAATCCCATCTCCACTTCACTTCATGGGCCACTTGTGCCCAATCCACAACTACTATAGGCTTCCAATGGGCTGGGGTGTTACAAGTGGGGAGTACTACAAGGCCTTCCCTGCATCTTGCGAAGTTTTGATGTGCTTTCTCAATTGTAGATGTTTGCAAGTTGGACTCTTCTTGCACATCTGCCAAAGGAGGTAGTCTATGCCCGATACGAGACGAGCCAAAATATAAGAGGTCAACCAAGCAGAGAAAAGAACCACATGAGCAATGTTGATGACAACACCAAGAATCAAGTTGGATGATACATATACACAAAGTACATCATGTGGAGTTTTTTTATGAAAAGGAGTGGTTATAATTATTTCATACTGTTTCTGACTTTTGTTTTATTGAGGAGTTACAGGCAAAACATAGACGCAAATTGAGAAAAAAAGAAGAAGACACTTTGTAGAGAAAATGACATTAAGAGGAAAATTGCAACAAAGAGAACACAATAATTGGTACAAGGAGAAGCGTACACAATAATTGGTACAAGGAGAACAAATATTTGATTATGGACCTAAAAAGGAAATAATATAAGAGGATCACTAATCGTATAAAAGGACCTATATGAGCAATGCAGATGACAGCACCAAGAATCAAGTTGGATGATACAAATATGAAAAGTATATCATGAGGGGATATTTTTTATTACAAAAATGGTTATAATTATTTGTTATTACATGTGTTTGCGACTTCTGTTTCAGATATTGAGGCGAAATGGGGAAAGCATAGCACCAAATTAAGAAGAAGAACAAGTCACTCTGTAGAGTGAATGGCAAGGAGTTTTAAAAATTGCAACATAGAGGTTCATTTCTGTTACTACATTGAAAGAAGCACAGACAACAATTAGTTCAAGGAAAAATAATTATCTGATTTTGGACATAAAATGAAAAAAAAAGAAGAGGACAACCAACCAAATAAATGAACTGTATGAGCAATGTAGATGACAGCACCAAAAAATCAAGTTGGATGGTAGAGATAGATAATGTATATCAAGTGGGGATTTATTTTTGGGAGAAAAAATGGTTATAATTATAACTTTCCGATTGTAGAACAACAACAAGTCGCTCAGGTAGAACAAGAACGTCATGCTAATAGTTCATGAAAAAGAATGCCACAAGCTCACTACATTGAGGGAACAGCCAATTTTATTAGATATGGAATAAGCAGATACCACTAGCAAAAAATTCACAATTTAGAATTGTTAAAAATATGCTTGAAGGGAAATAAACCAGGTAGAACTAGTGATTTCTAACCTTTGCTTCCAAGGTTTTTTACTTGCACCTTCGGATGAGCCTTCATCTACAAGACTGATGCTATTTGGCTATTTGAGCTGCAAATCAAACAATTTGGGGTTTGCGAGCTGCAGTCAGTTTACAAAATGAAATAAGGCCAGCATCTTGACAAATAGTGTTATGGTGTATTAGAATAAACTTCAGTGAACTGCGAGCAGGAATGAATTTACCTTGAGGACTGTTGTGATGGGGTTGAATTGTAAGTTATTAGTGCATCAGCCCAATCGCGAACTGAAATGTCCTGAGTTCCAGATTCCGTAGAAGACTCCTCCGGTGTCGCATTTAGTCCATCAGCGCAATTGCAAACTGAAATGTCCTGAGTTCCAGATTCCGCAGAAGACTCCTTCGGTGCGGCATTTAGATCAATGAATCCGGATGGCCCAATGACGAACAAAATCGGATGGTTAGCAGATTAGTACATGTGCAGCGTGGAAGAGAACGATTAGGAGATTAGAACATGTGCAGAGATGAGATTATTGCCGCAACACAGAGGAAGAAGAGCTCAGAGACACCGTAATTGCAAGTACAAAGAGAAATGCCATGAACGAAGAACAAGGGAGCAACCTATACCTGGACACACCGTCGCTGAATCCAATATGTTCTTGGAACTGCTCATCTTCCTGGGGATTGCACAGGCTGAGACCAAAGAACAGATCATGCGGCGGCGGGTCACCGGTGTCCATAACGTCGGGATTTGCTGCAGCAAGACCACTGATATCGCCGGGTTCTGGCAGAGCGTGGAGGTGGAGTCGAAGGAACAGGAGGTGGAGTGGAAGGAACACCAAGGATAGAGAGACAGGAGGAGGCGCACGGAACAGGTAAGAAGCGCCCGGATGCCATGCGGCGTGGGACATGCGTGGAGATATTTACCGCGTGCGTGAGCATAATTCCGTGTATTGCCTAATTTACACCAAATCGTATTCTTCACAAAATACCTTTCCTACAGTGCGGACGAATATCTCGAGAGCAGGGCACAACGTTGGAGTCACCTGATTCATCCAAGTACCTGGTGGACATCCGCCGCGTGGGATAGGAAACTTTCGCACGTTGTGTATCTCTGGAACAGTGGCCGCAACACTGTTGTTTCAGTGCTCCATGGCTTTGTGGTCGAGAAAGTTTCCTATCCCGCGCGGTAGATGTCCACCGGGTATCTAGACAGACCTGGTGACTCCAACGTTACGCCCTACTCTCCTCGAGATATTCGTCCATACTGTAGGAAGGATATTTTTGGGAGAATACTTGGATGCGCACATGCTCCCGTGCACATCCCCGATGCGTGGGTAAAGATTAATTGATAAGCAACACGTTACGTTACCAGTTATGTTGGATTATGGCAGCTGTTCGGCTCAAAGAAACATATAACCGGTGGTACGGTCTCGCGAAATCCACCGAGGCGCGCAAAGCAGTGATGAACATTTATTACGAATCTTAATGTCCTTTTTCAGGAGGGTCAGGAGTTATGATCCCATTTAACCAGTATCTGCTCGTGTGGGAGGCAGCCAACGCCCCATTCTTTGCCTCGAAGGCATGGATTTACTAGATCATGCCGTAGGTGATCAAGAAAGTGCCTTAGCCATCGATCCAATAGCCTTCAACCAAAGCAACGATCAGTTTTGTAGCTTGTATACAGTGGTGGGATCAGCCATCCATCCAACAAGCCACCAACTTTATCCTCCTGGCACTAACTCGGCTCTCAAGGATGCAAGGGATCTTGGCCTAGAAGAGTCTATGACGATGGATTTCTCAGCACTCGGGGAACCCTTGTTGGGCACTGACCCTCCACACAGCATTTTTTCCGAAGATACTTGCCATATGTTTGATCCTCTTTCAAGAGTCAAGGAGCCATTGATGGACTATCTACATCAGGATGGCTACTCTTCTGGATTGCCAAATGAGGTTAGTTTCGCCTATGACCTTACATGATCTCCCAGAGTTCTTCACATACATTTGCCCACCGGTAGACACATGGAAAATTAGGATGGTTGAAGCTTCATTTGTAGGCCATTGCCAAGCTTTTCATTGCCCTTAGTTTGTTTTGAGACGTCTCGTCTGATAGTTGATTATTCTCTCTTCCTACTACATCAGGACAACAATCATTTGCAGTATGCCAACACGCCATTAGCAGCCTTGAAGTTGGAGGCATGCGAAGCAGAAACTGCTTCCTCGCAGCATCTCAACATGCCATTATGGAAGCCTAGCGGCATATGCGAACCATCATCTTCTCGCGACGTACCCACGAAACAAATGGTAATAATTTTCAATTTCAAACTTCTCTTCCCGCATAATCTCAACATGTATCTTTTCTATACAGAGCCAAGTTACGGCAACTACAGTAGATGGATCTATCGCAGACCAAGTAGACTACGGGAAATTATTTATGGTTAATCTTATAAGTTCTTTCAAACGACGCTTGGTAACATCATTCATATTGTAACAAATTTTTTCTGTTTCCTTTATTCAATCAAATGACATATTTTTCTATATGTGTAGGTTATAAGCAATGTTTCATTGTCACATTTCAACGGACCGCTTGTTACAGGAATGGATACAACTGCTATATTGAAGCTTCGTAGTGGCATTTCTTACCATGTTGTTTTAAAAAGCAATGGATCATATATGTCATTTGAAAATGGGTGGACTAGTATTGCACACGATCTAGATATTCGGCCAGGTGACTATATCGTCTTCAAGTACGTAGGGGCTGCTGTATTTGAATTATCCTTTTATCGGTCAGATGGCATTGAAAACTTGGCTAGCTCAGGTAGATCCCCTTCTTTCATTGGCCGCACAAGTATTGGCTTATTCCATGTGTCCAGCAAGTAAATATGCCTCATATAACAATCCTTTTCATTCCCAGGAGGTTTATTTGCCCGCGGAGAGGCAAGCGCGCAGGTCACAGCCACCAGCTTCTCGCCCTGCCTGGTGTGCGCCATGCCGAAGAAAGACACTGGTCAGACCTCAAGAACGCCTCCCAGCGCAAGCACGACTCCCCAGCCCGCCAGCGTGCCGGACTCTCCTCCCTGCTCCCGTGCTAGCTCCGCTGGCGGCCGTAGCTCGCCCAACGCGCCCGATACGGAGAAGCAGGGCAAGCCTCCCAAACCGCCAGCCTCCACGCTGGGGCCAGCCTCCACGCGCCATTGAGCTCGCCCGCCGCCGCATTCCTGTACCCGCCGCGGCCCCAGCGCTCACCGCACAAGCTCGCACTCGCTCTGCTCGCCCCGTCGTCCAAGCCCCGGACTCTGCTCGCGACCCGACCCAGGCCCCGGACTCTGCCGCGACCCGACCCCAACTACGAGCCGCATGGAAGCCCGCTCTGCCTCAACCGAGCCTGCCATCTCCGTCCTCGGGATAAGATGCAAGCATTTGATTTTTCCATGAATATTAGGTGATTTATTCCTCCTACCCGTGCCAGGATCCGAGATGGCGGCAGACGTGACTCCGACGACATTCTTTTGCGTCACGCTTGTGGGTAACATTTTCAAAGTTTTATTGTTCAACATGAACATTAATTCTTCGCACAAGACGAGCAACAAAATTTCTTAATAAAGACTTAACACTTGGATAATGCACCTTTCCCATTTCATTAAATAGATAATACCACTGCATCGGCAGGAGCAGTACATACATTACATTACAATAAAGGTTACATTTGAAAGATCTTGACTTCCTGATAGGCTACAATTTTTTCTGATACAAAGACCAGCTACCTCAAGAGAAAAGTGCACACAGTTCCTTGACCCATCTTCAAACTGGATACCTTCCATCCGATTCACGCGAGATCCAAGCCACAAATGAATACACTTGCTGAGGATCGAGGATGAAAAATAAAACGAACGCAAGCGCTGAACCAAACACCGCACACGACCAGAAAAAAACCTTCACCCAAAAAGGTACAAAAGGATGCACCTCATAGCACATCAGAAATGTAAGCGTATTGTTTGCGACCCAAAATCCAAACGTAAAAAGTGTACTCTTGGCAGAATTGCGATTAACGCGAGAGTTCAGTTCACTGAAAGAAATAAGTGCCAACACGCAGATGAAACACGCAACCAAACGACAAACCCGGCCAAAGTCACTCCAAGAATTGTAAACATGGAAGGAGGTGCATAAGATGAAAAAAGTAAAGGACAGCACATTCAGCAGCATACTAGAAACCATTGTGTTGTTGTTGGATTGCGGCAATGCACTGCTTCCTATGGCCAAGTGCCCAGTTTACGTGGAGGAGGAGATAATTTATAGGCAGCAAGGAATCTTTGATAAGTAAGGGAACGACCGAGGTGGTGCCAACCGCGTATGGCAGCAAGGAATCTGTGTTAATGCCATGCATGGATTTGCCATTTTTGCCTCGCACTACTAGATATACAACTAAGGCCGACAGTATTGAATCAATAAGAATACATCGATATGATATTTATTAAAAGACATTCATACATATATGTTTCTATAGTGGCCGATGGTTGCTACATATCCCATCGGCCTAGGTTCAAATAATGGCCGAAGGTTGTTACAAAACGGTCGGCAACTAAGGAACAGTCAGCCTTGGTTCATAGAGTGACCGAGGGTTCCTTAGGAAACTATCGGCAATTGAAAAACCGTCGGCCTTAGTTCATCGAGTACCCGAGGGTGTTATAAAACCGTCAGCATAGGAGGAACCGTCGGTCTTGGTTGCTATAATGGCCGAGGGTTACCATTTGACCGCCGGGGATTGAAAAGACTGTCGGCCACGGTCGGTGATCACCGAGTGTCCATGCTAATACCGTCGGAAAAACAAAAACTGTCGGCCATTACATCATATTACCGAAGGGTTGTCGGCCATTTTCATAACCGTCGGCCTAGCTTGGTTTTCTAGTAGTGTCGTGATGGAACGACCGAGGTGACGCCAACCGCAGAGGTGCATGCAGCGCAGCAGCGGCGTTCTTTACTCGCTGGTTTGCCGTGCCTATATGGAGCAAATCATGGAGAGAAAATCTCAAAGGCAGCCACAGCCACTTGCAGCAGGGAAAATTAAAACGGCACAGCGTATAGGGACCATTACTACGGGAAAACTTATCTACACGCGTGCGCGTGGAGCCTTCCAAGCAAACTCACTTCCACCTTATCTTCTCCTCTCTTTCATCTCTCTCTTTAAAGTTTCAACAGAACTTTTGATTTCCAACTTCGATCTGAAACTTCTTTTATTAAAGTTTTGTCAAACTTTTGATCCAAAGTTTTGATTGAAGTTTCAGATTAAACTTAATACAACTTTTCTATTAAAGTTTGTGATCAAAATTTAGGTCAAAATTTTGTGTTTCAAAGTTTTGATGAAACTTTTCAAAAAACATTTTTTTCAAAAGTTAAAAAACTTTTGATTTCGAACTTCGATCTCCAACTTTTTCCATGAAGTTTCGTCAAACTTTTGATTAAAATTTTAGAATGAATTTTGATTGAAAGTTTTTACTGAAACTTTTCTTTTAAACTTTGTGATTAAAGTTTGGATGAAACTTTTGTGTTTCAAAGTTTGATGAAACTTTTCTAGAAAATGTTTTTTGGAAAATTTTTCTTTAAATAGAAAGTTGTGGAATGGAAAATTTTACAGGAACAGAAAGTTTCCTATCATGTCCGAAAGTTTACGTGGAGGCCTGCTCGCGCGCGCCGTGAATTAGGCAATCCCCGGAGTGGATAATCCACGCACGCGCGCGAGCAGGGCTCGTAGCAAACCTCCGGACAGGGATGGAACTTTCTTTTTTGAAAAGTTTTACATCCCACAAACTTTCAAAAAATGGAAAGTTTTCTCCAAACTTTTTAGAAAACTAAAATCGGGTAAAGTTTCATAGAAAGTTTCGTTGAAAGTTAGATCGAAAAAAGTTTCATAGAAAAGTTTCATCAAAACTTTGCGAACCAAACTTCGATCCAAACTTTGAATCACAAACTCAACTGAAAAGTTTCATCATAAAAAAAGTTTCGTGTCCTAAAAGTTTCTATTTTAGGAAAGTTTTTTACAGAACTTTCAAAACAAAATTGCTAGTGAAAACTTTTAAACAAACTTCGGTTCAAAACTTCTCACCGAAACTTATAAGTAGAAACTTTAGGTCAAAACTTCTAAGAAAACTTTGAAATAAAATTTTTCGTGAAAAAGTTTCGAAGAAGGAACAAAATATATCAAACCGAAGATTAAGACAACTTTGAAAATAAAGTTTGAAGAAAAGTTTTGAACCAAAGTTTGGAAATCAAAGTTTCGTCGAGAAAAAGTTTCAAGTCAAAGTTTTGTGTAAAGAAGTTTAAATCAAAACTTAAGACAAGCTTCGTACCTGGAGCGGTTTGCGCGATGTGCTGCGAACGCACGCCCACGTATAAGGATTCCTGCTCGAACATAGTGGCATGAATACCCATTCTGATGGGTACCCTCGGATTGCTTTCTACTCAAACGATGTGTTACGAAACTTGGCACCTGGTACCAAAGGTTCATTTTCCTCCATAGAAGACAGTGTTTATAGGCCTCTAAGTTTCTTATGCACCCCGTTGTTGTTGAATCCATTTAGTTCTTTACATTTGTTACACATTCCTCAATGTCCTGTCAGGGTCGTCGTGTCCATTCACCAACTGATCCTGAGAGCCCACAAGCACTAGAGTATTTTGCACAAAAAATGCAATCAGAAACTCAACCTCAACAGACCAACACACCATCAAGTGACACCACCAAACAAAATAATATTTTTGACCTCTTTAACACATTTCTCTTTAGGTTTCTTGCAATCTAACATACACATCTCCACCTGATCAACTTATCATTTCAGGCCGTGCATCAAGCAATGCAATTTCTGAATAATTTCTCGACAACCACAAAGTCTTCCATATCAGAAGTTGTCAAGGACATTAGTGATTCAAATGTGCAAGTTATAACACAATTGAATGAAGCAACAGTGTCAAAGCTCCAAGCCCTTGAGCAAGATTTGTCTACTTCTGTAAATTATTTGAGAGAGCAACTTGTCTCTATGGTTCATAATAGCAGCAAAGGTCAATTGTCACTGAACCCTCCGCACTTGTGGAACATAACCTTTCTGTTATTTTTCTGATGTCGCTAACTATTATTTTTTGTATACGTCACTACTAAGTAGTATTATCTCCTTTTACTGTTGAGTTTTGCCTATCTTGAAGCAATAAAGTAGTATTTGCCTGATGCACCTTTGTCTATGAAACAATACTGGACCTATATTTATGAAAATAGGTTAGGTACATCGGAGCATTTGTTGGAACATATGGACTTAAATTCTTCCTTCTGCCTGCAAGCACTACTCCCTTCCACTCACCACCAACTTCCCAACCAGCAATTCCACGCCAACGTAGGGACACATCCGGCTCTCATTTGCGAGGTAAGTATTTACTCAAATAATTTACTGCATTGTACTTCTAAATCTAGTTAATTTATAATTTCCAAGTACCACATATCTTATTGTTAATAGATTCACAAGCGCATGGCTGCACCCATGTTACTCGATCAGCAAGCAAGAGATCAGCACAACAAGCAGACAACTTTAGTGAACCTACATCTGAAGCGCCACATAAGAGAATGAGAGGTCAAACCACTTGTGAAGACTGTAGTCAAGCAAGAACAGATCAACAAACACATTCAGATCACCAAGCCGCAACAGCATTTGAAGAACCCGAACCTAGCAACAATATCTCGATATTCACGGGGAAGCGAAAGAACTACAAACGACTCGTGCATCGTTCTCAAACCAGTAAGACTAAAAAGTTGATCCTCATTACATTTACACTTATCACACCATTTATCCGTAAACGCACCATATCCCGAAACTCATGTTTCCTTACGCAATTAGGTAATCCTATACGGAAACGGCGTGTATCACTCCAATTACCAGTTGAACAGAATCCTGAAACTCCTGCCCCAAACAAAATATGTGCGACAACACTGCATCACCGGTTGTCCCACCATTTTCTTAGAACAAGAGGACATATGTCCCACTAAAACAAGGTTATTACTGCAACCTGCCTTTCTAATAAGAATGAATCTTGCACTTATATGGTTGTAACCTACTGCACGTGATAAATTTACAGCAACTTCAGATAAACGCATGCCCATATCGAGCAGCCTACACCGAAGAAGTTGAAAGTAAAGGTCCCAGCACGCAAAGGTTAGTATCATTATGCTAATCTTATCACCCGTCTCTGTTGCCAATTATAGTCACATGTGCTGATGATGCAGGTTATAGATTGGCTGAGTCATCGCCAAATGCAAGTGAAGCCTATAGATGTTCAAAGCAAAACAGTTGCCACCTAGGTAATGACGTGCATAACTTGCTAATATACACACTAGCAGCTCTTATTTTGAGATGCCTTACAACAATTGTTGGCACTTATCATTCACCCGACACGGATGAGAGCGCTAGTGGAGACAAAAATCCATCTCATACCGAGGACAAACAATTCCAAAATATCTAGTCTTAAGCTCATCAAGTTTCCTTTTGATATTGCACCTCCGTACTAAAGCACATTTTCACTCCAGCACCCTCGTTCACGGTCATGCGAGAAGATGATCCCTATTGAACCATACAATGTTGCAATACCAATTGTTGTTATACAATCTAGCAGGCTTGCAGAAACAACAGAATATGATAGCTCACCGGCCAAACCGAAGCTCAAATATAAAAACACATCTTCACTTGTGACCGAAAAATATCAATGTGGTATTCCCACTTAATTATTTTATCCGATAGTTTTCTACTTACTTAGGTTTTGGGTCGTGCACAAACACCCTACACTTGTGCAACTTCAAGGCATGAAGTTAATGGACATATTTGGACCCAATGCAAATTATGCCAATGTACCAATCAATGTTTGTAGTGCACTTTTTAGGATGATTGAAGTCGATGAATGAAAAGCATACTCGAAGACTGAACATAGTTGATGGCGACACTTCTTGCCACCGGAATGGGCGGTAAAAATATAACCCAAGCTTTTTTCTCATTTGCAAATGTATTTACCCCGAATGCCTGTTGAGATAAACATTGTTTCCCTAACAGGTTCGTGTCCTTCAGCGTCCGCCATTGACCTCTATTCCTGGATTGTCGGATATGTTCTCCGAGGAGTCAATAAAGCTCAAGCTTGGTATTGTATCCTTAGTAACATTATCATTTCTTGCTACTAAACCAAACCACTAAGGAATGCTCATTTCTTGCTTCCAGATAATTGCACCAGTCCTTGTAGCTCGGTGGAGCTGCTACATTTGGGACATGAAGAAGAAGGAGCTACATATATTTGATCCTTCTCTAATGAAAGCAACAACACAAAGGCACGGTAAGCAGCATCAGCATTCTGCACCCATGTTGCTTGATGCTCTTTTCAAGTACATCGAGATTTTTTTTCTCAAAATGGCCTCGTCGATAGTCGTGGTTGGCATGTTAACTACCACGGTGACCTTCATGAGCCAACAAACACGTAAGTTGACACCCAATAATCAATCACCGAAACTTACTCACTATGACCATACTTCCTAACTTTGGCCTAAATAATTTTTTTACTCCAGGCCTGATTCTCGGTGTTTACGTGCCATTTTTCGCCATGCTATGGAGCGGAAAGAAGTCGACGAAATTACAGTTCATGGTATATGAACAGACATGTCTGTTTAGTATTTTCCTCCTAGCAAACATCACTTGCTTACAATGTTTGTTCCGCAGAAAATTAGAAAGGCAGGCCGAAAGGAGTTATTGTACCGTCTACTGGCAATGAGAGAAAATGAAGGTATCTTACCATCCTTTACGTGCCAAGTCATAGAACACTAATCAGCCAGGCTCCTGGGCAGAATAGTAGCATTTTTCTCTTGTAATTGTACATATCTAAAACTTTTCCCTAGGAAGTTTCATCTTGTGGCCTGCCTGCGTGCAGCTACCCGTGTACTCTAGTGAAACTTTTTCGTACTAAGTGTCATTTTCTGAACGACATGATGTTCATGTTGTTCTAAACTCAGTTTGCCAACTTCCACTAGTGTCATCAGCTTGCTGAGTTCTAATAATTTAATCAATCGTTCACTATGGTTGCAAGACTTAGTGGATGAACAAGCTCTGTCTTGTAACAACGTAGCTATATTGTGGTTCTCTCGAACATGATCTGTTTGGAAAATTTAACACTCTTCGGGCATGATTGTGCGAATTAAGATCGATCCATGCCATCCCTACAATCAACAACTCTTACTAGAAAGGGCTATGCACTCGGACGTTAGTAACTGCAAGAACATTGCCAACAACTAAGGCACTCAAAGTTAGTATCATACAACAATATATATGCACATTGTCATGAGTTGTCATGAGTGCATAACTTGTAGAATAATAGTTATGTCGGAGGAGAAGTATCTGTTACATAACCATATAGGATGGGTACACAAAAGTTGTTTGGCAAAACAAATGCAGCTTTAGTGTTGCATCATCCAAGGTTGTGATAAATTAGTCACTGAAGTCTGGAAAATTTGTTTCAGATACGTCATCACGTTTTGGGGCGACCCTCCTCATCACTTTTTGCAAGACCATCCATCCATATCCTCGTCTGCAAGTACAAAAGCGTGAGCCAAACAAAGGTAGCTTGATTAACATGTGACTAATTATGCACATAGGGGTCACGGACAATACTCACCATCATCACTAGCATCAACAGCTCCTTCAGCGAGTTAAGGTCTCGATCAAATCGACAATGTCATCTTTCTGCTCCTCTATTTTATTTTCCAAGTAACATGGTTGTGGCATCTATATTCTCTTGGATTGATTCATTAAGCTTTTTATAATTTGTTAAATTGTCATTCCTAATCTCATATGCTAGTTGCTGCATTTTCTTCCTTGTCTTCTTGGTTAGGCGTGCAATACGTGATAACACAAGGTCGACTAGTTGAACATTTGTTGGATCGTTAGAATTCATATGAATATGTATGGTTCTTATGAAAAACAGCTAAATACTTTGTTTCTTGGAAGTCCAGGAGTGGAATCATCTGCTGCAGGTTATGCTTTTTTTTGGCATTTCTTGAAATTGTGCTTCGTTGGCATTTCTTGAACTTGCACCTCAGCTGCTAGTCCGGCCAATTCCTTAATCGACTCAGTGGTGTTAGGGTCAATAGGGCTATCCAACCGAGTTTTCTACCGTTAAAAAGTTACAGTAAAAAGGTGGGAATTAATACACCATGTAAAATAGTAACAGGACGTGCATGTTGCCTAAATGCGTTACATGTACAGCTCCATATTCGGTGTCCCATCCATAAGAGGGTAGTATGCTATCCATTTTGATCAACTTCTTTAGTTTCTTCTTCGGATACGCAGCTATGCGTGGATAAATACCTCATGGGACGTTATGCGCCCGAAGTCAATATTACCAAGATATGCAATCTGCGACATAAGGGATGTGTAATAATTCATAACTGGATTTGACCTCACCGATTAATATGTGGACTTTACTTGTGAGAATGGAAAACAACCATCAAGTATAATGCACTCGTGTTCATTTAGCATCTGTTGTTTGACATATCCTGCCCGGTTGTATCGCTTCAGGGACGGGGATTGGTTGCAAGCAACATGATATCGGTGGGAATTGAAGCTGCTTTGCTCGACGGTCCCAATAGGTAAGTGCACACAAATAAAACAACGGCACGAATCATATCTGCCTCTTTAGGATGAGTACGTGAGCACAGGATCCTCCGGAGGATGAAAGAGAGGTCGATCAGAGCAATGTGCTTGGTGTTAGGATCTAACATTTGTATTTTTGCAACCTTCCGGACAACCTTGTAGCAGAGGTTAACCGGTCGTTGTAGCACGTTCACATGACCACCGGCTAATCCCAGGCCTAGCTGGATAGATTCCTCATCAAGTGGCAACATTTGGCCGTTGCCCAAGGATATTTCCATTCTGTCGGACGAGAGCCTTTGTAGGACCCAAGAACAGAAATTACAGTCTACAAAGGCGTCCGCTAGCGGTAGTAGTATGCCTCCAAGTAGGGCTAGGCATTCGGTTTATGCGGTTATTACGGTTTGGTTATTTCGGTCTCACGAAAATTCGGTTTTAACAAGATTGAAAACCGAAATTCTTTATAGAAAATTCAAAACCGAACATAATTAACCGAAATATTTCGGTTCGGTTTTCGGTTTTAACCTAAATTTGAAAAATAACAGTATTTCATATAAAACTTTTAAGATATTAATTAGAAAAAATACAAATACGATAGTAACAAATCAAATAAGTCCTAAATACTAATATATGTGATGTTGAGTGGTAATTAAATCTTTGTAGACCAATCCTTTTTCTAGATAATTGGCAATTACATACGTAGCAAAATAAACAATAGTTTCTAAAGTATGACATAAAAGAAGTTCGGTTATTTTGGTTATTTCGGGTTTGCAATATTAAAAACCTAAATAATTTTGGTTAACCAAATTACTCGATTTTAGTAACCGAAATATATTTCGGCTAACCTAATAAATTAAAATATCGGTTATATCGGTTCGGTTTCGGTTTCGATGTTCGGGTTTCGATTTTTTGCCCAGTCCTACCTCCAAGACCTAAATCTTTAAGAAATTCCTTGGCTTGAGGTTCCATTGCAGATAATGTCTCGTGTACCTTTTCCGGGGAGCAAGAAGTGAGAATCCTATGCTTGTGGTCCTCCTCAATGGGCGACTGGGAAAGCTTGGAGCAGATCGTGTGGTTCCTGGGCCGGTTCCAACCGCTGCTGAAGCTTCACGATCAAGCATGGGGTCAATTCTTGGTCGTTTGACTTGGTTAGATTCAAGTTGGTCTAGGTTAATCCGAAGAAGTGAGGGGGACGGAGGATTCATGGTGTGAGTTGTGCTTCCCTAGCGGGGAACGGCTGAGGGAGATGCCTTTAGTTTTTTTTTTATGCTTCCATGCATTTAGTTTTTGGCAGGTGAGCCTGCAGTTAATTTTGGTAGGTGGTCGCCTCCATGGTACCAGGTAAAGGTCAAAAATCGATTTACATGTGTATTGAGATTAAGTTTGGATTGCAATAGAATAAATCGATCCGAACGGCCGGTTCCCTACGGTCTCGTTGCAAAAAACATCCCGAGGTAGTAAAAGGAAAAAATGTTGGTATGACCTTTCCATAGCAATTCTAATAATATTCATCTCATAAAAATAATCGAGGTAATATTATTTAAAAAAGCTAGGTTCGCATACGCGCGGCGTTAGAGCAACACCAATGTCTAGGCCTTTGCGTTCGGTTCCGGAATTTTGGATCGGTTAGTTCGGTTTTTTAAAAGTATGGTTCTATAAAATCAATACCCGAACTATTGATGAAATTTGATATGTCCCACAAGTCTATTTAAATGAAAAGTATGACCGAACTGCCCATACTTTCTTACCACCTCACAATAAAACTCATAAAAATATCACTAGTGATAACCTCTCTCAATTACGGCTCAAAATTTGATCGGAAAATTATAAAATGAATTTAAATGGTATAAAACTTACGGATGAGCTATATGTTTAATAACTTCGGTTATTTATAAAGTTTGGGTACCTTATCGAAGTTTAAATTGGAAGTTTCTTTAGTTAGATTTCCTACCTGATTTACTACTTTATAATCAGATTTTTTTGTTAATTCGGTTTTATTTTCGGCTTTTCATGTTCAGGTCTCTAGGTACTAGTCTTTTTGCCCGAGCGAGGTCGGCCAGCTTGGTGCGGGAGGAGTCAAGCCAGTCGAGAGGGTCGATTGTTTTCGGTGTCAATGGAGTAAGATGTGTAATGATTTTTCGTTACAATTTTTACCGATCCGAAATCTGGTCATTTTCATGATTCCATTTCATCACAAGGCATAATAACGCATTGTTGACGCCGGTTTTTGACCAAGGGACCCATTGTCGGCGACTATAGGTCAAAAAGGGCCGGTGGGCGGAAGGCCGACGGCCGCTTGGGCGAGTAAAAGGCGCGTCTCTCCCGGGAATCGTGCGCGGACGCCAACGTAAGAGCACAACATTGATGGGCCTGGCCCACGTTGTAAAATTAGAAATAATAGTTAGTTTTGGAAAAAGGATTCTAGTCGGTTAGGAAATCGGCTCGAGGAGGGTCCGAATAGGATTCTTTTTGCCGAGTATAAATACATACTCGGATGTAACATGTAAACTCGATTCGGATCCAATACAACTTTCGGCGCATCGCCAAACCCTAATTTTCTCGTCAAGTCTTTACTGTTTTCGCGGGGATCTTCGGGGCTCCGGTCGACGACACGTTGGCTTGATAAGGTAATTATGTTGTCTAATTCTCGGCGCATTGTTCGTAATTAGACGACTTAATTGCTAGTTATCCGGCGACTAAATCTGTTTTCGATCGGCGTAGTGAGTATCGGCGGGATGAGTCAAGTTGACCTGGTCCGGGCTCGTGGTGGAGGTAGTTTGACTTGTCCCGCCTCCCCGTTCCAGCCTTTGCTCACAACGCCGATTGGCTCGATTTGGTCGTTCGAGTCGCAGTAGCCGCTATGAGAATTCTTCTACATCTTGGCCGATTCGATCGTGCGGATTCGGTTGACGTGTCCTGTGTTTGCCTTTGCGATAGTTGACTTGTCCTAGGCGCATGCAGCCGATTGGCTAGGGTGTAGACTTACTTTCATAGTTAAGACGTTTATGATTGTGCTTGTCCTGAATCGGCCGGGCGTGCGCTGCCGTTAGACCTGGTCCAGCCGCGTGCCATCGGTTGACTTGTCCTGTTGGAGCGACCGGTCGATTTGGGATCCGTGTGGTTGTATTTGTCTTACTCGTTCTTTCGGAGTGTTTAGCCGATTGCTTATCACGTTCATTAAGCTGTTTTATGTTTAATTAATGCCAAACCCGTTAAAGCTGCTTTTGAACCCGAGTTACTAAGTATGATCTTATTGATCATCATTATACCTTTGGATAGATCTAAATAATTCATCGATATAATCAATGGCAGAATCGGCCGCATACCCGATCGGCCGATTCACGGATCCGATTGATGATTAAACTATCCTCCGGCTACCAAACTAATTACATCCTATTAATAATTGCTCTGTTTACATTGTACTCGATAACACATCCCCGCAAAGTCTTAATGATTTGATCGTTTACCGACGAAATCGGTTGCTAGTCACCGATCGCATGTTATAGCATCGGCCGATTTCAGTATCGTTTGTACCACGGTTCGTTTGCCTAACATTTAATACATAAATGGATGGGCCGTGCTGTTCTCTCGTTCATGGCCGATTTTGTCTATCTTACGCCGTGATCGGCCATGGCTGCACATCGGTCTATCCGGGCCGATGACCTGGAATTTTACACTCTTTTATTGTCTTTGTTGGTTTGTAGGAAAACCATCCGGCACGCACCAGCGCATACGAACATCGGCGAGTTGAGCCGGTCCGTTGGGAGCACAGGATTCTGCGTCGACTGGAATTTCGGTGGACTCTCCGGACGACGGTGTGTCGGCGACTTTTGACGTCAACACACTTTTTGGCACGCCTGGTGGGACGAAAGCAACCAAGATCAAGATGTCGTACATGCAGGCAGTCGGGGAGGACGGAACACCAATGGTCGATGCTGAGAATCGGCCGATTTTCGTTCCAGTCCCTCTCGGGACGGATGGCAAAGGCCATGGGGAAGTTTCGATGACAACACACTTTCAGCCTGGGGGAAGATGACGACAGAACAAAAACTGCAGTACCAGGAATACTTGGCCGAAGCAATGAAAAAGTACTTTCAAGCCCTGACGGTGACACGTGGCGAGTGGCCACAAAAGGAGACTTCCCTCGGATTCTGCATCCGGAAGAACTAGACCAAATCAAAGCCCAGAGATCGCCGGATGCCAATCAGCTCGGTGATATGGTCAACTCGTCCGTTCATCGAGCCCTAATCAATCAATCGGGCGTGTTGACCAACACCATCGGGAATTTGATCAAGGACACAATTGATGGCAGGCTGTTCACTCGAAGGGTATTCCGGACCTGCATACACTCGCACTGTCGGCACTCTCGTACGGACGAGTCGGGAATTAGCCTCCTGAGTACCACACCCCGAGCAGGGGTTCAGCCTCGTACGGCATGCCACCTCAACCGTGGCCTGGCAAGGACAATGCAAATGCGGGTACCGGTGCAACCCAGCCAGGCAAAGAGGATGACAGTGGCCCCAAGAAGTCGGTAACGGAAGAAGGCGACGAGGCAAGATGTACAACAGCCGACTTCGAGTTGGGGGCAGCAACCAATGTGGCAGCGGTCCCACGGATGGCACAGCAGCCTAATTTCTTCTACGTACCAAATACTGCCCGAGTAGAATTGAGAACTCACCCACTATAGTACGGCCGATATCTCGGTATTCCACGACCAACCGCATCAGCTGGGGACAGGGATTCATGATCGGACGGCCGATCCAATCGGCCATGAATTATGGAATTGCTCCGCGACATTATTCCCGGCTACTAGCACCGGGATTTCCGGGAACGGTCGGTTGATACACCCAAGTCGGGGACAGCCCAATACAGCTTATATGACGGGGACCGGATCAGCAACTCGCTGGACCCAATGATATGAATGGCCTCATGGCTAAAATCGCCGATATGATGAGAGATCAATTCGATTTGAAGCCTAAAGAGAAGAGTGCATTATATCGGCGACCTTACCCCGATCGGATGGATTCCGTGGCTTTACCCAATAAATATAAAATTCCTGAGTTTTCCAAATTTTCCGGGCAAGATAATACATCGACTATGGAGCACATCAGCCGATATGACGCACAGCTTGGTGAGGCGTCTACTCGGGAGGCTTTGCGGTAAAACAGAAAACCGGGGAATCGGTAGCTGATTATATACAAAGGTTCGGGACTACGAGGGACGATGCTACAACCTGAACCTCGACGAGCAACAGATTGGCCGAAATTGCTTATGCGGGGTTATTCTCCAACATCAAAGAAAAGTTTACCCCACATGAGTTTGATGGGCTGGCACAGTCGACACGAAGGGCGGTTGGCCAGGAAGAGAATCTCCAGCTCACCGAGAATCGGCGATATCGGGTAGTTTATGCTGATTTCGACGGTGAAGATGATGAAGAGGAAATTAATGCAGTTGAGTGGACTAATAACAAACGGCCGATATTTTCTCCGCATGTCAATCCTAAGGAGAGAAAATATGATTTTGATTTATCTAAGGCCGACGAGATATTTGATCAGCTGCTGCGGGAAAAGAAAATTCAGCTTTCACCTCATCACAAAATTCCTACGCCGGAGGAATTGAAGAAAATGGCTAAGTGGTGCAAGTGGCATGGAAATTCACATCATAACACCGTTGATTGTTATGCTATGAGAGATGAGATCCGGAAGGCAGTTGACGAGTGGGGTATTACGAGCAGCTGATGTAAAGAAGAAGATGAAAGTTGATGGGCACCCTTTCCCGGCTAATGCGATGTACATCAATACCATCGGCGGTGGATCAGCTGGTTTCATAAGCCGATATGAGAGGAAGAGGGAGAGGGAAGAAAGAAATCAGATGGCACTTGAACAGGAATCTATCGATCAAAGTCAGCAATACGAGCAAAGCGTGATCCGCCGAGAGGATTTTGACCCACACTCGGGATTGTCCTTTCTTTCGATCTGCTGGGACCAAAACATGAAACTTCCATCTATCGAGAACTGCCCGAGTGCACCGGCCGGAAAGAGTATCGTGATGGCGGGTCATCAAGTTACGGGGACGGCCGATTGATCGCGACTACGAATTACAACAATCGGCCCCCGGAAGAACGGTCGGCTGTAATCGCGAGATATGATGAGCGAAGATACATAGTGCCAAAGAGAACCTCTGTTCACGATCGATCGGGGCCAATCAATGATGAAGAAGAGTTCGATTACCAATACCATGAAGATTCGAGAGGTGATCAAACCGAGAACGAAGGTCGGTGGTGCCCCGGTGGTTTGCTCAGCAAAACCCAAAAGAGGAGGCTTCAAAGAATGCGTTGTCGGGAAATCAAGGGTGGACGCCATTACGAGAGATGACCAAGATGATGAGCCCAAGCCCAAGAAGCAATGGAGGCCGAAAGTGCGGTCTCGAGTGGTCCGGCTGAAGCCGCGGTGAACATGATGTCACCGATGCCCGGGATTGTCGGATCGGCCGATGAAAATTCGGCTGAAGAAGAACCAGCTTGGGGAAACTTCGGAGATTACGTGGACGCCGGAATCAGCGGTATTTGATAAGCCGGTCAACTCGATCATTTGCACCTCAAGGCATTATACATTAGCGGCTATGTCAATGGGTCGCCGATGAGGAAAATGTTGGTCGACGGAGAAGCGGCGATCAATGTCATGCCGATTACTACATACCGCAAGCTCGGGAAGACGCCGGAAGAAATGATAAGGGCTAATCCGACGCTCAAGGATTACAGCGGGAGAAGCCAAGATGTGCGTGGGGCCGCAATAATGGAGATCACTGTGGGCAGCAAAACCATACCCACCACTTTTTTCATCATTGACGGGAAAGGTGCATACACAACTTTGTTAGGGAGAGACTGGATTCATGCCAATTGTTGCATCCCCTCAACCATGCACCGGTGTTTGATTCAATGGGTCGGCAACAAGGTCGAAATCGTGCGGGCCGATAAGTGCAGTAACCGTTGCAACCGCCGATTTCGAGTTTGCTGGTCTAGAGAGCTTGCCTTGTTTATCGGGCACGTATTGGGATGCGGAGGCCATAAACATCACGGATGATGGAGTTATTGTGACCGGGGGTCGGTACCCCGGCTGCTCCGATGGGCCCCATAGGAGAATTGACGGACAATCGGCCGATCGATATACACACCGAAGACATGGTGAGTCGGCCGATTGATGAACCGGAAGACGGGAAATTAGGCCACGGTTTTGTGTCGGCCGATGAATTAGAAGAAGTGGATATAGGGGATGGAGACAAGCCTCGGCCGACATATATTAGCAAGAAATTGTGTAAAGAAGTAAGAGATGAATTGGTGGCCTTATTGGAAGAATTTAAGGATTGTTTTGCTTAGGATTATAGCGAGATGCCTGGACTCGGCCGATCGATTGTTGAACATCGGTTGCCCACTAAACCCGGATATCGACCATATAAGCGAGGGGCTCGGAAGATTGACCCTAGGTATTATGAAGCCGTCAAAGAAGAGATTATCAGATTGTATGAAGCCGGCTTCATCGGAGCCATGCCGATATGCGGAGTGGGTTTCTAGTATTGTGCTTAGGTGGAGAAGAAAAATGGAAAGATGCGGGTCTGCATTGACTTCAGGAATTTGAATAAGGCAACTCCGAAAGATGAGTATCCAATGCCAAACGCCGATTTGTTGGTTGATGCAGCCGCCGGCAACAAGATTTTGAGCTTTATGGATGGAAATGCTGGGTATAATCAGATTTTTATGGCCGAGGAAGATATATCGAAACGGCATTCGGATGCCCGGAGCGTTGGGACTGTATGAGTGGGTTGTCATGACCTTCGGACTAAAAAATGCTGGTGCTACATATCGGAGGGCCATGAATTTTATATATCACGATTTGATCGGCCGATTGGTGGAAATTTATATTGATGATGTCATGGTGAAATCAAGATCGGTTGGAAGTCATGTGGCTGATCTCGGGGAAGTGTTGAAGAGGACAAGACAATACGGATCGAAGATGAACCCGCTCAAGTGTGCGTTTGGTGTCTCGACTTGGACAATTTCTGGGGTTTATTGTGCATGAAAAGGGAATTGAAGTCGGCCCTAAGAGTATTGATTCTATCGAGAAAGTTGGAACCGCCGACGAACAAGACGAAGCTCCGATCCACGATCGGCAAGATTAATTTTATTAGGCGATTTATCTCAAACTTGTCCGGCCGACTTGATGTGTTTACGCCATTATTGAAGCTCAAGGCCGATCAAGAGTTTCGGTGGGAGCCGATCCATCAAAAGGCTTTAGAAGATATCAAGAAATATTTGGTGTCCCCACCAGTGATGGTTCCGCCAAAGTCGGGCACACCCTTTAAGTTATATTTATCGGCCGATGATAGGTGCATCGGCTCAAGCATTGACTCAAGAGCAGGAAGGAAAAGAGCGGGTCATATTTTATCTCAGCCGCAAACCGATTGATGCAGAAACACGGTATCCGAAGTGGAAAGGTTATGTCTCTGTCTATATTTTTCATGCACGAAATTAAGGCATTATCTCGTTGGCCGAAGAATGTACTGTCGTTTGCCGGGCCGATGTCGTAAAGTATATGCTATCGGCTCCGGTCCCCAAAGGCCGGTTGGGCAAATGGATGTTGGCAATTGCGGAGTTTGATTTAGGCTATGAATCGGCCAAAGCGGTGAAAGCACAAGTATTGGCTGATTTAGTGGTGCAACACGGTGAACACTCGGCGGATATGTTGAACCGAGTGCCATGGACGGTGTTCTTTGATGGTTCGATTTGCAAAGAAGGAAGTGGAATCGGCTTGGTTGTTGTGTCGCCTCGGGGCGATACGTGGATACTCTATTACGGTGGAGGCGTACACCAACAACCAAGTCGAATACGAGGCGATATTAAAAGGATTGGAATTACTCATCGATGCCGGGGCTGATTTTGTGGAAATTTTCGGAGATTCCTTGTTGGTTGTGAGTCAGCTGGCCGATGAGTATGAGTGTAAAGATGAAATATTGTTGCAATATCATAGAAAGTGCCGAAGTTAATGAAAAGGTTCAAGTGTGTTAAAGTCAGCCATATACCAAGAGAGCAGAATTTTGAAGCAAATAACTTGGCTCAACTAGCATCCGGATATCGGCTCGCCGAAAACAGCTTAGAGATAGCTGATATTGAAGAAGCCGATTGGCGTACGGAAATTCGAAAATTTTTAGCAATCCATCCCAACCTACGAGATAAGAAGATAAGATATAAAGCTTTGAAGTATGTTCGTTGGATGATCGACTATTTTTCAAGACAATTGATGGGGTGCTTCTCAAGTGTATTGATGACACCGAGGCAAAAGTGGTAATGAGCGAAGTACATGATGGGATTTGCGGAACGCATCAATCGGCCCATAAGATGAAGTGGCTGCTAAGGCGAGCTGGTTATTACTTGGCCGACAATGTTGGCCGATTGTTTCAAATATTACAAGAGTTGCCAAGACGCCGGAAATTCGGGCCTATACGAGGGCGCCCGCATCGGCTATGAATCCGAGTAATCAAACCTTGGCCGTTCATAGGTTGGGCCATGGATATGATCGGCCGGATAAATCCAGCATCGAGCAAAGGGCATCGATACATATTGGTAGCTACAGATTACTTCACAAAATGGGTTGAAGCAGCGCCCTATCGTAAAGTTTCGACGGCCGACGTGATAACGTTTGTTAAAGAGCATATTATTTATAGGTTTGGGATTCCGGAGACAATCACAACAGATCAAGGATCAGTATTCACGTCGGACGAATTTCAATCTTTTGCTGATGAGATGGGAATTAAGTTGATTAATTCATCGCCGTATTATGCCCAAGCCAATGGACAAGCTGAAGCGGCGAATAAGAGTCCGATCAAGTTAATCAAGCGGAAAATACAAGAGTATCCTCGTAAGTGGCACATGAAATTGATGGACGCTTTGTGGGCTTATCGTATGTCACGGCATGGAGCTATGCAAGTTGCGCCGTATCAGCTGGTATATGGGCACGAAGCCGTACTGCCATGGGAGACAGCTATCGGCTCCGGAAGGATTGAGTTGCAACAAAAGCTTTCGGCCGATCAGTACTACGGATTGATGATGGATGAATTAGAAGATGTAGTACAAAATCGGTTGGATGCATTGGAGAAAATAGAGCAGAATAAAGCAAGGGTCGCCCGCCATTATGATAAGAAGGTTGTGCAGAAACAGTTTAAAGAGGGCGATTTGGTGCGGAAGCTTAGGATGCCGATCGGTGTGAAGGACAATCGGTTTGGTAAATGGTCGCCTAATTGGGAAGGACCTTATTTGATTAGCCGATCGGCACCGGGTAATGCATATATTTTGAAAGAGTTAGAAGGGGAAGAATTCGGCCGAGCACTTAATGGAAAGTATTTGAAGCAGTATTATCCTAGTATTTGGATTAACTCATAGTGTTCGGCCTAAAAGAGACTACAGCCGATGTCGATGCACATCGCTTGAGACGACCGATCATCGAGAGTATCGCCCTTAGCTTAAAAATATATATGAAAGTAAGACGGAGGAAGTCACTGATAAATTAGCCGATGTTTGAACATCGCCTTCGGATGGCCGATATGATTGTATATCGCCCTTAGTGCAAAAAAAATGTTTACAACCAAAACTTTGTTCAAAGTCCTATTACACCTAAGCATAGTCAACGGCCTCGGCGCGGGACAAGAAGTCTTGGACAGCGAGATAGTGCACGGGCCGGCGTGGAGTCGAGTTTGGCCATGACCAATAGGTCATCCTCGATGGGGCCGACATCGGCTTGCGCCGCGGCGACCATCTTCTCGGCCGTTTGAATGGCTTCGTCCGTCGTCTTCTGCCGAGCCGCCACATCGGCCGACAAGCGTGCAATAGTAGCTTCCAAGGCCGCCGCCGCCTCCTCCTTGAGAGCCGAGAGATGCTCTCAAATCGGCAATCTCCTGGTTGATTGCTTGCGGTTCATCCTGCCGATTTGAGAGTTGCTCTTGCATCTCCTGGGTCTTATGGACCTCCTCCTCGGAGCGCTTGATGGAGTTATCGGCGAGTAACGCAGCTTGCTGCTGCTCCGCATGGCGAGCCAAACGCCGCCGGGCACGAGTGAAGTCCATTTGCCGGTACTCCATGTATGCCACGCGGTGCGGAGCATCGCGCACATCCTCCGGGAGCTCGGTCCGGACCTCCAAGTACCGAGCCCTTATGGGGTGGGCGTCGGCCACCAAGCGATCAGCCGAAGAAGCCTCAAGCCTGCGCGCGATTTCGGCCATGGTGGTAAAACCGGAAGCGATACCAAAATCGGCGCGGGACGAGGAAGGCTGAGCGCACGAAATACCAAGAGAAATAAAGTGAAGTTAATGAACAGCGGCGAATCGAAAGGAAGATAGTAAAAACAAACCCGTGAAGCGTCGATGCGAAGCGGCCGGACGTCTATCGGCTGCGCCATGGAACCCACGGGTTCATGTGTTCCGATCAGCTCTCGGCCGGCCGATCCTCCTTCTCCGGCGGCATCCTCGGAGGCAGCATCGGGCATATGTCCAGCTTGTTCGGTTTCGGCGGGCTCATCGGCGAGGCTCATCGGCAGCGAGTATTTACGAGGAGAAGGCTGCGGCGGTTCCTGGCCGGCCGGTTCTTCGACAGACAATGGTGCCTTGTTCAAAATCGGCGGCGATTTCGGAAGACGCGAGCCGATCCAAGCGAGTTGGGCTCTCCGTGGGATTTGGATCGGCACGGCTTGGTGTGACTTCGGGATCCGGAGCCGTTTGAATTGGCCTTTCGGGTGTCGGCGTCCTGGCCCGTGGAGGAGTCGACGGGCGAATCGGCCTATCGGTGTTGGAGTGCGGGCCCGAGGAGGAAGAACCGCCGATTCCTGCTAAGAACTCATAGTTAGACGGCATGAAAAGTGAAAAAAGGGATCGGCAATCATGCGATAATAACTCGACGCGGCGGAGATGGTTCATCTGAAATAATCCGGGTCGGACGGGCGCACGAGTGCGCTTCACCGGCGCGCGGTGTCGCTTTGGGGCTTGAATCGGCCCTGCGGTTGGCACATTGGCCTTCCTCTTGCTGGGGGCGGCCGTTTTTGTCTTGCCCTTGCGGGCAGCTGGTGCCCTCGACTCATCGCCGCAAAAGCTTGGGCGGGAGTGCGATCGGTGAAGCCGATATTTGGAGCCATTGGGCTCGGCATCAAGTATGCAATTGGCCGGCCAGCGATACTCCGGGTCGGCGGCTCCTCCGTGTCCGACTGAAAAAGAATATACAAGGGTGAGCATTTGGAGCGGCAGATTTCGTCAACAAAATCGGCCTTATAAAAATAAATCGGCTACACGTACCTCGGCGAAAGCTTCCGTCGGGACTAAGCCGGAGAAGAAGGAGGCGGTGCTCCGGCTCGCGGAGGTGCCGGTTCCATTCGCCCCACCAACGGTCGAAAAGGCGGGTACTCCGAGGCGCCGGGAAAATCCGGTTAAGTCGCCGGTGACGACATCGGCGGTGCGACCGACGAGCCAATTCCACTTGGATGGCGTTGTCGACGATAGATCGCGCCTTTATCCGCCCCCACATAGAAGAGGTCGGGAGCAAGCGGCGAAACCGAGTTGGCGGGCCGCCACCGACGGGTGGTAGAACTCATAGGAGCGAAAGCCTTGCTCCGGCAATGAGTCCCGTCGGCGGCGAGACAGGGCGGAGGCGGGTGGTAAAGATCTTGACCGCTTCCGCGTCGGCCGTCGGGAAGGTGGGGTCGATCGGGAAAGGAGTGTCATACCCCTTCTCGAAGAAATCAATGTACGGGTACCAATCCGTACTTTCGTTGTTGAGGCCCTTGTAGAGGGCGGCGAACCAATATGCCAAGGTGTCATCCGACATGGCCGCCCTCGGTGCCATGGACAACGCTTCCCAGAAAGAGATACATCGAGCTGGATCGGGCGTGGCCGGTTCGGCATGATTGCCGGGGAAGGTGAGGACACCGAGGTCCGGATCGATGGCCTTGGTGGTATGAAGGGACAACCACATTTGGATGAACCACCAAGGGCCTCCCGAGGTTCTTGATCGATCGGCCGGAGCGCAACTCCACCGAGACCTGGTGAAGGAGGAGGTAGGCCGATCCCGGAAGATACTTGCCCATAGGGAGGGCATGGGCTGTCGGCCGATACATCGGCCATCGGCGAGGAAGTTGTTTGTGGGGCTTACGCTGACCCCACAGAAGAAAAAGTGGTCAAGCCACATGTTGAGGAAGGCAACGTGCTCGCGGCGATCGGCCAGAGCCGTGCCCTTTGTTGTAGGTCCGGATGTAGTTCTTCCAACCCCCGGTGTCCTTAGGGTTGATCCGATGGGAGGACTTAATGCGGATGGCGTGCGGGGTGGCCTCCGCTTGTGATATTCAAATCGGCCAACATGACCGTGTCCGGGAGGGTCATGGTAGCCGGGCCGTGGCCGAACATGAAACGAGTTCAAGGCATCCGACCGGAGGTAAGAAGCTGCCACCGACAACGGTTCGTTCTTGTGGTGATCGGCCAAAGAGAGTTTGATGGCGTGGGCAATGCCGATATTGGCCCAACCTTGCCGATGGACGGCCGATACCCGGTTATACCAATCCCGCCACCACGCAACGGAGTCGGCCATGACCTAAAGCTCTCTGGACCACTCGGCCGATAATGGAGATTGTTGCCGAAACGGGACCCGGTTCGTTTCGGTACGGATAAGATCCGTGGGGTCCGGATCGCCCATGGGGCCCAAGAAGAAATGGGTCGGGATGTTAGAAGGGATGACGATTTGGTTCCGGATCTCCTAAAAACAAGGAATAGGGCTAAAATGAGAAACAAGACGGAAAGAAGATAGATTGTGAAAATGAACAAGAACAAGAACACAAAGAAAATTGCAAAAGTAGAGAAGAGGGATGCCCGAATGTACATTACCTCCGGAACGGCGTTGGTGGTGACGACGACTCGGTCGGCGGCGGCAGCAGCGAGCAGCAACGAGTGGGATTCATGGTCACCGGAAGAGAAAACGACGGCGGCGCGGTGGGAAGTTGAAAAGGCTCGAAAAGGGCAAAGGTCGCTAGAGCGAGGGAAGATGAAAGCCAAAGGAGAAGAAACAGATGGAAATGACCGGGGGTAACCACGGCTTTTATGAAGAGGTGACGGGCGATAAAACCGGCGCGAGTAAAGAGGATAAATCAGTCCGACGCATGCGTTGCATACCCCGAGCCAGGGGGACATGTGTTGACGCCGGTTTTGACCAAGGGACCCATTGTCGGCGACTATAGGTCAAAAAGGGCCGGTGGGCGAAGGCGCGACGGCCGCTTGGGCGAGTAAAGGCGCGTCTCTCCGGGAATCGTGCGCGGACGCCAATGAGAAGAGCACAACATTGATGGGCACTGGCCCACGTTGTAAAATTAGAAATAATAGTTAGTTTTGGAAAAAGGATTCTAGTCGGTTAGGAAATCGGCACTGAGGAGGGTCCGAATAGGATTCTTTTTGCCGAGTATAAATACATACTCGGATGTAACATGTAAACTCGATTCAGATCCAATACAACTTTCGGCGCATCGCCAAACCCTAATTTTCTGTCAAGTCTTTACTTGTTTTCGCGCGGGGATCTTCGGGCTCCGGTCGACGACACGTTGGCTTGATAAGGTAATTATGTTGTCTAATTCTCGGCGCATTGTTCGTAATTAGATGACTTAATTGCTAGTTATCCGGCGACTAAATCTGTTTTCGATCGGCGTAGTGAGTATCGGCCGGGATGAGTCAAGTTGACCTGGTCGGGCTCGTGGTGGAGGTAGTTTGACTTGTCCTGCCTCCCGTTCCAGCCTTTGCTCACAACGCCGATTGGCTCGGATTTGGTCGTTCGAGTCGCGATAGCCGCTATGAGAATTCTTCTACATCTTGGCCGATTCGATCGTGCGATTCGGTTGACGTGTCCTGTGTTTGCCTTTGCGATAGTTGACTTGTCCTAGGCGCATGCAGCCGATTGGCTAGGGTGTAGACTTACTTTCATAGTTAAGACGTTTATGATTGTGCTTGTCCTGAATCGGCGGGCGTGCGCGTCGTTAGACCTGGTCCGACCGCGTGCCATCGATTGACTTGTCTGTTGGAGCGATCGGTCGATTTGGGATCTGTGTGGTTGTATTTGTCTTACTTGTTCTTTCGGAGTGTTTAGCCGATTGCTTATCACGTTCATTAAGCTGTTTTATGTTTAATTAATGCCAAACCTGTTAAAGCTGCTTTTGAACCCGAGTTACTAAGTATGATCTTATTGATCATCATTATACCTTTGGATAGATCTAAATAATTCACCGATATAATCAATGGCAGAATCGGCCGCATACCCGATCGGCCGATTCACGGATCTGATTGATGATTAAACTATCCTCTTGCTACCAAACTAATTACATCCTATTAATAATTGCTCTGTTTACATTGTACTCGATAACACATCCCTGCAAAGTCTTAATGATTTGATCGTTTACCGACGAAATCGGCTGCTAGTCACCGATCGCATGTTATAGCATCGGCCGATTTCGTATCGTTTGTACCACGGTTCGTTTGCCTAACATTTAATACATAAATGGATGGGCCGTGCTGTTCTCTCGTTCATGGCCGATTTTGTCTATCTTACGCCGTGATCGGCCATGGCTGCACATCGGTCTATCCGGGCCGATGACCTGGAATTTTACACTCTTTTATTGTCTTTGTTGGTTTGTAGGAAAACCATCCGGCACGCACCAGCGCATACGAACATCGGCGAGTTGAGCCGGTCCGTTGGGAGCACAGGATTCTGCGTCAGCTGGAATTTCGGTGGACTCTCCGGACGACGGTGTGTCGGCGACTTTTGACGTCAACACGCATCTAATTTTTTACAAATGTTAATGTTAAATTCTTTAAAATTTTCATAAATTCGAACTTTCAAAATCACAATTCTGGTCGGGATACTATCGGATGTTGATGACAAAAAAAAGGTTCACGTTACACATGAAAGGCAACACTAATATAGGTAATTTATGAAAAAAAATAGAATATAAGACACGTACAATTAAGGGAGTAATTTTTTAAAATTTGGATCATTGGTAAAAGCTAAAGAAGTACACCTTACCTAGTTCCTGTAGGAAGAACTATTTACTTTACGTTCAATTGTACATCTCGAACAACATATGCAGAATAGTTTATATTTGGACCAGATTACTGAATTACTTGTCGCTGCAGGCAAGTATCAGGTCTTTTTGTATAATTGCGGTTTCCAATACATTATGCATTATTACAGGAAGTGTTCCAATATATCCTGCAATAACACAGGATATGTATCATCACAAAATACCTCATGGGACACATTTCGCATTTTGATAGAGTCAAGTCGCGAGATAAGGGTAAAGTACTATCAAATATAGAAGCATATCTAGTTGAAAATTGACTAGTTGCATTACACATGCTGCAGGTCATTCATCATCATTCATGCTACTAGAAAGATGCATCGCCTACTAAAAGTTTCACTTCAGCGTACTAAACAAACTTTTAACATCCCAGCCATTACATACCTATGGTACAACATAGGTATACCCACACAAAATATCACACAACCAATAAAAGGACAAGATGCATTGTGCTTCAAGTAACCTCTCTAACAACTATAGTGATGTAGCTGCATATCATTCAACGTAAGGCGTCATCACATCCTTCACGAGTGTTTGGGATGGTTGCCTTGTTTCCCTCCATCATAAGCAGGTCATACATTACCCTCTGCGTTGCGGCCATCAAGCTTTCCCGAGAAACAAGTAGGGATAGCCATTATAAGCAAGTAGCTAGTAAATTTCCTGATCAAGCTATTATGGTATTCACCTTGTCAAAAACATACTCCAACTCTTTCCCATTGTAGTTTCGAACAAAGTACGGTGTTGCAGGGCCTACCTGTAGCCTACAAACAAGACCTAACTAAGAAAGCCAAATATAAAGATGTGCAAACTCTGTAGAAAAAATTTTACTTACTCGTTGCACTAGAAATTACCCATTATCGAGAACACGCGTTGCCATGGTTCTTGCGGGATTTTCCAACCTTCAAAAAACTTGGAGCTACAGTTACAAAGTGCACTATGCAGTACCCTAGTAACATCAATATGATTCGTTCGCCGCTCATTTTCAGCTACAAGTGGGTTCAATGGATCCAGTACATGGATTTCCTTCCTCCGCAAGTCCCACATGTAGCATACCAACCTCCAAAAATGCGCGTTGGACAACAATCTGTAGGCACACATTTCAACTAAATTAATAACAAGACCCTATAACTGCATCTCAATTACCATACAGTTGCAGCTTTTAGCATGCGACCGAGTGCTAGGTTGTATTGCACTGTCTTGCCAATAAATTGGTTTTGGATGGACAATAATTCTGCAACGTTGTTTCCAGCAAGGGCAAACACCTACACATTAAGTGTATTAGTTAGAATGACATACCAACATCCAACATCGCGTGTCATCGCTGAGTTCATATAAAGTATACCGCGAAGTCCGGTTCTAGGAAATGGCGCCATCGACTCTCATGTGAGCCAGGACACATCTGCTTGTCCATCTGGCCAAAACGTCTCATTACGAGTGAGCACAAGTCAATTTCCAGGAACCTTTCTCAAACAATTGTTGCTTCAAGTCTTCTCCTTTGACCTCAACGTGTCTTGGATACGTGTGTGTGATCAACACCCTGCAAAGACTTTCAGAGTGTCATCAATCTACCTGGAAATATAATAATATAGAGTAACAATCTAAAACAGAAATGTTTACAACATGTTCAGATCAGTGACATTACGACCTGTCATCCACACATATAGTGACAGCAATACTTCGGTTCTGGTTTGTGATGTACACGCCCAAGCAGAAAAGGATTAGGCGCAAACTTCAACGAAACCACCTTCTTCTTAGGTTCAATTATAGGTGACATGCTACCCAACAGGATTCCGTTAGTAGCCAAGGGATTCCTTTCGGCCTGCATGAATTCCATTTCTCCGATCAACAGCTCACTTAGATTCTTGTTTGCAGTCCTAGGAGACTTCTTCGATTCGATTCAGATCTACCAGTTGGGCTGTTAAATTATTCACAACGGCTCAAATCTTTACTCACACTAGCCACCATCGATGCCTTATTTGTATCATCGTCATCCAAACCCTCAATACCAAGGTCAAATGATGGATGTCGCTTGTGTCCCCCATGTGCAAACCACCGGGCTTACAGCTTGATGCCTCTGTCACATTAATACAAGTTAGTTTGATACATTTACTTGTATTTTTAAAAATTATCAAACAAAGGTAGAACAGAAACACTTCTGGTAGCTACTCGCTTAGTACTTTGTGTGTCAATGCTTATATCCAAATCAACATAACGCTTAGCCACTTTTATGTAGGAATTTCCATAGCAACTTCTTTCCCACTACATATCTCCACACTGTCACCTTGGCCTGAGAGATATCCATCAACAAAAAATATATAACACCAAACCTAGCTTTAAAATATGAAAGTAGGACAGCACGAGTTAATTACCTTCCACACGGTTGCAACTACTACGCTCCTCCGATTTGTTAACTGTCATGATTATGTTAACTGTCATGATTATGCAACACATAAATGAAGCCATCTTCATAAAAGATACTAAAAAAAGAAATAACTACCTATCATTCACCTCCCTTACTCCCGATGAGGATGCATCACCGCCCTTACTCGTGGCTTGGATTATATCAACACCGAGTAATGAAACACGGTTCTCAAACAGAGTAATATTCTCTTTCACTAGTTTTCCTTGACAACATGCTTTACACACATTGCATTGTGCCGCTTCATTGCATCCATCAAACCAGTATAGTTCTATCAAAAGTACATGATGCCTTAGCAACCAGGAAAATAAACTATGAAGTGCCTGAATTTTTCATAGAAAAAAGTCGCAAAGAAAAAATTATCATACCAGTCCAGGATACTTGTCACGTGTGTACTCGAACAATCCATTGGGCCTAAGATACTTGTCACATATCATTGGCCGATCTGGGCTATGTCTTAGCACCCGTTGGATGCCGTGTGCAGGAGTTACAAACCCAGCCACGATAGGCTGGTGCTGAACAAGTTGGCTTTGGCGTATGGCATGAGGATGGTGAATTATCATTTTTCACCTTCTGTAACCTTTCACCTCTCCAGAATGCTCTTTCCTTGTTACTCCTAACATAGCACACATCCTCTCGCAGTCCTAGGCTGATGAAATAGTAAGGCCTTATGTCAATTTAACACAATACATTTACCAGGGCTAACGACTATTCCACTAAACTCAAGATAATACCTACCATGACAAGACAATCAAGCTCGTCATGTGCAGCACCCCCAACACATACTGTGATGATTTGTCGCAACTTCTGTGGAGTAAATTGCGAAATCCGGACAAACACATTGTGTTTCAAGTTCTATCGTGGAAGGTCCATGTTATCCAAGAAGAATACCTAGAAAAGTAAATGACAAATCAGATCAAGTGGTCAGTTCGGAAAAGCACTTTTGTTGAAGTACAACACTTCTTAAATTTACCTGCAAGAACAAATGGCAACCTGGGACAGCGGGTGCAACCTTGGAGTGCTTTTGAGACTGAATCTTAGCACTTTCAATAATTGACCCAAGGACATAGCCACACCGGTTGTAATTTGATATGTTGCTCGCACTTTTAAAAGCCCCCAGTAGTCAATTGCGACATAATCATGCTTTGTAGACGGGGCAAGGAGGTGGCCCATGACAAATATAACAAATGCCACCTGAAAACAATCCTCTTCCAGGCTAGATGATAATTCATTGATATCCCTTCCGAGGAATTCTTCTACTTTCTTGAGGCTATGAGCGTCCTTGTCCGTCATGCCCAAGGCTGTTCTTATGAATTCAACAGCGGCATTTGGTGCAGCACCATCCGGACCAAAAATTTCACGTGCACCACAGGGGATTCCAAACACTTTCTCAACATCATGATCATAAAATCGGATGTACCAACCATCATCAACTAAAATAGCTTTTTTCTCACAGTCCACACGGCTCAACAACCACTTACTGAACCTTAAGTTTAGTTTCAGCAGGTTCGGGAGCTCAAGAATCCCCCAAAACCAATGACTGATCAGATCCTTTTTGTACTCGGTAAAAGACTGAATCACATGGTAAACATGCCCGAGGTGACATACGAGACAAAGGGTAATCTGCACTAGCCACCAACAGGAATATGAGAATCATGAACAAAATTGCCCATAGGAACTGACACCCATCCATCATTCTACATAACGATTGCAAGCAAAACAATCAATCAAACCCGTATCAATTCAGCGTAATAGAAAAACTCTATAAACAATAAATACCATAACATGCCAGAAAATCATTTTCTTATATGCAAACGGCAATCATTTCTAACATGGTTCGCATCCTCCTTGGAGTCCAAGTGAAGCGTGGAGCCGTCGCCATCGCCAGATTCCGTCATCCAAGCAAGTGTGGTCCGGATGAAGAAGCCACTGTTGTTTCTCCACCGTCGGACGTCGTGGTCCGGTTTCCAGGAACAAATGGTGTATGGTCCAAATGGTGAAGTCCAGATGGATGATAAGAAACCAGGCCTCTCTACACCCTTTCCATGCATTCAATACGAGAGAGTAATACTGCGTCCAGCAATGCAGCTACTCGGGCCCTACGCCTGCTGTATATGAGACCCGCACGATTTTTGGAGAAACCATGGCCACACAGATATCCGGCAGATATCCCACGCGCAGGTAAAATCCGCTCTATGGTATGCACTTCTGCCAGTACACATTGTACAATCAAAGTTCGGTGTGTTCTCAAAAGAAAAAAAATGTTCGGTGGCTGTTGACCCTTCAAATTTCGGTATGTTTCACCAAATTATTTCTGCGGCTGCTCACGGCGCAATTACTGATTCATGTACGTGAAAATATTGCAGGATCAAAGAAGCAGTCCTGATTCCGGTTCAGCAAACTTGATGATCCTTGCCAAAGTGATGAGTAGTCGGTACCGTGACGATACAAACGCTTGCACTCCGAGCATTTCCGGTCTCTCTACCGGCTAGCTACTACCTACTCATATTTCTTGCATTATTAGGATGAAATAGAAATAGGATATAGTAATCTCTAGTGGAGACTGGAAATAGGATATAGTAATTTCTTGCATTGATTTGTACAACAGAAATACAATTACAGGATTTTGTTTTTGTTTCCATTAATTGCTCTAAGATGCGTTCGTCACATACGAGATGACCCGGTTTGGACGGTTCCACCCTTCATCGTCTCCATGATGCTTCAACTCGCCACACTATTGTTGCTCATTTTTTCATGGCTTGGCGGCGAACTGGCGAGCTCGGGATGAGCTGGGGCGGTGACTGACACGAATCAATGTGTTGTGTATATAGCCTACCATAGACTCACCCGTTATTAGGCTTGTTGGGTGGCATCGATTTCTTACATGCAATATCCTACAAACAAGTATGTGGTTGAACGACGTGAGACGGCATCCTAGTGGGATACATTGTGTTGTGAAGACTAAGAATTGAGTTGTGTTGCTTCTCATGTTAGTTTTTTAAGAGGAAATTATGGTTGGTATCACTTGATCTGTCCACTTCACACTGGTTGCCTTTGTTCTCAGCTCAGCGTAGTCGCATCATGTGTGAGAGAGATAATTAAGTCGCATCGTGTGTGAGAGAGATAATGAACCACAATGGGTTGTGTCAAAGTTAGACGGGGCCATGCCCCCTACCCCAGTTCCACTAATGGTGGTAGTATTCTACTCACGTATGCATTCAGTTTATTACAATACTTTATGTATTGTGATGCATTTACTTATCTATGTACTTCCTTTGGTCTCATAATTCTAATCATTCTAGATGTTTAGCTATATTGCATAATTCGATATGTTTTACATAAAAAATTTATGTATTATGAATGAGGTTAATCACCGTCATTGGCTTCCATGACTCTTTAAACCATGTTGTAATGTTGTATCACTATCCAACGTCCCGAGGAAGTTATGTCGTTGCTAGCTGCTCTACCTTCCCTCCATCCCTCCCGCTCTCGCTCGCATGGAGTCCAAGCTCCTTGATGAGAACAGCTACGGCAAGGAGTGAGGCCAAGCTTCTGGATGACGATCACGACGACATGCATGGTGGTCAAGCTTGAGAACATGGTCATCAAAAGAGGACACAAATGTTTGTACTCCAAACACCAACCGCTGAGCGCCAAGCTAGGGATTAGCAAAGGTGAGAATCTAGCACATTATATTCATGGGTCCATGCTTACGATGGGGAAACACCATGTTTGCCAAGCTAGTGACTTGATAGAGCAAACACTAGGGAGAAAGCTTACAAGCAAAGGCACCGCGTGGCACCAAAAAATGACGCCCTTTGCAGGTTCCCATTGTCTTTTTTGATCTTCTCTCGTCTTTACTTACACTACAATCCACTCCTTCAACGAGCGTGATCCTTTTATTTTTCATCTTTCATCTTTTTTAATCGATATATAGAATTTGTGTTGTTATTTATTTTTGTAGAGTTATGTAAGCATGTAGAAAGAGGGAGAAATCTGTTCACAACTATAGAAAAAGTTATTCTTTTAGACCGTCCAATTTTAATCTAATAGTAATAGACTGAAAGGTAAAGTCCTTTTTTCCTTGGCACATTCGTGAAACTAATTATTTTGGTTACTCACATGTACATGCGCTCACAGAATCGCACGCATGCATTACGAGAATGAGATTTTGTCGAAAATGCAGTAGAGTTGCGCTTCATTATATTAAGAAGAAAAACAGGAAAGAACCCGTACGGTCCCTACGATTACACAAAGCACACCACACACAACACGACGCACACAACACACCCACACTACTCGCCTACGGACGGACACAACATAGACACCACTGGGAAGGGAGAAACTTCATGATGACGTCTTCAAGAAGGTCATGACGCACGTGACGCCACCGTCATCTCATCCGATAAAACCGGATCCAGGCTTTCGCCCATGAAGCCTCGGAGATGGCTAGAACCTCGACAACGCCTCCAACAAGGGGGCCCCTAGGCATCTCGTTGCCGGCATGGTTGGCACCATTCGGGACTTCTCCCGGTTCACCTTCGCCATCTCTCGGATCAGCTTCCACCTCCGTCCCGGGGCTTCATGTCGGTTCTCCGCACACCGCGCCGGAAGACAACCCCCACATTGGCTGCGACAAGACATGCGCGCCAGCAACCCAACACCATCCCAAGCAACCGGTCGTCCGTCATCCCCAACGTAAGCGCACCACCGGCATCCGGCTTCCGGGCCTGGCTGGTCAACCTTGAGCGAGCCCTTCCAGCTACAATCCGCACCACATGCTATCGCCGCGTGTGCCGCCTCAAGCTGCACGAGTTCGAACGACAACGGGGCGGCAGATCGGTCGTCCACATCGCTCCGGCTTGCTTCGCACCACCACACCGACGTCGGCTCGGCGGATCGGACGCACCACTGCTTCCTTGTCGCCCGCGCGCCGGCCGTCGCCACGGCCGTCATCGCGCGAGCTCCGCATCCGCGATCGCCGAGCACCGCGTCGTGGCCCGCGCGCCGGGCTCCGCCTCACCACCCGCGCGCCGGCCGCTCGCCACGCCGCTCCCGCGCGTGCCGCTCCCGCACCGCGCCCGCGTACGCGCCGCTGCCGCGCGGCCGTGCCGCCACGCCGCTCCCGCACGCGCTGCTGCCGCGTCGGCCGCGCCGCCACGCCGCTCTCGCGCGCGCCTCATCCACACGCCCGTCACCGCCGCGCCACTTCCGTCGTGCGCCCGGCTCCGCGCCGCCACAAGCAACCGCCTCCTCGGATCCGGGCAACTCCTCCTCGGCTCCGGCCGCCTAGGCCACGAATCGGCCTCGCCGGTGGTCCTCGCCGCCGTTTAGGGGTTGGGTGGGGGGGGAGGCAGCTGGTGGGGCAAGAGAAAGGCCGGCCGCCGCCGCCTTCCTCGCGGCTGCGGAGCTTGGCTCGGAAGCCGCTCCGGCGGCGGCGAGGCGAGGGAGGAGGCGCGGGGGTGATCGACGGCGCTAGGGTTTGCGCCGCCGCCCGAGTTGCCCGCGTGGGGGCGATGCGGGGGCCTTCTTCAAATTCTAAATGAGATCACCGTCTTACGGAATGAGATTGATTCGGTAGCATATTGAAAAACGACCAACGACGATGTCATAGGTTAACAATGCTTTCTTGGCTCGAATCGGCAGAGATGCCGGTTGATTTCAGCAAGCGATGTTGACTTGTGCTCAACGGACACTACGAAAAAGAACCCTACAATAGCGGGCAAAGAGCCCTACAATAGCGAGCAGACGAACTGTTATTGCGTTAACGTTATTAAAAATGGATCCATTACAATATCGAGCATGTTGCACATTATTACGGTAGTGAATAAAAAATAATAAAAATTCGCGAGGTGCCGGATCTAGCCCGAACCCGGCCCGCTGCCGGGCCGGTGGCCGGATCCGTTGTCGGCCCTGTCACCCACCGCTCCAACCTCACGGAGGTCGTATCCTCACCGGCCGCCATCGGCATGACGCGGAGGAGGAGGGCGCGTCCCGACGTGGTGGATCCGACCGCCGACGCATCACGGAGGGGAGGAGCGCGGCCCGATGCGGCGGATCCGGTCGCCTCCTCGCCGGATCCGCCAAAGGCGCAACGAGAGGGCGCGGCCCGACGTGGAGGTGGAACGAGAGGAGAAGCGCGGCCCGATGCGCCACCGGCGCGACGCCGCCGGCGCGGAGGAGAGGGGAGGGGCTCGACGCCGCCCGACGTGGAGGAGAGGGGAGGGGTGCGACGCCGCCCGACACGGAGGAGAGGAGTGGCGCATCGGTGGGTTGCGGGGCGGGGATGGAGTGTCTAGCAAGGAGAATGCATCCATTTTATAGCGTAGTCAATTTTTAGGCTCTAGGGTTTAGTCCGTTGGGCCTTGTATGGGCCTCATTTTTAATAACGAACCAATGACGTAAGAAGCCGGTGGGCCCTAATGACGTCGGCAGCGTTCGCTATTAGTGTGACACGTCTATTTTCAATAACATTGCGCTCGCTGATGTCAGCGACGCCCGCTATTGCAATGATCCTGTAATAGCGTTGCTATCCGATGACGTCGACAAGGTGACACTGCAATAGTGTTTTTTTAATCACTACTAGATTATTACTTGAGCTAATCATCGATGACCCGTGCTATCTTGTCGACTGTCTGCCCATGTAATCATTGATCAGCCCAGTAATCACACTTTTTTTTTTTTGAGAACTAGTAATCGCACATCTGTGTCCGTAGGCCACTGTCATCTTCCAAATCGAAATTCGAAATTGCGGTTAAGTGGTTATAGCCCAGTTACATCTCTGGCATATGATGGGCGATGCCGGACCACAGCTTCTTAAGAATACAGGCCAGGTCAGTTCCTCAACTAGCTGGGCTGGACTATTTCTCTTGGGCTAAATTTGTGCAACCTATTCTTTTCTTTGCGGTTGGTCTAATCCTGCTGGCTCTGAGGTTGTTACGTCTGGTTCCGTATATGGCGCGGCAATTATATAAACCCGGCACAGATGTATGAATGAAGCTAGTACGCTCGTACAAATTTCTTTTGTACTCTAACAAACACGCTAATCAATGTTCCTATAAATACTACTAGAGGCATGGACCACGGTGACAAAATGGATCAACGGAACGGCCCAATGCCTGGTCTTTGCTTCGTCAGGTCTGCTAGCTCCTAGCTTTCAGGTAGTAACAACGACGGACAGTGATGTTTGGAGTAGACTCATTCGGTTCCTAATCAATTCGTGATGTGATGATGAAATCATTGGCGCCGTCGTTACGGATTGAGCATCCCTGTCATCCTGCATTCAGTTTGTTTTGGTTTGGTGCGATGTACTGCATGCCCACTGTGGCCAGTACGCACACGCGAGGACGTAAATGGAAGTGTGGAACGAACGCAAGAAAGAGCGAGCAGCAGAATACTGCAGGAGAGGACGGGTTTGTTCCAACTTTTGTTTCAAGAGTTCAACCTTGGTGGGTGGGAAGGGAAAACCGAAGGAGGAGCAGTATAATTAATGAAAGCGAATATCATTAATTTCAAGCTTATTTTAGCCTTAAAGATACTTTAAAAATTACTTATTTATTTTTACTTTTATATAAAATTTTTAAATAATATAAATGGTCATGTAAATAAAAAATATCTTATAGTTTAAAACGGAGGGAGTAATATTCGATGGGATCAGAGATGAAGTAATCCAAGCATATATCGGCCCTGTTTGAATCCATAGGTTAGAGTTAGATTGGGTTAGTTTGCCAACTCTAACTCTCAATCCTCTAAACAGGACATCTAACCCACCTAAAAAAATATCCCCTCCAAGGGGTGATTATTAGGGTTAGTTCAGTAGGGACCACATGCGCAACCACACTCGATCCGAGCGCACTAAAGTGGGGCCAACACTAAAATATTTTTATGATGTATGTTTGCGTAAAACATTGTATAGATAAATTAAATTTATCATGTTTTAAATGTTTGGATCGAAAGTTGATTTGTTTTACTCATTCGTGAAGAGGCCACACAAGAGCTGGCCATACAAAATCCGGTTATAAATGAGTCAAAAATAATTTTTTGATCAATCTAACCCTAGCATCCAAACACATAAAGAGTTAGAATTAGTTCAAAGATTAAAGTTGCATAGAAACTAACTCTAACCTCTAACTGAGTTAGAGTCTCCAAACAGGGCCATCGTCGTCCGCTTCATCAGCCACCAACTCCGGCGCAGGCTGTTTCAAAAAAAAAAAAAAAAAAAACTCCGGCGCAGGCAGCAGCAGTCATGGAGCCCTCGTGTGCGCGGACACGGGAACAGGAGGAACCCGGCGAATGGCAGCAGCTCAGACAGGCCGCACATGCCTGCCACCGCATGGGCAGGGCACAAATCCATGCTTCGGATGCTTGCCACCGCACCGGCCGCCTTCGCCACCGATCGCCATTAATGGATAGGGACACAAGGGACGCGGATACCCAACTACCACTCTTACCTCCTTCAATGCGACGCCGTCCCATCCCATGCCGCGAGCTTCTTCGCAGCTACACCCTCGCTACTCTCCGCAATTGCGCGCTCATCGTTCATGTCCTGCATATGCTGTCTTCAATTGCGTGAAAAACCAGCAGTCTTTCAGGTGAAATTGTCCTATAGTAAGACGCGGCAACGCCATGTGCCATTCGATAGGCTACTGTCCTTCAGCGGCGAATTCCTCCTCAGGTCAACGAAAACCGGAAAGCAACAAGACATGACCGGCCCAACTTCGTCCACGTGCAGCTGGTAGCGCTACCGTTCACCGGAGGCGTGCAGTTACCTAATCGGATCACTTCAAGCGTTAGACGTTTTGGTTGCCGATTGGTACAAAAGGAGCTGAAGTTCCTGCTACTAGCCACAATCACCGTTTTGCTACCGTCAAGGACGAAATCCGCAATTTAAAAGGGCTACTTTTTTTTACGGTTAATTTAAGGACTTCTTTGGAGCCCAAGAAAATTAGAAGGCACGGAAAAGTTGTAGGAATGCCGGTGCAAAACAGAGCGGTAGAAACTACATGAATTTGATAGGAGCGTTAGTTTGAGTAGGCAAAAATGAAAAACGGAAATTGTAAGTCGTCTTATAATATTGGCTCAGCCACTCCCTTGATAAGCATGTGTTATACTACTATAAAATTCAATGGCAAGTGGGCATACGAACAAGAAGCAAGATTTTTGCAACACTCGGGCCCTTGTGTTCTTCGTGGATAGATTTTTTTTTTGAAGGGTCGTGAATAGATCTTTTATCAAAAGGTTTCGGTGGAAGCTACAAACGGAGGTTGACACAAAGTTCAATCATCAACTCAATGACAAATGTGCACAGTGAACATGAAGCAAGCAAGACTATGTCAATACTTGGGTCCTTGTTCTTCATGCATAGTATTATAACATTTAAGTGGATACTATAAACAACGGTAAGATTTTTAATGCAAAGTATAAATGGAAAATGTTCGGTGGAATTGTTAAACCCTCTCGAGAGAAATTGTTGTAATTTTAAAAATAGCAAAAACTCTGGTATTTGTAGTTGACGTGGTGACAAGCATGCACACAAAATTTCAATCTCAAACTTAAATTTATTTATACCATATAAAAATGAATAAAAAGGGACAAAACAATAGATATTATGACTTTTTTCCTTACTCTCTCTTCATTATTTATTATTTTTATACCTTTTAAATGTAGTCTTAGCATTTTTAAGAAATTGTGACTAAATTTTGAAAACATTTTCACAATTCCATCAATTTTCCAAAGTCCAAATCATACAAATTAAGGTCTAGCAAACTAAAAATAATCTTGTGTAAACTATAATTCTATGAAAATCCTATAAGAAGGCCTCCAATGCAAAGGAGCCCTAACTTTTAAACTAAGGTAATAGGTAAAACAGAACGACATCTTTGTTTGTAAAGCAATTATATGTGTTATAATGTGGTGGTGTACTTTGACAAGTGATGTCATGGGGTTATTATGGAAAAATATAAGCAAAAATCAATCGGTGACGTTGAAACCAGAGGATGTAAAATGTTTGGGAAATTTTGTCGTTAACTTCCTCTTTCTTTCTTTTTTGTGATTAGCTAATTCTTAAAGGGCTTCATTGCATACGATGAACAAAAAGAATTCATGCTTCTTAAGGCCTACTCCAGTCTGCTACCAGCCTACCCTCGCATCGTACACTACCATCTCTCCATACACAAGCACAAGTCCTCCTCCGCAAGCGTCTTTGTCCACGTCGGAATCCAGCAACGCTAGCTCGCCGGCGACCAAGGCCATGGACCGCAGCTGCAAGGGTGGCATCAAGGCCTACTGGAAGCGCCGGGGCTACTACCGCCTCGACGCCGCCGCCGCGCAGCGTCGCCCGCCGCTCCCCACCGCGGAGCTCGGCGGCGGCGGGCCGCCGCAGCAGCAGGAGGAGGGAGGTCGCCGGCAGCGCCGCCGCCAGGGGTGGCGCGTGCGGCGCGGGCTGGGGCGGCGCCTGCTCCGCGTGCTGTCGCCGCGGCGGTGGCTGGTGCGGCTCCGCGACGCGTACGTGTCGGCGATGCTGCGGCTGGCCTCCTCCCCCGCCGTCGGCTACGGCGCCGGCGCGCCGTACTGCGCCGCGGCCAACCACGGCGCGGCGTTCGCGCGGCCGCCGCAGCTCAAGGAGTACGACGAGAAGGTGCTCGTCGAGATCTACCGGTCCATTCTCGCGCGCGGCGGCCATCACCTCGCCGTCGCCGGCGACGGCGTTGTCACCGCAGGCGCGCGTCCTGCTGCCGCCCTACGGCTGCCGACGGTTGCCTAAGAACCAGCGAGATGTAATTCTCTCTTCTCTCTCAGGAATTGAATCGAACCATCTGTAAACGGTAACATTTGGCGCGCTTTATCAGAGCTGCATCGTGTTCATAAAGCTGCTCTTTTTTCTTGCTTCATTTTTAATTCTTCTTTTTATTGAGAAAATTTTATGGATATGTACTAGGCCTATCAAATGGAGCATAGTACTGTTAGTATGCTGGATTGATTGTGACGCTCCCTTCAATCAACTTCCTGTAGTGCATGCGTGATTAAATGATGAAGAATGTAGAAGTAAATGGGACGGCTAGCGCCTCTGCTTAACTGCTTTGGTGTTGACGTACAGGACACAGGCATTTGGTACTATCGCCCAGCCGCAGTGCAGTGCCCTCCCTCCAGAACAACTCGAGGCATAATAATTTGGTAATCCTAAAGTACTAACAGCAATGTACTTGGTAATAAGATCTTTATATAATAGATTTACTGGCATGCGCTTAATTGCCACCACATGGCAATAACTGTAGCAATATAGCACATCATCATGTTAGGAATAGTAACATTTACTATACTAGTCGTAAAAACCAGAGTCGTGCCCTACATCAGACTCTTTGAACTGTTTGCAAATTAGCTAAAACTGCCGATGGACACGACGCTGGTCTTAAATTAGGAGAGCCAGAACTTACAACTCATAGCAGGCCGTCGCACGCGGTACAGCCGGGCAGCGCTGCTGGGCCTACTTTCTCGATGTGCTTGCGCGGGGCCGCTCGGCTCAGTGTCATGGAATTGGGATTGTTTGTAGGTCCACCAAAATTACCAAGCCAAATCTTATCTCTGCTAAATCCACGAAAAGTGATTATATTTGGTTTGTGATAAAACTCACGTATCGTAACCTTCTTTTAATGACTATACATATAACAGTGCGTTTGATAGTGCTTATGATTATGCTCAGAACTATTTATGATGATGCTTATCTATCAAAATTGTTCCCTGTTGGTTTCCTGCCCTCTAAAATTTAGCACTGTCACATCAAAGAGAATCTAACTATTTATGAATATTTTGATTAATTTAATGACAAAACCCTTTTGACAGATGGGTGCTAATTTTCGAGATGAATCTAATGAGCTTAATTAATCTATGTTTTGCTAAAGTGATGCTACAGTAACCGTCTTCTAATCACGACTTAATTAACCTTATTAGATTCGTCTCATAAATTAGTCTATAATTTATTTTATAATTAAACTTTATTTAGTGCTCCTAAATAGTAAGATTCTTTTTGATGTGACAGCTATAAAATTTAGACCCCTGGAAACGAACACATCATTCTACTTGTAATGTTTATTGTAGCATAATCAGTCAACACGTTTAGTAAAACTACTTATGCTTATTTATGAAAACTGCTTATTCTCACCTATAAGCACAATAAGCTACATTCGCTGCTTTCAATGTGTTTATATATCATAAACAGTGTTGTCATTTTGCTGTTCGGTACTTCAGAGTACTTATTGAGCATAAGCAATTTCAATAAACATTCTCATAAGCAGCATCAAACACACCCAAGTGAAATCAAATCCAATTAGTAACCAATAGCGGATCCCACGGTGGGTATGCTGTCAAAAGAAGGTGCATGGGAGCTCCATGTATATTGTGCATAGAACAAATTAAGCATGAGAAAGATGTTTCCTTCATTTAAGTTGATCAATGTTCTTACAAACTAAAACCACTTGTCCGAAATGATTTGAGTACAGAGGGAGTCATTATCCTTTTTAATAGGTTAGTTAATTTTATTCCCAGAGAAATGTGTCTAAAGATAACCTCAGATAAAGTTTTAGAGTACATCTAGCAACCAAATTGCCACATATATAACCAAAGACAGTTTATAATGGTATATAAAGCTAGTTACCAACAACTAAATGGCCCAGATGCAGATATTACTTGGAGGCTGCTCGTGAGGACATCACTAGTATGCGAAGGAGTGGTTCTAAGCTGACAGTTTGTGTGGCTGGAGCATTAGCTACCTAACCATTGTGAATTTGGGGAGTACTAGCATATACGGTACTGGGGCAGATAGCATTCACGTTTTATGTTTAGATTCTCTTTTGCAAACTTATTCTGCTGGCATGCGTATCAAGAAACCAGACATCACGAGAATATTAAAGATAAATAAAGCTTACCTGTACCCTGTAGATTAAAGGTAGACCAACAGGTAACGGGAAACAAAAGACGATGGACTACCTGACCCTGTACGGTGTAGGATAAAGGTAGACCAAAGTATACTTTGCTTATCAAGAAAGTAGATATCACGAGAAGTCCTTACAAGTAACACCCTTACATCAGGAAAACTACCTTATTGGAGAAAAAAAAACCAGGAAAACGATCCGCAAAGAATAGGAACCAGCAAACTATAACGACCTGTGTCTTCCGTTACTACCCTGATTAGGATAGTTTATTAGGTGATTCCGCTAATAACTGTAAAACTAAAACTCACAAACCAAGGCCATGTTCTACAAAAAAGAAATCTGCTCCTCAGCTGCAAACGTTGGTTTGTTTGGAGGAAATTCGCGGTCCATCGAAGGTGCAGAAGCGGTGTTCTACAATGATCATGAAAATACACTGTCAGAATTCTGATGAAAAACAATGGGTGTTACGAATTCCAGGGAGTTCATTCAAATCGTTACCCAAAAACGTAAAATGCTGCACGGGTCCTCCTGATGGTCACCATTATCTGGATTGGCGGAGCCAGCAAAAGCTGGCTCAGCGGCTGGCGCTTGTCCGACTGCAGATTCAACGTTGACCTGCAGTTGTGCCACGCCCATGCACGTCTCCATCTGCACATCTATCGTGTTGGCCTGAGGAACAGGGCAATATAATCCTACAACAAAGAGTTCGGTGACAAATTAAGGGAATGCACATCATGCCGTCAATGTACAATGTGTTGGCAGAAACAATAACAGAGCGGGTACCTCCGCTCATGTTCACAGCTGGAGAGGTCTGTATGTCGCTCGCCATCCCCGCCGCAGGATTTCTGGCGATCTGGGCGCCCAACTCATAGTTCATCTCGATCGGGTGGTGACTGAGGTGTCCCGGCGCGACGGCAGCCTGCGTCGTCATCCTCGCAGCATCATGCTGCGCTTGCTGTTTCATTACCATCATCTGCCTTTTCTGCTCTACTATTGCCTGTAATTGCGACGGCGAATAGAAGACCTGTGGCGCCATCACTCCAGGGAAGTTCTCGTGTGGTTGATGCACCAAATTCTGGCCGTGCCCTACTTGCGGATGGGACATGTTGGCGGCGGCGAAGGATCCTTGACGATGAGGAGGAGGAGGATTCGACGGTGAAGGTGCTTGAGGAAAAGCTGGGCTGACAGGCTGAGCTTGAGGAAAAGCTGGGTTGACAGGCTGAGCTTGAGGAAGAGTTGGTTCATGGGTTGGAGCTATGTGATGCACCATTGCCGTCGCTCCACCTTTTCCTCTCCTGCCAACAGCTCGGCCTGCTTTTCTTTTCTCATTCTGTCGATATTTCTGCAATTCGACAGGTGCTGTTGGATATATAGAACATGACAATAGATCTGCAGCTCGATTTTAATTTAGTCTTGCAAAGCAATAATAAGAGTTGGGTTACCTGAAGGTGGCTGGCAACGTTCTCCCTAGTAAGTCCTGGGACATTCATCGCCTTCAGTATGTTCTTGGGAACAACCTTACCACCTATATACATAAGGAAAACAGGCATAATCATTACGGAAAGCCAGAATGATCAACAAAAAGCTCGCGGAACTTAACAATTAGTACAACATGCCTCTTCCTTAATATGAAAGGTGCAATGCACCGTCTTGAAAATTTGCAAGCACAACAATTAGCTTATGTAAACCGTGTTAGGGTACATAATAATAATATATTTATTTTTGACAATTCCAGATAAAGGAAAATTATTTTTGACATCTCAGACGTGATTTCACCATACTATGGTACATATAATATAAAAAGTTGTAGCTTATATAATCCATGAGGAAACAAACAAGCCCTAAATATAAGGAATAGTTTTGTTGCATATATATAGACATTCTACTTTGTATCAGACATGCACTTCTCTCTAATAATAGGCTGCACAAAAATGTTCTTTGAAGAATTAAAAAGACAGAAGAAGGAGTTTTGCGCCAAGATTTTCGCACCTGTCTCCTCAAGTTTTTTGCACGCTTTGACGAACAGCTGATGCAGATCGGGAGTCCACACGAGCCTCGGCTTCTTCCCATTCGTTTGTTGCTGCAGCTCCAGCACGCCGCCGTGCGACGATGCCGCCGTCGCCGTCGCCATGAGCTTCTGATCCACGCCATCATTGCCGCTGGCCGTCGTTGACGTGATGGCCGAGTCCTGGCTTAGGCTCTCGCTCCTCGTACTACGATCACGCTGCTTGGACTTGCGCTTCCTGTCCGTGCCGGGCGTCAGGGTTCCCTGGTGGGCGGGCTTTACCTGCCTCCCGCCGCCGCCGCTGCCATCCGCCTCCGCTGCCACCATGGCTGCACGCAACAAGCGACCACGTGAACTGTCATTGATGGATTGAGAGATGTTCATCTGATAATGCCTGATGATGCTAAAGCGAATCACCTGCGGCCGGGCCGGGCGACGAAGGAGGAAGTCGGCGAGCGCGTAATCGCGTGCGGTTACCTCCGTTTGATGTTTTATATATGCCAAAAAGTCTATCTCCACCATCTCGTTTGATTTCATTCGAATGTCGTCATTGACAGCTAGCACTCGTTACGGTTTATCTCCAAGAGAGGAGTCGGACGGGGTTTATCGTCGTATGCCGGAAAAGGGCCCACACATACCCGCAACGTCCGCACGCGATCGCACAAATTTTCTTCCCTAGCCAAAGGGCTGCTCCCCACAATGTACACGATATCCACCTTAACCGCGCGAGGATGACGGTAATCGCACGCGTGTCGGTTGCCCGGCCGGTTGACATTGGCCAGTCCCTGAAAAAATTTCGTTCCACATTCATTTCCCAGCGTGGCGGTGTCCCTTAATTGGTCTTTTACTCTCTCTCTCTCTCTCCCCCGAGATGTTAGGAATAATCTTTTCTTCCTGCCCATGTGAAATGACAATGTTTTATCGCATTGAGCTGGACTAAAGAAAAATACTACTACGGTTCGATTCTAGACTTTCATCCTAGATTTCTTCTTGAGGCATATTTCGAGCAGACACACTGTACTCCATGACATTTAATGTTCAATCGTCATAATAAGATGGTTCCATTTTAGGGAGAATTTCTTACATGCCTTTAAAAAACCTATATTTTTCCCCATTATTTGTCATTCAGAATATATATATGTACCTTCTATATCATTGATGTCAAATCTTCTGTCCTTTATGTGCCACTTACGTCGTTACATCCAATAGCACGTTAAAATACATTTAGAGCATTCAATATTATTAGTTTTTCAACTTAGTTGCTATTTGACATTTATGCTAAGTAGTAATGTAGGCTCACATACTTTAAAATGATCTCAATCTTTTGATCGAATTGACATCACAAGATAAAACCGGATTAATAGGTAAGGCCATTGTCAAGTTTGAGATCCAGACCCATGTACTGAATGAAACATTTCGGGCGTCAATATGAAAAACAAAATATGGTTGAAGGGTCTCATCCTAATATTCATCTTTCTTTTCAATGCAATAAAAATGAGATAAACGTGTGAAAATTTTTGAAAGCAGCGACATAGAAGAGAAGTTTGACAAACGTTTCATCAGAAAAGTTTGTATGACATGATGTGATAATCTGTTTGTGAGCCCAACCAATTGGTAACTTATGATGAAATTTTACATGTAAGATTTTTTTAAATAAACATTCCCTTGTAATATGATGCACAAAGTGAAAGCTCTGCATGATAAGAACAAGTACTTTCTATTGGTATTATTCAACAACACGATGATATCACACCATGAGGCAGTACATGTTCACCTAGTTGTATTATTACAAGTTGAACGCATAGGTGGGATGCACGTACTTAACTGCACAGCACATACAAAGAAACATGAAACATCACTGTAGCATTATATCGCGTGTACATGACATGACCTATACCTTTGTGCTTGTTCTCTTATCTTGAAGTAGTGAGCATGCGCATGAAACATGACATGCTATTTGAAAGAGTTCTCGATGTCAATTACAAAGCGGTATTTTACATCTCGATTAACTAGCCTCTTGAGAGCTTCATTGATGTAGTCCATTTTGATTATCTCAGTCTCTGGATAAATTCCTTTCGAGGCACAGAAGTTGATCATTTCTTGGATGTCCTTTGTTCCTCCAGTAATACTGCCAGCTAGTGTCCGTGCACCTAAAAAATCGGTCCAGTTAATTTTAAAAGACTTGCAGATCTTTTCACATCAAAGACAAAATAAATTATACCAGTATTATAATGGATAATTAGTGAATTACCAATATTAAGGCTAACAGGATGCACTTTGATCTCACTAGGAAAGCACACTACCGCCATCACACCACCAACCTTAAGGGTTGAGAGATAGGGGTCAAATGGATGGTCACCAGAAGCAGTGTCAACAATGAAGTCCAGGGAGTTTTTAAGGGACTGTAAAGACAGATCAAAAGATCACGATCAGCTCAAGCAGGATGAGTACAATTTGTCAACATAAATTCACTATCAACGTGTGAAAACTACCCACATTCATAGGACGGAATGCCAGAAATTTTGAAACGAATTAACAAAACATCATGCTGTGTCACTGTCACACTAGTTATAGAAACTATGTAATCTACTGTACCTCCATCTGTTGTGTATTTGATGATATCACAAAGTTCTCTGCACCAAGGAGGTTGATGGCCTCATCTCTCTTCGATTCACTTGTACTGAAAACTGTGACTTTAAGCCCAAATGATTTACCAAATTTAACTGCCATGTGACCCAACCCACCGAGTCCAATGACCCCAAGTGATTTTCCAGGTTGGTTCATATTGTGTCGCATCATTGGAGTATAGACAGTTATTCCAGCGCATAGTAGTGGTGCTGCCTTTTCCAAAGGGTAGCCATCAGGTATTTTAAAGCAGTACCTGAAATGTCAACAAAGAAACAATAAATGTCATTTTCCTTGTCAGATAAGTTGTGAAAGCAATTCTCAGTCACATTTTAAACATCAGTACTAACTATATGCATCGATAGGGAACACTGCACACACACACATGTGTGTGTGTTATGGCCTGCTATGGTGCATATGCTTTGTGCATCCACCGTTACAATCAGAAAGAATCACCATGTATAAGAACCACAGGGTGGGCGAAAACTAACACACTTAATCAATAGGTGGGCGAAATCATGGTGAAACAAGGCAGAACTAGAACCAGTTTTGAACTTCTATAGTTTCTAACGTAGAAAATCTTGACTGAAAATAGAACTCAAACAGTACTGGCATACGCCCATACCTTTCGTGGACTACAATGTGTGTGGAATATCCTCCCTTTGTCACAGTGCCATCTGTGTCAACGCCATTGAAAGTATAAACATTTTTTGAGCAATGATTCTCAAGAAAATTATTGCAGTTCTCACAGTCCTGGCATGAATGCACATATGTCCCGACACCAACATGGTCACCAATTTTAAAGGCCTTAACGTCCGAGCCAACATCAGTCACGACTCCAGCTATCTCATGCCTGCACAAATCATGTTATTGAGATGGCACATACTCCATTTAACTCATACATCAATCAGAAAAGCTTACCCAGGAACCACAGGGTACTTGGAATCATTGTGCAGATTTCGTGTCCAAACAACATCAGCATAACAGACTCCACAGTATGTTATCTTCAATGAAACATCACCACTTCGTACAGATCTGTTGTTATGAATAAAGTAAGTAGCTGACATAACGCAATATGAAGATAAAGCAAGTGAACTAGAACAAAAGAAACGCACATTGATGTCTGTTATAAAATAGTTGCGAGTACGCAATAGTAGCAGTATTCCTCAAATGACTCATTTAACCATTCACAGCAGTTGATGCTTGATTTGGCACTAGGCACAAATGCATACACTGTTGTCACATATTTGAAAAAAAGTCATGCAACCCAATGGAAACCAGACATAATGTGGCTAGATATAAAGGGGTAGAAACAATAGTTTCATATGTACTAGAACAGAATAACATGACGTAGCAAGGAGACAATACTCAGAAGAACGATATGATGTGGATTTTTCCACGGAATCAGGAGTGTGAAACCACCTGCGATTGAAGTTGTATGGTGAGAGAAGTCCAGAAGGATCTCTGGCAGCCCATGCATTACAATTGCAACTCTCAGAATCACAAGCCATAACGATTGTGCTGAAGAATCAAGTGAATTCGAATCAGCACAAAATATCAAAGAGACACAAACTTATTATAGAGAAACCACTGCCGCAGCCAGGAGACAATCAAACCCAGCATACCAAAACCAAAAAAAATCTTAAATGATATAAGGGTGAACTAATTCCACACCAGTTTGTAATTTCATGAAACAATATTTTCCTAGTGTTCGCACACACACACACAAGGAAAATTTCTCCTACAACGTACGCGTCACATGTACTCATACAAATCAAGCAATCAGCATAGCAATTTTCACTCCACCTGGAGTGCAAGCAAGACACCCCGTCGTGCTTGCGCGGAGCCATAGAGGACACTCTTTGATCCATATTGTTAGGCTAGGCTAAATGTCTTAAGTCCTTGATGCATCACGCATGGAAAGAACAGTACAAGGACGGCTAGATTTCCCATCTATGGCTGGTTCAGGCAAAGAGAAGGCATGGTCTAGAAAAGTGTCCATAGCAGCTATCCAAGTTGAACTAAATGTGAAATTGCAGATTTCAGAGAACATAATCAAGATTCCTTTGAACTGACTAAGCAAATACTATGTGCCGTCCCCTGACATGTTAGACAACACATATCTTTTACTCAGCATAAATACTGTCCAAAGTTCTGTCAGTGCCCTCAGATAGAAGTTTTTATTCACTTTTGCTGGAACTATAAAAGATCCAAAGGGACAGCAAATCAACACCTCAAATCATTTTTTTTGTAACTGAATATTGACACTGTGTTTTTCAGAGCATGCGTTTGCAGGCGGTCTTCAACTTTTAATAGCAGTATCGACTTGCAAGTTCCTAATCCAATACATCTGTGGCTCATCAACACCGGTAAGGCCACATAATAAAACTATTGACACACATCAGTTTCAGAAATCACAAATGCATACACACAAAAAAAAATCAATAGTTATTAACCAGTGTTCTGCAGACGACGCAATAACAACATAACCTAGGATTCCGAATTATTAAACACCAGAGGATTACTTATAACGCACACCAAGATTGAGAAATAAAAGTAATGCGAAATACTCGCAGCTTGTGAAAGACGACCGCGCTCCCTTACGCGACGCTAGCCGCACGGCAAAGAGAACACCAGAGGGACAGAGGACGCCTCGGGAGTGTTGCGACAGAGATAGGCGATGGAGTAGGGGCTTGCAGCGTACCTGGCGATGAAGACGAACCCGGTAGAAGGGGCGTTGGGGACGGCGCAGGCGCAGATCGACAGGTGCCGGCCGAAGGTGGATGCCCTCTAGTAGCTCGGCTGAGATTTGGGACTTAATAGATTGAATTGATTCGATGGAAGGGGGAAAAAGTACTGGGGGAGGAGGTTATTGACTTTTTTATGACTCGCTTTGCCAAAATGAAACAAATTCTTGAGGAGGGAGCAGCAGTTGTTTCCTATCGTGGAGGACTGGCGGCGGATTTTGGCGGAACGAAATTGTGTGCCGTTTTTTTTTGATACGTTGTGTGCCGTGGTTGGTAGCTGAAGAGGCGCATCACGGGCCGCTGCTTCAATCAAATGATGGTGATTTCCTTTGTCGCTTCAAAATAGCAGCTGCGCCAATAGCTGTTGTATACTTGTATCAATCTCGCAGGCCCACGATAGGCCCAGTAAAAGTCGTCGGTCATGTCATGGTTTTCCGACTTGCTTTGCTCATCTGCCTCCGTTTCTTTCCCGCCGGAATAAACAATCTCTCGATGCATTTCGGTCATTAATTTGGTTAGGGAAAGGCGGAAAGCTAAGCAATTCTAGGATGTTCTATGACATCCTGGCACCCGATTTCCGCTGCACTCAGACAAACAATAGCTACCTTTTATGTTTGAAATTCGGGTGATGATGATCTAAACGACACTAAAAGCATCTTCAACAGTTCTCAATAATTTCACTCTCAAAAGATTGGTTTTAGAGAGTTCCTATATCAATTGAGAGTAAAAATAAAACATGCACTTCAACCGTTTCCAATAATCGGTTTCTAAATTTTAAATATCTTTTCGAGTGAGAATTAGGTGGCTAAATATAGCAAGCTGCAGGCTAGGGTTGGGAGTTGGTAAATTTAGCAACCTCATTTAGAAAATGGTTGGAGAATGATTTTACTAATCACATCCTAAATTTTGATTTAACAACCTCATTTAGGGAACGGTCGGAGATGCTCTAATCCCATCCACCACTACCTTTTTGTCCAACTCCGGTGCACCTTTCAGCTTCTTCCCCATCTCGGACCGGATCTTCGACGGGTCCCTACGACGGTGATAGTCGGTGGGAAGGCAGCAAGACAATGGAGATGTGACCGGCCAGTGGCGCGCAATGACAAAGCTTGACCAAATTTGAGGAAAAGAGATATCGAGGCCGTGTAAGTGGTAGACACATCCTCTACGAGTGGCTTACAAGGCAAGTCGAATTACAACAAACAGAAAACGAAACCCAACGAGACTTGTCTCGTGGCAAACTAACAATCCTAATAACATGCTCTACTTGACAAACAAGCTAGCCACTAGAACTAGATATTTCAACACCCTCCCTCAATCTAAACTTCCTCAAGTTAAGATTGCACTTGAATCATTGAACAACCGAGTGAAGAGTGCCTTAGTTACTTGATCCTTTGACGAGATAAATTGAACATCAAGTAATTTTTGAGCGACTCGTTCACGAAGAAAATGAAAGTCCACTTCAATGTGCATTGTTCGTCTATGAAACACTGGATTGACAGAAAGATATGTGGCACCAATGTTGTCGCACCACAATCTTGCTGCTCAAGGAGTAGATATACCAAATTTTGCAAGTAGAGTCCGAACCCACATGACTTCTACATTTGTGTTCACAAGCGACTTGTACTCTACCTTAGTGCTCGAGCGCGACACCATAGCTTGCTTCCTCGCACTCCAAGATACAAGATTTTCTCCCAAGAACACAACGAACTCTCCTGTGGATCGACGATTATCTGGATTACATGCCCATTCAACATCTAAAGACATTGACACAATAAAAGAAGCTGGACCGTCCGATACTAAGCCCAAGTACTAAAATAACACACACATATCCGAGAATACATTTGGCTGCAGCCCAATGTAGCTCAGTTGGCCAATGCAGAAACTAACATATCTTGTTCACAGCAAAGGAGAGATCGAGCTGTGTAAGTGAGAGATACTCGTAGCAGACCAGGTGTGAGATACTCGTAGCGCACCAACAATGCTTATGTAACGCGTTGAGTCTTCTTGACCAAGTGGTGCACCCTCAATAGTTGACAACTTCTCGGAAGTTGACATCGGTGTATCGACAACCTTGCAACTTAATATATGAGCTCTTTTTCAAAATATTTGAGATCACATCAAACCATCTTCATTTTTCTTAACCTCAATTCCAACAAAATAATGAAGATCTCCTAGATCCTTTAGTGCAAACTCCTTCTCTAGATTCTTCAAAATACCTTGTGTGGCTTCCGAAGAGGAACTTGCCACAATGATGTCATGCACATAGACAAGCACGAACATCGTCACATAGTTCTTGTTGTAGAAAAATAAGGATGTATTTGCCTTTAAAGCATGAAAACCAAGACTTATTAACCTGGAACATAGTCTTGAGTAACAAGCCCTTGGAGCTTGTTTCAAACCATATAACACCTTGTCAAGTTTGCACACAAAATGTGAAAACCATGGGATCTTCATAACCGAGAGGGTTGATGCATATACACCTCTTCTTCAAGAATGCCATGTAAAAAGTCATTTTGTAGATCCAACTATGGAAGTGTCCAGCCTTTTGATATTGCAATAGGCATGACTTATCTCATAGTGGTTGCCTTGACTACCGGACTAAAAGTGTTCTCATAATCAATCTCATATCTTTGCTTGAATCCTTTAGCTACCAATCAATCGTTATAACGATCAATTGTTCCATCTGCCTTACTTTTAATCTTGTACACCCATTTGCACTCTATTAAATTCTTCCCTAACTAAGGTGGTACTAGGCGCCAAATATTATTCTTCGAGGATCCAAACTCATTATCCATAGCACCTTTCCATGAAGAACTTGCCAAAGCTTCCTATAGATTTTGTGGTTTTCCGGTGGTAGCCAACCGACCATAGCAAACCGTACCATCAGTAAGTACCAAAAAGGCTTCTTTATTCCTTTTGATAGACGTGTACCAGGATGACTTAGATTAGAAGGGTTAGTACAAACATTGAAATCATTTTGATCATGCACTATTTCAACCCCGTGATCAAAAGAAGTGGATCTTTGTGCAACATGGCTCTAGCATTAGGATATACAAATCGAAATGGGAAAACATTCTCATAAAAAACAACATCTCGAGATATGTAAACTCTATTGGTTTTCACCTCCGAACGCTTGTACCCTTTGTGAAGAGGATTGGAACCAAGGAATACACACTTGTTGAACGATGCTCAAGTGTCCTAGCATTATACGAACGTAGATTTGGCCAACATGAACACCCAAAGACCCTAAGAGCTGAATATGAACAATACTCAAACTTCCTAGCATTATACGAACGTAGATTTGGCCAACACACACACACACACCCAAAAACTATAAGATATTTGGCCAACACGCACACCTAAAAACTCTAAGACTTGAATAAGTCGGTTTCTCTTTGAACAAATTTTTTCAATAGGAGTTGAGAGATCATGAACTTTACTAGGGGTCCTGTTAATAAGAAAAATAGCTGAGATGAAAGCTTCATCCCAAAACTTGAGAGGCATCGATGCATGTGCAAGGAGAGCAAGGCCAACTTCTACGAGTATGACGATGTTTTCTCCGTGCGAGCTGTTTTGTTGGTGCACATGGGGACAAAAAGTGGTGTGAGATGCCAAAGCGTTGGAAGAATGAGTTAAGTCATTGATACTCGCCTCCCCAATCTGTCCGGAGTGCTAAGATTTTGCGATCAAAGAAGTGTTCAACAAGGTTCGAAAATCTTTCAATTTCTAAAACACTTCATATTTCTCATTGAGCATATAAATCCACGTGTATTTGTTATAATCATCAATAAAATCGACCTGGTATTTCTTTCGACCTAGAGATGTGGGTATTGGATCCCAAACGTCGAGAAAACACAAGTTGTAAAGGAAACCGAGACACACCTGTAGATCAAGAATCAAACACCAACTCTTTATTCAACTCACTAGAAAAGGGAACATTATTGTTGATAGGAACATGCTTGACTATCAAAGATGACGGATGACCTAACCGAGCGTGCCATCGTTCAAACGATAGTTTGATGGCACGGATGACCCTTCTACTTGAGTCGGTGGGGAAGGACGTCAACGGAGAGAGCCCGTCCTTACATTGGCCTTGTAGAAGCACCCTCCTCTTGGTTTATCCTTTATACAAAAGAAGGTAGGGTAAAATTTTATAAAAGAATTGTTATTAGATGTGAATTTGTGGACGAGAGGCAAGGTTTTTGTTCGCACTTGGAACATGCAAAACATTTTTAAGATGCAAAAAATGGCTATTAGTGAAAGTGCATATAGGCCCCTCATTTTATTTTGGATGATTGATATCAATACAATTAAATTTGGACTAATATTTTCATGAGAAAGTGTGTAGAGAACGTCCAAAGAACATGAAAGCATAGCAAGTATGATCAAAAAGAAGAAAAGAAATGAGAAATGCAATAAAACAAGAGATTGGAGAAGACCTATCTCAAAGCTTGAGCTTCTCGTTTTATCTTTGCTTTGAGTCATAGGGATGCCGTACTATAAAGAGGGATGCAAATCACAATCTTGGCAAAGAATGAAGATGCTAACAAAATTCAAGAAAAACCATCCCAAGCCTATTCTTTCGGGACCCATCGGAAGTTCCGGTGTGGTATCGGAAGTTCCGTAGGCTAACAGAGAGTTTGAGCTCTCTAAAAGCCATACCGGAAGTTCCGGTCCCCGGTACAGGAAGTTCCAGTAGGCTAACAGAGAGTTTGAGCTCTCCGAAAAGCCATACCGGAAGTTGCGGTCCCTATTACCGGAAGCTCCGGTAGGCTAACAGAGAGTTTGAGCTCTCCGGAATGCCATACCGGAAGTTCTAGTCTCCGGTACTGGAAGCTCCGGTAGGCTAACAGAGAGTTTGAGCTCTCCGGAATGTCATACCGGAAGTTCCGGTAGGCTAAACAAAGAGTTTGAGCTCTCTCGGAATGCCATACCGGAAGTTCCGATAGGACACCGGAAGCTCCGGTGCGGCCCCGTTTTCAAACCCTAAACCTACTTATCGGAAGTTCCGGTACACGACCAGAAGTTCCGGTGCGGGCCAGAAATCCGGATCTAACCCTAATCGACCATACCGGAAGTTCCGATATTCCATCGGAAGTTCCAGTGCGGGTCGTTCGGACAGAGCCAACGGGTCTTTTTGGAGCTGTGGTATATAAGCCACACTCCACCCCTCACTCACTCTCTCTTGCACATTCCGAACTTCAATACACTTGAGCCACACTCCACTCACTCCAAATCCTCTCTAAAAGCAAAATTTGCATCCTTGAGCTAGGATTTGAGTGAGAGACTTTGAGCAAGAGATTGAGAGACTTGATTCCATTCTTGAGCATCTTCACTCCCGTCAAGCTTGCGATTTGGATTTGTTACTCTTGGAGCTTTGAGCTCCTAGAAGGCTAGGCATGCTCGTGAGCTCCCAACTTGTATAGTGACGCCCGAGAAGTTTGTATTACCCGTCCCGAAAGGGACTTTGATAGTGGAAAACTCAAGCTCAACCTCGGTGGTGACTTGAGGGAGAAATAGGGTTGAAAGAAACCCGGTCCTTGGTGGACTTTCCCAACGGAGACGTAGAGTCCTTGGTGGGCTTGAACTTCGGTGAAAAATCCGTGTCTCGTGTGCTCCCTCTTTTACTTAAGCGCTTTGTTGTTTACTTCACTAGGTTGCTTGTTAGTTTCCCTTTGCGCTTTTAAATTCCTAGAATTGCATAGGGTTGTGCTTTCCTTCTTGCAATCACTAGAATTGTGTAGGGTTTAATTCCGCAATTTACACCCTGCACCGGAAGTTCCGGTACCCTACCGGAAGTTTCGGTATTTGACGTTTTGTCTTAGTCTTATTTCGTAGAAATTTTTAGGATCGCCTATTCATCCCCCCTCTAGGCGACTTTCAATTGGTATCGGAGCGGGTATCTTCATTGAAGCCTCTCCGCTTGAAGATTAAAGATGACAAATGACAAAGATGCAACGGCTAGTGGTAGTGGTAGTGGTGAAGCTCCACCAAAACCAGCCAGGTGAAGTAGGTAATGAAACTCACCGGATGAAGCAATTCTCAAGGCAAGAAATGAGAGTGGAAAAGGAATTGCTAAGGATGGAGATGTGTTTAGTGTGTTGCCAATACACTAATATAAGATGTCATACACCTATAGTGATGGAAAGGATGAGCACATTGGACCCGGCTCCGGAAGACTTCCCTATTTCGATGGTCAATACTTTGATAATTGGAAAACAAAGATGCTCCTACACTTGGATTCCATGCATCAAAATGTGAGGAATGTCACTCAAAATGGATTCTTGTGGGAATGTAGAAGCAAGCCAACCGCACAAGACTTGTTCAATGTCAGGTGCAATGTGACGGCGGCGAGTGCTCTTGTGTCCGCACTTAGCCCCGCCGAATATGAGAAGATAGTCGGATTGGAGGATGCTCATCAAATTTGGTTGAAGCTTGAGTTAGTTCATGAGGGCATTGATAGTGTAAAGGAGTCTAAGCTAGAAGGGCTTAGAGAAGAGGTTAACCACTTTGTCATGAGGTCGGAAGAAGGGCCAAAGGAAGTACATGAAAGAATGATGAGGATAGTAAACAAGAGAAGAGCACTTGGAGAAAAGGTGTCGGATTTGGATGTCAATAGAAGGTTGCTACAAGACTTGCAATCATGGGATGCCAACATAGTGTCCAACATAAGAGACAAAGATGGCTTTAGATATTTCACCACCGATGAAGTAATTGGAAAGGTGCTATCCCAAAAACAGCAAATTGATCAAGGCAATAGGATCAATGCTTTGCTTAAGGACAAGGAACGAGCTAGTGGGAGCAAAAGTGATTTAGCTCTAAATGCCGAGCAAGAAAATAAAAAGAAAGTGGTTGAGGAGAGCGATGATGATAGTGATGATGATATGGCTCTCTTTGTAAAGAGGTTCAACAAGCTCATGTCAAAAAGAAGCTTCAAGAAGAATGATCAAGACAAGAGCAAATTGAGAAAAGCCAAAAACAAGTGCTACATTTGTGGAGACAAAGGTCATTTCATGGCGGAGTGTCCGGAGAACTACAAGAACAAGCAAAACAAGAAAGGTGACAAGAAGTACAAGAAGCATAGAAAGTACCGTCGGGGTGAAGCACACATTAGACAAGAATGGAACTCCGATGGATCATCTTCATCCTCCGAGTCGGAATCCGATGAAGAGAAGGGAGGCATTGCATCACTTGCTATTGGACTCACACCGACCAACACCTCCTTGTCCGGAAGCTTGACCGATGATGAAGATGACACCGGGCACAAATGCATGATGGCTAAGGGTTCCAAGGTAAATATCAATGGAAGTTCTCAAATTCCTAACATGTTTGACTTGTTGGGCATCATTGAACAGGAAAAGGAGACTAATGAGAGGCAAGGGGAGCTTCTTGAGAAACAAGAGGAAATGCTTGTTCAAGAGAAGCAAAGGGTGCTTGAACTTGAGAAGCTCCTAGAAGTTGAGAGGAAGAAAAATGAGGACTTGGTGAAGTCTCTCAAAGTGGTTGAAAAAGATAGTGAGACACTTAAAGTCACAAATGTGTCACTTCAAGAGAAATGTGATGACTTGCAAAAGACTCATAATTCTCTTAAAGTGCAATTTGAGGAAATTAAGTGTAACACTACTTCATCTCAATCTTTGTGTTGCCCCTCATCTAGCAATGAATGTGCCAGGTGCCACAAGGTTGACATTGAAGCTTGCGCAAGAAACGTCAAGACCATTGATGACTTGAAGAAGCAAGTGCAAGTGCTTGAAGAACAAGCACAAAAGAAGGTGAAGGCCATTGATGATGTCAAGGCCGAGTATGCAAGTGGTGCATACACCAATGCAAGACGGCCACATGTGAAGGATGGACTTTGATACATCCAGGCCCGGGTAGGGTTGGAAAAGCGCGACACACCGATCCGGTTCTAGATCCACGACCTGAACCTGCAGTCTTAGCACCACAACTCCGGCAGCACGACACACCGATCCGGCTCGGGTACACACGACCTGGCCCCTGCAATCTTAGCACCGCAACTCCGGCGCACCCACTCGGGAAAGGCCCAATCTCCCTAAAAGACTAGTCCGATAGGGGAAGGGTGGCTCTCCCTTTTAAGGTGGCTTCCACCTCCTAAGCTAAGCAAGGTGGGATTATTCGGAGGCTCACACGGTCGCCACCCGACTACAACCGGGCCACTTGGCCCATCTTTGTTGCGTCTTTGCCGGCGGGTAGTAATGGAGGATGTCCTCATCATTCTCTCCTTCTTAACAAGGGCCCAGCTCCGATACCAAATGATATGAACTAGGGTGTGTCCCGATCTTCCGAAAGGTTCCGATAAACAGCGATTTGGCGGAGGCTTGACACAAATCGATCCGGCTTCCGAACAACACGTTCCGAACCCCGCAATCACAGCACCACGTCTCCTCTGGTTATCAACCGTGCAAGCACGATTGACCTCGCCAAGAAGGCTAATCCTTGCTTGCGAATCGAAGAACACAAGCAAGAACAAGATAGAAAAAAAATCAAAGTTGCTTGCATCCTTTGTGTCCTTTGTTGAGTCATTGTTTTTGCTTGGACTAGGTGAGACACAAGTTTAGGCTGGTGACATTGACTTACTAGGACTATTATTCAGTTTTGCAATTCTGAATTGAAAATTTGCAATTCCTTGCTACTATATTTTGCCTATCCAAACTCCACATATATCCTTCGAACAATCACGAGGTTTTGATCCTCGTAATTGTTGGCTCACGCTCTCCAGGTATCCTTTGCTTTGCTGATAGTAAGAACCTTGTAAGAGCTTGGTTAGATGCTTCAATTTGCATATTGAGAGTTTTCACTGTTCATACATAGTAGTGATAGGAGAATATACTTCGTGTGTTTTCTTGTTTGCTGCTAACAATGACAGGTGATGATATGAGTATTCTAGCACAACGAGTGTTGAGTTCTCAAATGGAGAAGATGAAGCAAAATCAAGTCAATAATTTATTCCAAACTTTCTTTGTTGTGATGAATCGACGTTGTCGTGTCGTAATTGATGGTGAAACTAGCCGCAACATTGCAAGTGCTGAGTTGGTCGAGAAGCTTGGCATGACCACACAACCGCACCCACATCCATACTATATTCGATGGGTAAATTGTTGTGAGAATATTAAGGTAACAGAAATTGCACGGATCAATTTTTTATTGGTACTTATAAGGATAGTGCAGATTTTGATATAGTGCCTATGCAAGCATGTCATTTGTTGCTAGGTAAACTTTGGATTGATAGAAACAATGTTCTGCACAATATTGTTACTAGTAGATACTCTTTTAAACATAATGGCACTAAAATAATTCTTAAACCTATGAGTGCTGCTGAAATTTTAGAAGCTGATCTAGAAAGATTTTAGAGGAGAAAGAATGAGCCTTTTAGAAAAGAATGGGGGGTTTTATATGATCCAACACTTTCATCTAAATCTGAATTGATAGAAGAACAACATATTTCCATGCCACTTGTTGGAGCTAATATCTTGCAGCATATACAAAACAAAGATGAAGTGAAAGCAACCGAGGTGCTGATGGCCTCATGTGTTCCTTCAAACCCATCGTTTCTTCATGCATTTACATCATCTACTGAAATTAAGAGAAAAGGTAATGAACATCACTCTATACTTAGTAAAGGTGAGAGATTTCTCCATGTGCTGAATGTTTCCATCAATCATGCTAATATAGAGCAACTTCTAGTGGAACCTTCTCTTGATTTACCTTTGTCACAAGTTGATTTCCTAGCTGTTCCTTGTGATAAAGAGGTGTTGTGTGCTATTTTCTGAATCTGAATTGTCTTTGCTGACAAGAAACAATTTTCATGCTATAGGCAAATATGATCATAATGGTGTGTATATGGTACATAGAGTTTATATTACCTCACATCCAAAGCTACCTTGTGTTGTGCAAGAAAGTAATCAATTAACAGTCTCCACTATCATTGAACATGTCATGTCAACTGCACCTAGTTTTATTTTTAAGAAACAGGGTCAATCACAAGAAGGGAAGCAATGGTGGTTTCCATCTACGATATCTTCTAAAACTATGGTCAAACCGAGAACATAATGCTTTCAAGGAGAGAACAATAAGGAAATGATATCCTTCGAAATAATCATTCAAGCACCAGCGACGCCGAGGACGGCTTTTCATCAAGAAGGGGAGGATGATGAGGACATCACACCCTCGGATATAACCAACACTCCTCCAATACACATACATAATTCAAGGACAAAAACTAGAGCACGACACACCGATCCGGCTCGGTACACACGACCTGGCCCCTGCAATCTTTACACCGCAACTCCGGCACACCCACTCGGGAAAGGCCCAATCTCCCTAAAAGACTAGTCCGATAGGGGAAGGGTGGCTCTCCCTCTCAAGGTGGCTTCCTCCTCCCAAGCTAAGCAAGGTGGGATTATTCGGAGGCTCACACGGTCGCCGCCCAACTACAACTGGGCCACTTGGCCCATCTTTGTTGCGTCTTTGCCAGCGGGTAGTAATGGAGGATGTCCTCATCATTGTCCATTTGGAACGTTCTTTATATGGATGGAAAGATAATTTGATAACCTTTCCATTGGCGCTGGTCTCATATCCAAATTATTCCCGAGTCGTCGGGAATTGCCGAAATACTAAGACATCCGAGAACCGTCCCGGTGTTGCACCACCGTCTTTTGGCCTTTGGGCCGTGTATTTTGTTGAGCCCAATTAGGGCTGCGTCCAGGGGGAGATGGACGACCCTAGGGACCTCATAAGCGGCGCCGCCCCTTCCTTAGGGTTTGGGGTTTTGCTTAGATTATTCTGTCAAGAACAGTTTCGCCGTTTTATCGGTTTGTGAGACCCCAACTCGTGAGTTTAATCATATATTTGTAATTTGGTTGCTTCTATCTTGTTCTTGCTTGTGTTCTTCGATTCGCAGGCAAGGATTAGCCTTCTTGGCGAGGTCAATCGTGCTTGCTCGGTTGATAACCGGAGGAGACGTGGTGCTGCGATTGCGGGGTTCGGAACGTGTTGTTCGGAAGCCGGATCGATTTGTGTCAAGCCTCCGCCAAATCGTTGTTTATCGGAACCTTTCGGAAGATCGGGACACCTCGTTCACATCAGACTTGGCTACAAGCAAGGTGGCAAGCACAATGCAAGAATCAACAAAAATGGCACCGAATTCATAAGGTTCACCAAGGAGGGTGAACATCAAAAGAAGCAAGTCAAAAAGGAGAAGTAAATCAAGAAAACTAATAAATCTTCTCTTATTTGTGATTTACGTACTAACGTGCCTAACCCCTCTTGTGCTCTCTTTAATGATTTCGATGCAACCTATGTGCTAATGAGAAACAAGCATGGTCGTGTCTATGCAAAATAAGTTGGGCCACGCAACAATGGGTGCCCAAGGCACTTGTTACTAATGTTAGAGGACCCAAGCAGGTTTGGGTACCTAAAAACAAAGCATAAATCGTTTTGTAGGAATACTCCTCCGGTGGCTCATCTTGGGTGGTGGATAGTGGATGCACCAATCATATGACCGGAGACAAGAAAATGTTTGAATCATTTGAGCCAAGCAAAGATAGAAATGAGTACATCACCTTTGGAGACAATGGAAAAGGATATGTGTTGGGTTATGGTAACATTCCTTTAACTTTTCCGCATTCACTTTCAAAGGTTATGCTTGTGGATAACGTTGACTTCAATTTGTTGTCTATCTCACAACTTTGTGGAATGGGCTACAATTGCTTGTTCAACGACAAGGGTGTGATTGTCTCAAGGAGAAGTGATGGCTCGATTACTTTTGAGGGTGTACTCAAAGGAAAGCTTTATGTTGTGGATTTTACCACTACAAAGCAGAACTTGACACATGCTTAGTTGCAAAGTCCGACATGGGATGGTTGTGGCATAGACAACTAGCCCATTTCGATATGAGAAATCTTCACAAACTTCAAAAGGGCGGTCACATCCTTGGACTAACGGATGTTTGCTTTGAGAAAAATAAAATTTGCAGTGCATGTCAAGCCGGAAAGCAAGTTGGAGCACCACATCCATCCAAAAACATAGTGACAACAACAAGACCGTTGGAGATGCTACACATGGATCTCTGCGGTCCCATTGCCTACATTAGCATTGGCGGTAACAAATATGGTCTCGTCATTGTTGATGATTATTCTCGCTTCACGTGGGTATTCTTTTTGTGTGACAAAGGTGAAGTAAAGGATGTACTCAAGTCATTCCTAAAAAGAGAACAAAATGAATTTGAAGTGAAGATCAAGGCCATAAGAAGCGACAATGGTACCGAGTTCAAGAACACTCAAGTTGAAGAGTACCTTGATGAGGAAGGCATCAAGCATGAGTTTTCGGCACCTTACACCCCTCAACAAAATGGTGTAGCCGAAAGAAAGAACCGCACTCTCATAGAGATGGCGAGAACCATGCTTGATGAGTACAAGACCTTCGATCGTTTTTGGGCCGAAGCAATCAACACCGCATGTCATGCCTCCAACCGGTTGTATCTCCATTCTCCATCGACTCTTAAGGAAAACACCATACGAGCTACTAACCGGTAAAAAGCCTAACATCTCATATTTCCGTGTTTTTGATAGCAAATGCTTCATGCTCAACAAGAAACCCAAGGCTTCAAAGTTCTCCCCTAAAGTTGATGAAGGTTTCTTGCTTGGGTATGGATCAAACTGTCACGCCTATCGTGTTTTCAACAAAACCACCGGTTGTGTTGAAGTTGCACGGGACATGATGTTTGATGAATCTAACGGCTCTAAAGGGGAGCAAGTTGTTATTAACAATACAGATGTTGAGGCTCCTAGACAAGCAATCAAGAGAATGGCCATTGGTGATGTGAGACCGCAAGAACCGCAAAATGATCAAGATCAACCTCCTCCCTCAAGTCAAGACCAACCATGCACAAACCATGATCAAGTTGATCAAGATCTAGAAGTTGGTAATGAGGATCATGCTCAAGCACAAGATGATGAACCTACGTCGCATGATCAAGAGGTTGAACAAGATGGCGGTCAAACAAGCTCACATCCACCACACCCAAAAGTGTACCAATGTGTGCGACGTGATCACCCCGTGGAATAAATTCTTGGAGACATAGAAAAGGGGTAATCACTCGTTCTCGTGTTTGCAATTTTTGTGAAGATTACTCTTTTGTCTCTTCTTTGGAGCCATTTAGAGTAGAAGATGCACTCGAGGACTCGGATTGGGTGATGGCCATGCAAGAAGAATTGAACAACTTCACAAGAAATGAAGTTTGGACATTGGAAGAAAGACCAAGAGGCAAGAATGTTGTGGGCACCAAGTGGATGTTCCGCAATAAACAAAATGAAGACGGTCGTTGTGACAAGGAACAAGGCAAGATTGGTGGCAAAAGGATACTCACAAGTAGAAGGATTGGATTTTGATGAAACATATGCCCCGGTGGCAAGACTTGAATCAATAAGAATACTACTCGCGTTTGCCACTCATCACAATTTCAAGTTGTATCAAATGGATGTGAAAAGTGCATTCCTCAATGGGCCAATCAAGGAAGAAGTGTACGTGGAGCAACCACCGGGCTTTGAAGATCCAAAGTATCCTAACCATGTTTACAAATTCCATAAGGCGCTCTATGGGCTTAAGCAAGCACCAAGAGCATGGTATGAATGCCTTAGGGATTTTCTTTTCACAAAGGGTTTTGAAATGGGCAAGGCCGATGCAACCCTCTTCACAAAGCGTTTTAACCATGACATATTTGTGTGCCAAATTTATGTCGATGACATAATATTTGGTTCTACTAATCAAATGTTTTGTGATGATTTTAGCAAGATAATGACAAAGAGGTTCGAGATGTCTATGATGGGAGAGTTGACATTCTTTCTAGGTTTTCAAGTAAAGCAACTCAAGGAGGGCACCTTCCTATGTCAAGCCAAGTACACTCAAGACATATTGAAGAAGTTTGACATGGACAAGGCAAAGCCCGCCAAGACACCCATGGCAACAAACGGTCATCTCGACCTCACCAAGAAAGACAAGCTGATTGATCAAAAGTTATATCGTTCTATGATCGGGTCCTTGCTTTATCTTTGTGCATCTAGGCCCGATATCATGCTTAGCGTGTGTATGTGTGCACGTTTTCAAGCCGCTCCTATGGAGTGCCACATGGTCGCCGTGAAAAGAATCTTGAGATATTTAGTGCACACACCCAACCTAGGGCTTTGGTACCCCAAGGGTTCAAAGTTCAACCTAATAGGCTATTCCGATGCGGATTATGCCGGGGACAAAGTGGATAGGAAGAGTACCTCCGGGACATGCCAATTCTTGGGTAGGTCCCTAGTGTCATGGTCATCCAAGAAACAAAATTCCGTTGCCCTATCCACGGCCGAAGCGGAGTATGTTGCAGCCGGTAGTTGTTGTGCACAACTATTATGGATGAGACAAACTCTAAGGGATTATGGTTACAAGTTGAACCGTGTCCCTCTCCTATGTGACAATGAGAGTGCCATAAAGCTAGCACATAACCCCGTTGAGCACTCGCGCACAAAGCATATAGATATCCGCCATCATTTCTTGAGAGATCATTCTATCAAAGGGGATATTGCAAGTGAGCCATGTGAAAAGCGAAAATCAACTAGCCGACATTTTCACCAAGCCACTAGATGAAAGCCGGTTTTGCTATCTAAGGAGTGAGCTAAATATTCTTGACTCTAGTAACGTGGTGTAAATGCGTGCACATCTGCTTGTTGTTTTAATCGTTTTGGATCTTAAGTCGAAAATGCATGCTTTCGAAAATTATATGAGTGTTTTTGAAAACTTTTCTTGGTTCTTGACCAAGAGGTCAAATCTTGTCAAAATGTGATCATAGCCTTGTTTGTTGATTGTATACCGATCACATATTGTCAAGATGTCTCACTAGTCCATCAAAACTATCTTTGAAAATTCCTCTCCAAATTCACCTCTTTTTCTCTCTGTTCCACCCCCACCGGAAGTTCCGGTATGGGTGGTCGGTTTTCTTCAGGATGTCTAGGAGCTCGGTGCTTTTCCAGTCGGAAGTTCCGGTAGGACACCGGAAGTTCCGACTGGAGGTCGAACAGAGGAACTTTTCCTTCCGAGTCGGAAGTTCCGGTACTCGATGCACGGAAGCTCCGACCGGGAGCTCACCTGTGGTGTCAAGCCCACACCGGAAGTTCCGGTATGCTACCGAAAGTTCCGGTGCGGGGCGTTGGGTTTGAGGCCGCACCGGAAGCTCCGGTAGGCTACCGGAAGTTCCGGTGCGAGGCGGCGAGTATATAAAGGGGAGCCCGTCCCCTTGAAAGGGACGGCTCCCATTTGAAAACTCCCCCACTTCTCTCCACCTTTCCTCCTCCACTTCGTCTCCTAATCAACCGGAAGTGTTCCTCAACCTCCGGTGGCAATCTTCGGCAAGGTTCCTTCAAGCTCTCCCCTCGGTCATCTCCAAGCTTCCTAGCTAGAGGAGAAGGTACCTTTCCATACCCTTCACTTCTAGATATAGGGTTTAATCCTTGAATCCCTAGGAGTATTTGACTATCTCGTTAATTAGATGAATCATTAGCAGTTCTAGGACACTAGCATGCTTCTAGGAAGTAAATCCATTGGCTAGATGTAATTTTTTTCGCATTGCTAGGGTTAGGGTTGACCCTTACCGGAAGTTCCTATAGGCTACCTGGAAGTTCCAGTATGGGCAACCCTCTAACGGTTGAGGGCCCCCGTCGGAAGTTCCGGTATCCGGTACCGGAAGTTCCAACAAGGAACCTCCTGTTAGCATCTATTTAGTGCTCCTTCTAATCATCAACATTGTGTATGTTGTTTCTTACACATGTATCGTCTCTTGTCGGATGACTCGTGGCAGGAATGAAACCGTCACGAAGCGTCAACCTCCTCGTCGTGATGACTCCGATTCCGATGGCTCGGACCCAGATTTTGAAGTGGGCAATCCTCCTCTTGCCAAGCGGCAAGCTGTCGGAGGTGGAATGGGGCTAGCGCCGTCGGTCAAGGAAGAGGAAAAGGGAAGGGCAAGGGAAAAGGAAAGAGTTTTGCTAGGCGCCCTCCCCTGCTCCCGTGTCCAGTGAAGAAGATGAAGAGGAGCAGGGGTGGTCATGTGGGTGGTGACAATTGGTTCTTGCCCGCTGCTCGGCCTTTGCAGGGAAATGTTAAGTATCGGATGCGGCCACCTCTTGTCGGTGGAGATGCAGGGTACAACATCCCTTTCTACAGGGATGAAGTCCAAAAGTACAGGAGCAAGTGCCCTTGGGTGAAACCTAAGGACAGAGGAGTGAATGATGTGCACTTCCGGGATCACACACAAGCTGAATGGTATAAGTGTGTGATGAAGCTGAAAAATAAGATCATTGGAATGAAGTGGATTGATTGGGAGTGGATGGAACGACAGAATGATCCCGTATTCAATCAAATCAAATCCGAGTGTGCTGCTAGGAACCTAGTTGGAATCATGGGACTTGAGCATACATGGAACACGGAGTTGGTGGCTCGGTTTTATGCCACCTTATGGCTTGAATTTGATGAGGAGAGTCAAGAATATTCCATCATGTATTGGTCTCTTGATGGAAACAGATTCCAAGTCACCTATGGTCGGTTTGTTGGGATTCTGGGGTTCGAGCACGGTGATGCAATGAAGAACAATGTCAACGTGTTTGATCCACCCGATGATGCCTCCTTGGAGTTCATGTATGACAGCCGATATGGAAAGCAAAAGGTAGTGATCATTGGGACTCACTTCGGGCTGCACCCCTACTACCGTGTTCTAAACAACATGTTCGGATGGACTTTGGATCCAAAGATAGGGGATGCATCTTCTTTGCTAGCTACAGCAAAGACCCTTCCGTGTGCCATGCGGCCCGGAGCGGAGCCGTTTTGTGTGTTTGAGCACATTTGGACGACAATAATAAATCACTCCTACACTCACAAGGCCAGCTTGCCCTTTGCTCCTTTCATCATGAAGATGATTCGAGCAGGTTGTTGGGATACGGTTTGTGCATGATGGAGACCATCCATCCCTCCATCCCAAGAAGTTCCTTCTTCTTCCCACACCTCATGGATCACCGAGTGGGACGAGCAGCACCTCCACCCCTCCACCATCGGCTCGAGACGGCTAGAGATGCTCCCACCTCCTCCTCTCGCCGGACTCGCAGCAAGTATGGCTTCGTTAGCTCAGTCCTCAAGAAGATCTTTTGCATGTGCAAGGCCAACGGTGAGGACATCTATGAGATGAGGATGGAGCAGCGACGCATCAATGAAGGCCATCACCGCTATCTTACGCACCTTGCTCGGCAGCGGCAGCAGCCACCTCCTCTTCCATTGGACTTTGCTCCAATTGTGCCAAGGCGATGGGAGGATCCTTGGGCTCCTTTTTAGCGAGGCAGCCGGAGTGGCAGCACGAGCAGCAGCACGGGATGATGAGGGCGAGTGCGACAGAGAGTGCCGAGGATGACAGTGAGGAGGACGTCCCATCGGCTACTACTTCCGCTCCCCGCCATAGCATGCGGATCCCACCTCAGGAGAAATGCAAGGGCGTGGCAAGCCCCGTTGGCGATGACGAGAGTGATGGCGAAGAAGAAGAAGACGACGATGATGATGATGAGTGATTCCTTGGGCGTCTCCGTTCTTTTCTCTTTTTGGTGATGTGTTGCCAAAGGGGGAGAAGAAATTTCTATCTATCTTTATCGTTAATGTCTTACCTTGTGATGGACTATGTGTTGGATAAATTTGTTATGTTTGAACAATGAATGCTTGTAATGTTAAGACTTGGTTTATTTATCCATGTGGTTTGCTTTATGACATGTATGGCGTACTTGTTGTTCTCTTTTTAGATGCCTTTGTGTGAAGATGAAATGTCATATTGCATTGTTCGTGGTTTCTCCTTTTCACTCATAACATGGATGCATAGATAAAGGGGAGCTCTTCATGATTGGTAACTCAAATGTGCATTTGGTGTTGTAAAGGCCAACCTTTGAAGTTCAATTTCATGCACACATTAAGGGGGAGCACGCTTTTTATCTTTGCTAGTTGAACTTATTGAACTACCTTTTTAGAAATTTGATTATATTGGCATCAATCACCAAAAAGGGGAGATTGAAAGTGCATCTAGGCCCCTCATTTTATTTTGGATGATTGATATCAATACAATTAAATTTGGACTAATATTTTTATGAGAAAATATGTAGAGAACGTCCAAAGAACATGAAAGCATAGCAAGTATGATCAAAAAGAAGAAAAGAAATGAGAAATGCAAAAAAAGAAGAGATTGGAGAAGACCTATCTCAAAGCTTAAGCTTCTCGTTTTATCTTTGCTTTGAGTCATAGGGATGCCGTACTATAAAGAGGGATGCAAATCACAAAATTAAAAAAAACCATCCCAAGCCTATTCTTTCGGGACCCATCGGAAGTTCCGGTGTGGTATCGGAAGTTCCGACGAGCTAACAGAGAGTTTGAGCTCTCCGGAAAGTCATACTCGGAAGTTCCGGTCCCCGATACCGGAAGCTCCGGTAGGCTAACAGAGAGTTTGAGCTCTCCGGAATACCATACCGGAAGTTCCGGTCCCCGGTATCGGAAGCTCCGGTAGGCTAACAGAGAGTTTGAGGTCTCCGAAATGCCATACCGGAAGTTCCGGTCCCCAGTACTTGGAAGTTTCGGTAGGCCAAACAGAGAGTTTGAGCTCACTGGAATGCCATACCGGAAGTTCCGATGCGGGCCGGAAATCCGAGATCTAACCCTAATCGACCATACCGGAAGTTCCGATATTCCATCGGAAGTTCCGGTGCGGGTCGTTCGAGACGAGCCAACGGCTCGTTTTGGAGCTGTGGTATATAAGCCACACTCCACCCCTCACTCACTCTCTCTTGCACATTCCGAACTCCAATACACTTGAGCCACACTCCACTCACTCGAAATCCTCTCCAAAAGCAAAATTTCCATCCTTGAGCTAGGATTCGAGTGAGAGACTTTGAGCAAGAGATTGAGAGACTTGATTCCATTCTTGAGCATCTTCACTCCCGTCAAGCTTGCGATTTGGATTTGTTACTCTTGGAGCTTTGAGCTCCTAGACGGCTAGGCGTGCTCGTGAGCTCCCAACTTGTGTGGTGACGTCCGAGAAGTTTGTATTACCCGTCCCGAAAGGGACTTTGATAGTGAAAAACTCAAGCTCAACCTTGGTGGTGACTTGAGGGAGAAATAGGGTTGAAAGAAACCCGGTCCTTGGTGAACTTTCTCAACGGAGACGTAGAGTCCTTGGTGGGCTTGAACTTCGGTGAAAAATCCGTGTCTCGTGTGCTCCCTCTTTTACTTAAGCGCTTTGTTGTTTACTTCACTAGGTTGCTTGTTAGTTTCCCTTAGCGCTTTTAAATTTCTAGAATTGCATAGGGCTATGCTTTCCTTCTTGCAATCACTAGAATTGTGTAGGGTTTAATTCCGCAATTTACACCCTGCACCGAAGTTTCGGTACCCTACCGGAAGTTCCGGTATTTGACGTTTTGTCTTAGTCTTATTTTGCAGAAATTTTTAGGATCGCCTATTCACCCCCCCCTCTAGGCGACTTTCAATTAGGGGTATGAACTATTGCATGACCGATATGTTCAATGGCGTGTGCACTTGATCGCCTCCGGTGTACTTGTCCTTCACGGTCATCCTCTCAAGTTCACTCGTGATATGGTTAGTGGCACCTATATCACAGATCCGGTCCGTGTCCACACCATAGGAGGCGACAAGAGCAACAACAGTCTTCTCGGTGCCCCTGAACTCATGATCGAAGTGCTTCTAGCACTTGGTGTGACATGATGGCCACACTTCTCGCACAAATCACAAATAACATCATATAACTTGTCGTTGTCGTGCCTCTGGTCACCTACTTCGTGACCGCGAGCATCACCACGGCCTTGCATGCGGCCACGACCTCGAGCACCCGAGTCCTCCACCACACATCGCCGCATTTGATCGCGGTCCTCCTTGTTGAAGATCAAGACATGTCTCATGATTCAACAAATGAGAGTAAAGGTCACTAAGAGAGATAGGTTTACCCTATCCGCAATGGATGAAACATCCGGGTTATATTCAACATCTAGCCCCACAAGGATATACGACGCTAGCTCTTCATCATCGAGGCGCTTTCCAGTAGAGGCCATCTTCTCCGCAAGCGCTCGCACTCGCATTTTTCCGTAGTACTCGGTGATGGTGAGAGATCCCTTCACGGTAGACTCTAGTGCCATCTGCCATGCTCGTGTTGATGACACGGGTGATTGAAGGTGCGACTTGGGCCACGACGTCGCACCCAAGTGAGCACTCGCTGTTCGAGCAGCGAGCCATGGAGCGATATCCGGGTTCAGCTTTGACTCCTTGTTCTTCGCCTTGTCCTCCTCGCTCGGTGGGAGGAACTTCGCCAACTTCTTGGTCGTTCCGGTGACATAGCCATCAAGCGGTGGCGGACCTAGAGTTCCATTAGAGGGTATGCCAAAAAGAAGTACAAAGAAATATGCTATAGCAAAGAAGTGAACTCACGAACTTAATATATTAGAATAGAACTAACTTTGGTTGTTGAACCAATTAGACTATATTGATTCTATGATTTGGTTGACAAAACTCTTGTTTAGTGATAACTTATATGTGCTAATATTTACTTGGACCAAGAGTATGCCATGGCATATGTGGCATACCTCCTAGGTCCGCCCCGCCATCGAGCTGCACGCCTCTCGGTGTGGCCATGAATGGTGCTGCTGCCTGGTTGCTAAAGAACAGTCATATACTCCATGGTGCACAATGCTCCATGGAGTATTTTGCCTGGTTGCTGATGGGGGTAAAGAACAATCAAACCGTGTCGTCTCTCGGCCGGGGGCAATAGGGATGACGGCCTAGGGCCCAGCCCGGAGGGGCCCAAAAAATTAGCACATGCTCAAGAATTCAGCTCATTACTATTCCATTACCGGTTATCTAACCCAAACGTAGAACAACAACCCGGTGTTGAAAACTGAACGAACGGATTTCTCTTTTTCCGTTACGGATCGCGATTGTTGCCCTGCTTCTCTATTCCCTAATCGCTCTTAAGTATTATCTAATCGTGATGGCTCGAGTTTGTCGACCATGGCGGCACAACTTCAAGTGCAAACAAAAATTCTTGAGTTCCCACGGTGATTTGCAGGCTTGCAGCTAAGGGCCTACGGTTCACTCCAAAGAAAGAGGTGATCTTATTTAATTTGCTGATTGATTTTCCTTAGTTAATTAGTTGATCACGAAAGAACAAATTCCAGGTCGAAGAAAAATATTTCCAACGAAAGATTTGTAAGGTGCTGCAAAAAGAAGGACAAGAAAAAAAAAGATGAGTCACAAAAGGGTGCTATATGTAAAGTTCTTTCCAAATTCAAGTGTTATTGTTCCTAATGACAATCCCGAGGACTTAGGAGACTCTTCTAACTCACAACAAGATCCCCAACCATTGTACTAGAGAATGCTAGTGAGTATGAAAATTTAAATGCTGAAAATAATCGCAGCAATGCCCGAACTTTTCATCATCGATGCGTATAAAAAATTCAATTATAAATGGAGGTTATATAGTTTCTCAGTTTACTTTTTATTTTAGTAATCATATTGCCTTTATTTTCTATAATAATTTTATAATAACACCGTAATAAGATATTAAAGAATCATTATTAGAAATTAAGTGTATTTGTGTTTATTATTTTGTTGTTATACATATTTTTTAAGACATGTATATTTATTGACATAGCTTGAGGGCCTAGATTCAGTTTGCCCAACAGCCCAAGGGCCTTCCAGAGTATAGAACCAGCCGGCACTGCAATCAAATACTCTGGTGCACAAGGTACAATCGGCCACCGCATTACATGTTTTTTTTCCTCACTGTTGTCCGGGTACCAAATGGAGCTTTTGTCACGGTTAACCAACGTCCTCCACCCGTGTGTTGATGTTGATGTTGAGAACCCAGACTGGACTAATAAAAGTGAGGCTCTCGGCGCAACCGATCCCATCGTGCAGTGGTCCGGCGTAACAGCGTGTCCACTTGGCGGCTGCATTCGCATCACCTCAGACGAAGAACGATTTACACTTTGCTACTACTGCTCGCGCCCGTGCGTTTTCAGGCACGTTCTTGGCAACGACGAGTCGCGCTACTTGGCAAGCACGTCTGCATCTCTTGGGTTGCCACTCTCCGGCGAATCAACCCGTCGCCATCAACAGCCTGACTGTGGCGACTAGTGGTAGACTCTTCACTGTTGTGGGAAGGTGCGAAGCAATTCCTCTGCGGTTTGCGTCACTGTCGACGATGTCCTATAACTAGGCGCGGGCAGCGCTGTTATCCCCACAACCCCGGCCTAATTCGAACAAGAATCCAGTTTATTCGGACAGATCAGAGAGGGCAATCGTTCCGTGGAGAGGGAGACGAAAAGCCAATCCGCGATGGCGAATCTGTTCCTGAAGCAGGCGAAGCAGTACGCGGCGGCGCGGCCGGCCTACCCGCCGGAGCTCTTCGACTTCATCGCCTCCAAGACGCCCCGCCGCGACCTGGCCTGGGACGTCGGCACCGGCAGCGGACAAGCCGCAGTACCGGTGAGTCCTCTGCCTCTCCTCCGCCACTGCCACAGATCCTCCTCAAGCCCTGCTTCTACTTCTTCTGATGGCTTTTTGCCGTGTTGGAAGTATCGAGCCGTTGACTTGACTCGGCATCGGGATTTTTCCTCTTCTGTAAAAGCAAAACAAAATTGAAAATGAAAAATCGGTCAAAAAAAATCCTGACACGTTGCTCCTGCTCCCCACAGCTGGCGAAGCTGTACAAGGCCGTGGTGGGCACGGACACGAGCGCGCAGCAGCTCGCCTACGCGCCGCCGCTCCCCAACGTCCGCTACGTCCACACCCCGCCGGACCTCGCCGTCGCGGACCTCCACGCCGCCGTCGGCGCGCCGCCGGGCTCCGCCGACCTCGTCGCCGTCGCGCAGGCCTTCCACTGGCTCGACCTGCCGCGCTTCTACGCGCAGGCCCGCTCCCTCCTGCGCCCGCGCGACGGGGTGCTCGCCGCCTGGTGCTACACGGAGCCCCGCGTCGACGCCGCCGTCGACCACGCCTTCTGGAACCTCTACAGGTTCTCGCAGCCCTACTGGGCGCCCAACCGGAGGATCGTCGACGACGAGTACCGCAGCGTGGACTTCCCCTTCGACCCCGTCGAGGGGAGGCCCACACGGGGCCCTTCGAGTTCTCCACGGAGCGCCGCATGGACCTCGACGACTACCTCACGTACATCACCTCCTGGTCGGCCTACCAGACGGCCAAGGAGAAGGGCGTCGAGCTGCTCGACGAGGCCACCGTGCGCGGCTTCGAGACGGCATGGGGCGGCCAAAGGGGGAGGTCAAGACGGTCAGGTACCCGATCTTCCTCAGGATTGGCAAGGTCACATCAGAAACTCACTGACAGGCAGCAACTCCTTCTTCTTTGGATATGAGGTGATGCTTGTCAGGTGGAACTGGAATTTTTCCTAATTATAAAGAGCGCTCTTTAGGATAATTGGTATGTAATTTCAATAACATCGCCTTAGCCTTCAAATCTTGTACTCCCATATATACCGATCAAGAGGCTCAATAAAATACAGCTCTTATACACAAAACATCACCGGTTGTGGAGCTAGGCTCTTATAAGTTGAATGGTGTCACCATCAGCTCTTAATGCTGATCACTGCTGATGAATGCAGCAAAACTAAATCCACTAACGGTGTCATCCACCGTAGAATCACAAAGGGGTTGCAAAAAAATTCACTGATGTCTCCTGTGACAACGTAGCTCCAACCCTGAGCAATCGAAAACTATATATAATCTGTATATATGCTACAATAAAAATAGTTACATTTGGGTATATGAAAACCTTTACAATATTTCATTTTAAAAATAGAAACATGTATCTATTAGCAATCACATTTGCATGGAATTTTCCAACGTGCCTGTAGAATGGTAAGATTCAGTCCAATGATTCAGCAATGAGTTGGAGTGTCATTGTTTTTCTGTTCTATTTTCTTTTATTCCCGAAGAGAGGTAACCATGACATTAAAAATCATTACATGTGCCTTGTGTTCAGATGCTATCTCAAGTTTTTTTCTTGAAGCTCAACTGATCATGTGCAAGGTTACCATAATTTTAGATAACTCATTCAATTATATGAAATTGGCCTCATTTCTTCATATTTGCATGGAATTTTCCAACGTGCCTGTGGAATGGTAAGATTCAGACCAATGATTGGGCAATGAGTTGGATTGCCACTGTTTTTTTTTCTTCTATTATCTTTTATTCTTGGAGAGAGGTAATCATGGCATTAAAATCGTTACAGTTGCCTTGTGTTGAGATGCTATCTCAAGTTTCACTTGAAGCTCAACTAATCATGTGCAAGGTCATCATAATTTTAGAGAAATATACAATTATTCATAATTACTCTCATATAACTCAAAATCTTTACGTATGCAAGTAAGAAGTTTTATAAAAAAGATTCACAAACAATTTGTTCACCATTTCATGGAGCTTTTATTGTTTTTTTACTTAAACTTCTATACTTAGTTCTTTTAAGTTCTTTTAATATTTTTTGTCATTAGTTTTCGACTATTTTAAACTCACTAATCTAATAAAAAAGATTTTACAGTAAATAAGAAGACAAAAAAACACACTTCAACACTGATTCCAATAAAAAAATTGATTCTTTGTATTTCTTAATTAAGTCCGCCATAGTAATGATTTTATTAAACATTACAAAAATATAAATAAAATATGATCAAAATAATCTAAAAATGAGGCCATTAGTATGTATTTATTCTCAAAAAGTTGAGTTTAACAACATGTACTTTTATTTTGCGACTACAACATGTACTTCTCCGATGGACGAGAAATAACGAACTGAAATTTAAAGGAGAGTTAAATAGTTTTCCCCAATTTTTATTGTCTAATGTTACATACACATATTCTTTATTTTAATATTAAACAATTTCTAATAACCGAACACATAATTAATAAATCTTTTGAACAACTGTTTGGGTTGACTGAACATAATAACTAAGATATTTCAATTTCACGGATCCAATTAATTCTATGTATGAACTGAAATTCATATTTTGTGGTGATATAATGTGCCACTACTTTCAAAATGCACTAGTCACTGAACAAACCTAATTAATCATGTCTGGATTTTTTTCATTAATTTTTTTCTACTATTGCTGTCCGTGATCCTCTATATGACATATTTTTAACTTAAAGCCACAATGACCAACATCATAAAAATCACCAGACTCAAGCCTTCTTATTGTGAGGCCAAGTACCTATGGTCCAAGGTTTGTATTTTAGATGTATTAAATATTATCTCATACAGAGTGTAAATATAGAAAAATAAGAAACAAATGGCATATCTTCACTTGGTATAAAAATATGCTAAGGTTATATTAAAGTAGCTAACTAGTGCAAAATATCACTTCCTAGTACAGCTTATAACCAATGCTATGGTTGTGCAAGGTGATAAAATCCTAGTTAGAAACGTTCTAGATTAGTTTGAGTTTTGATATTTAATAAACCATAAACTTACACACTTGGCTAACCGAGAAAGTTTATAAAGTATATATATTTTTTATTTGATCTCTACCCATAATTTTTTCATTGAATATAAAAAAATGTTTGAGTCAGATAATAGATAAACGGCATGGGTTCATTGATTTGCACATGCACTACAATTTGTATAAGTTCAAATATATATGAATTTTGGCAAGTTATTGCGTGCTGCCTGCTGCACACACACATGATCAGGTTTATTGTGGATGTTAGATGACAATCAATTATATTACTCCCTCTATCTAACAAATAATTATTTCTAGTTTTGGTCAAAATTGAACGGTTTGAACTTTAACAGTCAATAACGAAAAATTCATGATGTGTTGAGCAAGTGTAAATGATGTTATTGGACTTATCATAAAACCAAGTATCACAATAACAGTCTATATTTGAAATAATATATTTCTAGAGATAAATCTAGTGTTTTATGAAATGAGTTTTACTAAGCACTAAAATGCTTATATCTTTTTTATTAGGCAAAGTAATTCAACATAAAAGATGCTGTATAGTAATGGTCAAGAACAAAAAAAAGAAGGAAAGTACTAGTATAGTACCCAAAGTTTACACCTGTTGATGGTGTAGCAATGTCAACCTGTAACCACCTTGATCTGTATCTCAAAGATTAAATGACGACTTAATCTTCAATTAAAGAACCCGATACAGAGTGGCAAACAAAGCATAGAAAATAGGATAGCTTCCTATTTTTTTTATTTCACATACAAACATTGTTCCGTTCCAAATAGGCCGGAAAAAATTGAAAAAACAAACCAGGTACCTGTGCCGTGCACGTCACACCTGGAAGCTGCCGTCGTCCCTTGAATTGCCGTGCGGGCGGAGCGGCGTCGCGCCTCAGCACACCTCACCTTTTGACGCGCAGCAATAGTTTAGCACGCATGGATGGGGATAGACTCCTCATCCATCTCTAATCCGCGGCCGGGACAATTGCTTTCCGTAATGGACTGGACACCCATCTGGTGGGCCCGAGCTTGTCTGCATCTTAATCCCAGGTTGAATCCAACACTACATCCTACCATCCGATCTGTATCTAGCGGCCAATCGTCCCCTTCAACCTCCCCCTTTCCCCCTCCAGCGCCGACCAAGCGAGAGCTCCCCCGACACGAACCCGTAAAAACACACGCGCTCGCCGATCCAGCGCAGCGCTCGATTCCGCGGCGCGCGCGCGATGGCCGTCGACGCCGCCGCCACCGCCGCTGTCGTAGGGTTACCCTCCGGTCCCGACGCCGGCGCCGACGTGCGGCCGCCGCTCCTCCCCTCCGGCGCAGGCGCCGCGGCCGCCCCGGCCGCGGGGGAGGTGAAGGAGGAGGACGAGGAGCTGGACGCCAAATACGCGCCGTACGCGCGCCGGGACGCGTACGGGATCATGGGCCGCGGCCCGCTCTCAGCGGTGGAGGCGGCGCGCCTGGCTCTCGCCGCCGTCGTGCTCGTCCCGCTCCGCTTCGTCGCCGGGATGCTCGTGCTCATCGCCTACTACCTCGTGTGCCGGGCGTGCACGCTCTTCGTGGAGGGGGCGGAGCAGGGGGTCGGTTCCGGCTGTCCGGGTGGAGGAAGGACGCGGTGCTAAGGTCCGGCCGCGCGCTCTCGCGCGCGATGCTCTTTGTCTTCGGCTTCTACTGGATCCGCGAGACCCACCGGGGGCTCCCGAATGCCGAGGTTAGTTAACTAGCGTACAATGTGAAAACTCTCGCGCTTCCTCCCTGCTGTTGATGTGAGCTCTTGTTTGAGGGAGCGAGATGTAGATTGCCACTATTCGTATATGGTCAACTGCGTTTAGGTGGGTACGACTGGCGAAACAGCTGAGGTGCCTCGCAGTACAGCTGCAGCAAGCCTCCGATTCTGGGGTGACAATTTTAGCTGTACTGAATTCCAATGCAGTTATGGACGCCACAAGCAATTCCTACCAGGTTTTGGGTTTCTTTTCTGGGCAGAGTATGTCGAATAATGGTTCCAATGGTAGCCTACTTCTATGGGATCCACTTCTATGTAGGTTTCTGTTGTTGCCACGATGATAAACTCTTTCCAGAACTTTCATGTGCACCGATAGTGACAGGCATTTACTGTTGTATAAATAGCGCAGAGACTATTCCTTTTCTTTTGTATAGGCTCTGCGGCCATGCTATATGAGATATGCTCATTGAAGTTACAAATGATGCTTACTCAGTGCCTTCCATAGTGTGAAAACTGGTCCACCTACAAATACAGTTAGTTAATTGTGCTGTACCCCTCAAGTTCCAACAGCTGGATTAACTAGTATAGTATATAATGGGCATTGTACATATACATGTGTCATGCCAGTAAAATTTAGATTGCTTCTGAGTTTCTTGCATTTCATTTGCAGTAATCATATACAATATTTAGATGAACTTTGATTGCCAATGTACAATTAGCCAATAAACTTATCAGTATGGAGCAATACCGAGCAGATGCAACATGCCATGATTCTGTGTTGTGTTCTTCAAAAGTTGCATTAACTACCAATAGAGGTCTTTTGTGTGCATTTGAGCACTGTTGGAGATGATTTACCGGTAATGAAGAGACAATGGTTGCTCATTGTTTAAGCATAAAAAGTAACACTATTCTTGTGCTGATGTGACTGAACTTCTATAGTTTTGTTCCCTGGTTCACCTGTAATCTTGTTATATTGTTTTGTCAGGATGTACATCAAGATCAGTCCAATGAATTGGAAAGACCAGGAGCAGTTGTATGTAATCATGTGTCTTATGTGGATATTCTTTATCACATGTCGGCTTCTTTTCCAAGTTTTGTTGCTAAGGTACCAGTAAGCTGATAATGTTGCCTATATTCTTAATTTTCTGTAAAGCGTTTTCTACTTTTAAATGTACTTATCGTCCTCTTCATGCTTAAATGTTTCCTTTTTTGTAGGAGTCAGTGTCCAGATTGCCCCTTGTTGGTATCATAAGGTACCTTTTCTAGCCTATCGATACTTTCCAGACTCTTTTCCTCAGAAGAACCCGAGAAGATGGCCTAATCATTTTCAGTTTATAGATGCCTTGAACTTGCTTCGGACTAAAAAGGCTTTGTTATTTTAAATGTTTTAAGGGATTCCCTCAAGAAGAACTTCTAGAGCACTCTATGTTCTATATTTCTTAATATTGCACGGAATAGTTTGAAATAACAATGCTCCTTTTTTACAGCAAATGTCTAGGATGTATTTTTGTTCAACGAGAATCCAAAGGTTCAGATTCTCAAGGTGTTTCAGGTACATACTGATTAGGATCTTTGACGTAGCTGTAGTAGCAGTTATACTGAACTGATGACATACCAAAATAAACTCTATGGCTGTCAGCATTATCGGATTATTTGTTACTTTCAAATACTCAATTATTTTTCATAGTGATTCTTATTCTCATGATCAGTACAATTTGTAAGGATTGGCGGTCTGATTTTCTGCCATATATCGGCTTTTATGTGTTAAGGATTCTTCTTGATATGGCAGCTTGCATTTGCTGCACAGTTTTCTTTGCTTTTACTGAAATGTTTACTCTGTGTAGGTGCTGTAACGGAAAGGGTCCAAGAAGTTTGTCAAGATAAGAATTCTCCAATGATGTTACTGTTTCCTGGTAAGTGTAACACTTTCTTCTCCAGTTTTTGTGCGAACACTTTTTATGGATAAAAACTGAGTCATGATTCTTTGTGAAGGGTCATTGGTAAGATTTTTAGCATGCATTGTTCCCCATACGCTCAATTTTTATTCTCCCTTTATTATTTATGCATGCCTTTTGGATTGTCCTTGTGCAGCTTGTCATTAATATCAATGTTCGTTATAAAAACTTGCTTGGGTGAGAGAAATGTTAAATAGAGCTCCATTGTGAGCAAGTTTCAATTATATACAGACATTGTTTGTCACAAGTTAGGCACACCAAAAAATTTCAAATGTTGCATGCTCTAGTCTGAATACACAAACAATCTGCATTTCTTATTTTGTTAATATTTGCCTTTTCTTTCTTTCAGAAGGTACTACTACAAATGGGGATTATCTTCTTCCATTTAAGACAGGCGCCTTTCTTGCAGGAGTGCCAGTTCAGCCTGTAATCTTGAGATATCCTTACAGGAGATTTAGTCCAGCATGGGATTCCATGGATGGGGTAAGTATCTTGTACATATTTATCCTTACTTCAAATGGCCGTGTATGAACCTACAAGAAGACACAGGAATACACAAGGCCATGTGATGAAGACATGTAGAACTCTTGTTGTTTGCTGAGTCAGTTTCTTATGTTTATTCATATATTGATGTTTAGCATTTATGTATAAGATTTAATTTGAATGTAGCCTGCAACTGTTTATTAATTGTTTCTCTGTAGAATTGTTCACACTGTTTTTGTTGTATGATTTTGGACTTTAAATGCTTCCATTTCCATGTTTCTTGATTGATTAAGGATGATCTCCCAGAGTTGAAATATCACTAGGCTCCTGCTTTCTTATTGCAGCAATTGATACTAATATAATTCAATGATAGATAATTTCTAGAGTGCCACCAATACATAAATTTGCAATAATATGTTTGTGCACATGGTCATGCACATCCTGAATATCGCGCAGATGGCAAGCCTGTATACTGCACAGCTATTACTGGTCAAATGGAGTTAATGGATGTTATGTGGTAGAATCTTTTGAGGTGTGGTAAAAGTGACAACAGTTATAAGTACTACATAGAACAGGCATATATTATCTTAGACCTATCATCAACCCAATTGGCTGGTAATCATGATGCCATAAGCTGTAATAAAATCTGAAGGCCACGATATTTCCCCTTAGTGCCGCATGTGTTCCTAAATAGGCTTGTGGAATCAACAACTAATAAATAATGCCTCTTATAAAAACTTGCAGGCACGACATGTATTTTTGCTCCTTTGTCAGTTTATAAATTATTTGGAAGTTGTTCGATTGCCTGTTTACTATCCTTCTAAGCAAGAAAAGGATGATCCTAAGCTCTATGCCAATAATGTCCGGAAACTGATCGCAATGGAGGTATTTTCCCTACGCTTTGATCACCATTCATCTTGTTTGCATATACTTTATGTAGTCTTTGATCACCATTCATCTTCTTTGCATATGCTTTATGCAGGGTAATTTAATTCTTTCTAATCTGGGTCTGGCCGACAAGCGTGTGTATCATGCAGCATTGAATGCTAACAGCCCACCTGGTTCTCGGCATCAGAAAGATGATTGAAGGGACCAATACAATGCCCTTTGTAAACTGACAGTTGATGAGCTTGTACAATGTAACTATATGCGGATTTTGGGTGATAATGTGCTGCATTTTTTCCATTTGTAGAGGAGCATGTTGTTCCTCTTGGCTATTGTACAAAAAAAAATACACTATATAGTTCGATGAAGTATATCATGCACATGTTGCTTGGGCATTCACAGTTAAAGCTCTTTGGATATACTTGCTTCTAGAACTGATTAATCTGCATGGTCTTCCTGGCTGCTTTTTTTATTTTTAAAAAGTACTTCCTCCGTCCTATTGAAAGTGTCGTTTTAGACTTTTAGACATCGTCCTTTGACTGTTCGTCTTATTCACAAAATTTATGCAAACACTATTTATTTTTTTCTAACTTAATTTATCATTAGTGATACTTTAATAATAATATATTTATTTTAGTATTTTTATAAAATTTTTAAATAAGACAAGCGGTCAAACGTGAAATCTGAAAAGTCAAAAACGACACTTTCAATGGGACAGACTTTCAATGGGACAGAGGTAGTATTTTGTTGGTAGTGTCTCAGATCTGCTCCGGAGATACTTGCTGTTGGTTTGTTTTTCTTTATGCATTTTGTTCAGTGTCAGGAGGCGCACTCCTGTAATGCAAGTTTGGATTGGCTTTGTTTCAGGAATGGAAGATTAGAAAAACGTAGAAGAGCAAATAAGGAAAGTAACATTTTCATTGACTGTTGTACAAACCAGTCTGAAAAATTTAGCCTTCTTTTAGTTCTTGGCCTTGCTGTAGAAAAACTGAATGACAGATTTGCTGCCGTCTGTAGGGAAATGAATCAACCTCGAATTTTATGGTGCATCTCACTTTTAGGCACAATTCGGCACAGACTTCTAGATAACTTCCATGATGCAGTCGGTGCATGTTCCAAAAAAATAAAACTGAACCTTCTTGATCAGTCATGCAAAATCAAAGCTACGGAAACACCTAGAACCGCATTTGTTTCCGAAAGAAAAAAAAGATACAGATAAACCAAAGTCTAATGCAAATTGCCAACAATGTTCACATGTGTATGGTCTCAAATGAATTTGTGTGGTAGGTGTAGCAGATTAGTACAGAATCATTCTGAGCAGCGAGCACTACCTCTATATACTACACAACATGTAAAGGTGCCCCCAATGTTCTTCCTTCTTTTTCACGTAGTTTAGTTTATCTCCTGCTGGTTTGACAAACAATAAAACCCTAAACAACATTCTGCAGTGGTTTGACATGACTTGGGTGCCTCAGTTGCTTAATCCACTCAATGAATCTGGTCGCGTGAGACCTTGACCCCCAACAACAAGGTATCAAAGCTCGCATGAGGCAGCCTCAACTCAATCAGATCAGGTCGGGTCCCTGTCATGCTTTAGCTACCAATCTGCATAAGTCTTTTGCTAGATTGTGGTTACGCTTCCACGGTTAGGCAAGCAACTGTCTAAAGATGGGCTAAAGACGGCTGCCGGAGTTGTTGGGATGCACGCGAAACATCTCACGAATCTCAGCTTGACATGTTGGCACCCGTTGTCTGACTTGTCACTAACCCACTGGCTAGGGCTAACAAAAATATTTGCCACTTATTTTCGTGACTAAAGTTCATTATCTGCCTCCGGAAACAAATCAAAATAAGTTTTCAGTCCTCCACAGTTTTTTTTTGTGGGGATGCTATTGGTCCTCTGTTATACTATTAAACTAGATGATACCTGCGCGTTGTCGCGACACATTATATAATATGAAGAAAAAAAAACACTTCACAAATACCTAGAAAAGAAAGTAAATAGAAACGGAAAAGACATAGGAATAAAAGGTGGAGTAGTAATGGAGGTATTTGGAGACGGTAGTTTCTCTACCTTAATTTGTGATGATCGGATAACATGAAGTGACATGAGGATATTGATGCATGGATGGATAGATGAGAGTCGGAGGTGATAATCGGGAGTGCTAACTTTCTAGATGGCGTGGCAGAGATTTGAAAAGTTCAAAATAGCTCCTAATCGTCAACATTCAAATTTTATCTAATATATAAAATTATTTGAGATGATGTGGCGCAATGTGGAGCTAGAGAAATAACATTGAATGACTCTTAGTGGGTTGGAGATGATGTGGCGCAACGTGGAGCTAGAGAAATAGCATTAAATGGCTCTTAGTGGGTTGCATCTTTTATATATAAGTAGATTCTTGGGCCTTGGCACATAAATATTTTAGAGAAGAAATGGAAGAATCCAGTGCAAAGAGGGCCCTGGCACATAAATATTTTAGAGAAGAAATGGAAGAATCCAGTGCAAAGAAAAAAAAATCATATGCATGATGTTTGGAAGGAATAGAAAATTTTCTTCCATACCTTCAAGGAATTCTAGTTCTAGTGGGACATGTTTTTTTGGCCTTTTGAGAGATCCATGCATGTTTTCTTTTAACACTGCAAACTCTCGATTAAATTCATTGCGGTGGAACATACCTACCCAGATTTGAATTGACTCATTTAGGATGTTGAATTTAGGACTATTTATTATTTCAGTGGATGCAACATTCTATTAATAGTGAGGCACCCATAGGGGTAGGGTCTATGTATATATTCATCGGGAAGCATGCTCATGCATGTATGTGGGTTTATTCATCTATATTGTGATTTAAGAAAAGAAGAAGGAAATATTTCCATTTTGCCCCCCCCCTCCAAATAATCCACCTTGTGCAATTTATTCCCAAAACAAAATATTGGCTCAACATACTCCTCAAACAATTTAGTCGGTGTAATATACCCTTTTATACGATCTGTCTTCCTTGTTTCTCTCTGTACGATTTGAACTTCGAGTATCAAAATTTTCATGATGATAGATGATACCAATCTCTATCTAAAAAACAATTCTTTATTTCATAAATAATTTATATACAATTCATAATTCTATAATTAATGTAATGTTAGATGCTATTAAATTATACAATATATCTATATGGAAACAACCATCATGAAAAATTCGAACTTCAAATTTAAATTGTACATCGAGAAACAAGAACACAAATTGTTTGGTGGGGGTGGGGGGGGGGGGGGGAATTGAGCAAAAAACAATTGTTTGGGGAGTACGTTGGACAAAATGAATTATTTGGGTGGAGTAAAATGGAATTCCCCATGCCCAACCCCACCCTGCGCACACACACAACAAAAAAATGTTTTCTCTATTTTTTTTGTTTTGCATCGTCTTACTAAAGAACACCTAATAACTCTAAAATTCCTATAGTTTTCCTACGAATATATATGGTTTACAATTGCACATGATTTAATATGCTAGGATACGCCAACATTCCTTTTCTTCCTATAACATTAAGAGTAATTTGTTCCAAAGACGTTGTCCTTCCTTTTAATCTCTTAAATAAATTTGTAATGAAGTGATTTAAAATTTAAGCAAATAATTGTTTGAATGTCACGTACTCACGTTCCAAAGTGCTATATACAATTTTTGTATCAATGTGTCATGGACTCATGGTTTACTTTATCTATCAAATTTAGAGAACAAATTTTCCTTGTATTTGTTAGGACTTTGCCAGACTTATAAATTTTATTACTCATGCTAGGATATCAGTTGTCTATTTTGGTCTTATAAACTCATATCTGATTGTTCCTAAAGTAGTTCCTCTAAATTTTGTTTCAATGTTTGAAAAATATGCTCGTATTTATTTGCTAATGTTGAAAATCGAAGGGGACCAAAGTATAAGAAATGCACCAAGCAACAAACAAACCACAGCGGGTTCGTGGACTCCAAAAATTATTGTTGGCCTGGTTCCCTATAGTATTTCATGATAGACACAAGGAATAAAACGGTTGGTGAATCATATGCCCAGTTCATTGGCATCCAACTTTTTTGGGAAGCTGCTTCCTAGCTGAAGGTGAAAAGTATGTGCGCAATACAAGTTATCCTTTGCTTTATATGAGATGTACCCTTGTCGATGAACTTCAGACATTGTTAGGAAGTTGCTTCCATTTTTGGCGGATGTTGCACAAATAAACATTGACTCTGTTTGTGAGGTGGGAAATTTCTGTAACTTGAATTAGTAGTAAAAACATAGAATACGTTTTTAGCAGTAAAAATATGGAATGTAAAATGTTAAAATGTGTCGGTTGGTTTAACTAGCACTTGAAAGATAACAAAGATAGCCATTTTCACTTTTGCAAAGCATGCTTAGCATTACTAGCACATAATAAGTGGTTCGATGTAATCACCTTCAAGTAAAAAAATGAAAAAGATTACCTTTTGCCAACAAGACAGCTCTAGATGGATCGAAGCTTCTCTAAATAAGAATCGTCTGTCAGCCCCGTACGAGCCACGATAATGGTGGATAGATATATATCTTCTGTGCGCCCTCCCTTTTCGTCACTTTTGCTAGATTGCGGTTGAGATTTTATTCCATCCTGTACATGGTCGAGCCGAGCCATATGCAGCAGACTAGCTAATTAAAGGCAGCACAAGCTGACTAGTGTTGGTTGCTTGGACCGAGGCACGGTAATGTGGCATTCTGTGCGCATACTATATGGTAACACACGTCACAAATACTTTTTCTGACTTGTCACATTTCTATTAGTTGCTAATAATAGATTAGATACAATAAAATTGAAAAATGATATGGATCACCATGTGTACATATGTTGCACAATATAATTCATGCAATAGAGTTGAAGTTTTGACACGCGAGGATCTTGCTTCACTCGTTCATAGAAAGAACAGTTTCTCTTTACACGTGGTAAGTCATGATTTACAGAGAACCTGGTCAACAAAAAGTATATAGATGACTAGTATATCCATATATGACACTTCATATATTATTATAATAATAAAACTAGGATGGACACATACTCCTATGCTCACAAAATTCACTCTACTTATTTTTTGGAGACCACATATATTTGCCCAAGTCATGAATATAATTATGACCAACACATTGACGAATTTTAAGAGTTCATATTATCTAAAAAATATTATACTTATTTCATCCAGACTCATTATACCAAAAGAAATGTGATTTTTTTGTATGTTTAGTTTATTAGTGGTACTACTGTTCCACCTGATATTCTTTTTGAATGCATGCATTGCACACTTTTAGTCTCCCTGTTTCGAGCCTCTATGGACTAAAATTAGTCAGCTAACAGTTAGGCCATAGAATCCAAACATGCCCTTAAAAGAAAAGTGCCAATTTTAAGAAAAAATTGGAGCGTTCCGAAAGCTTTTTGCTTGAAACTAGAACTGTTAGGTTCAACTTGAAAACTTCGCATGAGCATATATATATATATATAGTGTATGCAAAATGATCATTCCTAACTTTTAACTTCATAATTAGCTTTTTTCAGCTTTTTTCAGTATACACCAAAAACTCTAATCCTCATTGTCAAAAGATAGGCCTCAAAGTGAACTAAGCTCAATTGCTTAGATTCATTGTGGTGGAGCAGACCGATACCTTAGACTAAGCACGAGTGTTGTATTGATGACCATTTATTTCTTTAGTGAGAGATACATCCTTGTCCACAATGATCAACTATACGGTAAATTGGTGAATCTAAAGATCAACATGTGGCCTAGTCTGTAATTTGGATATGTTCATAGGGGTAGTGTGTGCATTCACGTATTCATAGGGGTGAGTTCTTATACGTGTGAGTGTCTGCAAGTCATGTGCCTTGCAAAAGAAAAAAAAGGCATACCTCAAGATGGACTACTTCTTCAAATGGTCCTTGGATCAACAACGCAATTGGATGAAACCGCTGATTATTAGGAGAAGCAAAACGTCCTATTCACTTGGTGTGAGTTATTGAGTACTCTATATCTTTTGTTACTATTGCCTTTTTTACATTTGATCAATCATCTTATTCAAAATTTTAGTCCAAATATATAAAATTAACATTTCAATTTTCTCTAAGTAATAAAAAAGTTGTAAGAAAATATATGATACTTTTAATAATATTTGGAATAAAATAAATAGTCAAATATAACAAAAAAGTTAATGGAAAAAACAATTTAAGAACGGAGAGAGTAGTACTAAAAGGGGATCCTAGACTATCTTATACCCCCGTTGTCCTAGTTTATTTTTCATTCTGACTTTCTATCAAATTCATTGAATATTTTCTTAATCTGGACACACTTGTTTATCTAGATTCATTGAACATTCCATGAATGTGGACACTCCAAAACACCTCCGAATGACAAATAAACTAGGACAAAGGGAATATCAAAATATCATAAATTATCCAACATTTAATTACTAGTGGATTTGGAAATATGGACAATCCAAGTATCAAATTTCAAACAAACAAAAAAAGTACAATTCAATAGATGTATTACATATGCCTTAAACAAAACTTAGGTATCACCATTTGAACAAAGACACGCCAAATTTATTTTAAGTTTGAAACATGAACTTCTGTGGAAAAGTTCCATAGAATGGTGGTTGCGTGCACTGTGAAATATAGATACTTTTCATTTTGGAATTCCGACGTCCTAAGTTTCTGTGGAATGATTGAGATTGTGAAATATAGGCGTACGTTATGTATATGAAGTAGCTAGACACCCAAATGACATCGGGATTTGCCCCGTTCCCCACTACCTTCATACTTTTGACCTGACCGCCTAGATTTTATGTTGATACAACCATACAGATCGAGCTAGTTGATGGTGGCATATCAATATATCATGTCAGTTATGGTTGCATAGTCAGTCGTAAAAGAGGTTTTGGCTGCATATGTGAAAGGAAAAGTTCTGTGTGGCACTAAACATGGCCATTGTTGAGCCGACAGCTGTCGAAACAATTTAAAATATTCAGGTGTAAAGGTTTAAGAAAAAGGGCCACTTATTATTAGCTTAGGTACAAATTGCAGGGTCTTTATCTGCGAGTTGGATTAACGCGGTCGCTTGGCATTAGATTATTCTATCTTCGAGCTAGCTAGCCATTCAGCCGGATGTTGCTAAGGTTCCTTAATCACTAATCAAATATGCATTTCGTGGAGGAATTGTATATAAACTACATGGGTATATAGAGACGGCATAACTTTTACAGGCATGGTGCTGTCTATCATCGAGACGAATCAAGAAATATTGTGATTGGGATATAGAGATAACTCAGATGGGATCCCTCTGTCTCAAGTGCGATAAGAAACCACTCAGGCCTCGTCTTCAATCACCCGCCGCTACTCTCTGCTCTCCGCTAGCTGCACGACTATTTCAGATCACCTTTTGGGAGTTGTTCTAGAATTTACTGATTCAGATTTAAGTAAGAAAAACTTTGTATTCATGAGAATCTGTGTTCGAATGGCGCCAAAATTGCGGCTGCTCCATCCCGCGCGCAACATATGCATGGTTCCTTTCGCTATCAGGAACAAGCATTGATCGGCACTAGCTAAATGCATGCACTGCGGTAACATCTCCAATCCTGAGGCTTCTTGCTTTTTGTTTGAATTCACACGGATCCTTGCCTTTTATCTCGGGATTGTCCATTTCTTCAACGTTGTCATATATATGCTAGCCATACACACCCAGCACTATCCCTGCATTTTTGTTGTTGTCATGTACTAGTAAATAATATCACTGCATCGTCTTCTCGAGCTAATTATTATCAGATTGATATTTACTAAAAAAATATTACGATAAAAAAGGCTTCATGCACTATAGCAAATTAAACATATAGAATAATTTCGCGTTTCCTCATCATCAGTAAACGTGCAGCTGTTTCCCAGAACGCAGGAGGATTTGGTGATCATTGTACTAGGACACAATAGACAAGCCTGAGTTCCATTATTGGTGTTCAATCAACTATTTAATCTCCCCGGCCGGCCGGCCAGCCGTACAAGCAGGGACCGACGCTAGTGCTGCTCGATCGCACAACTCTGAGCAAATGGGAGCGCTAGGAGTAGCAAGTGACGTCGAGGTGGACTGTCAACGTTAGATCTGTTGTGTTGCCGCGAAACATGTCGATTCGCATCTCAAGGACACATTTCTTGCAGGAGAAATGCACTCGACGAGTGTGCGCCTAGTGCACCTTACTTTTGATCATTGCGTCCAGCACAAATCGAAGATAAGCCAAACAAACGATAAAACATTTTGTCCATATGCACAATATATACAAGGCGTATTGCATCTAGATATCTCTCCCTCCGGTGTATAAATAGATCAGCACCCTTGATTGCCTCCAACAATTACACAAGTCAAAACATTCCACACGCGATCGAAGAAACAGTAATATAGAACACACAAGCATGCAACAGATGGGTGTCTCCAATGTTTCTGAATATAGTAAGCTTAGAACGGTGTACCACCTTTTGTTGTTCCGTGTGCACCCGTTTTGGGTCCAGCTCCTGTATTTCGTGTCGCTCTCCCTCTTGGGTGTCCTGATGCTCAAGGTCCTTCCCATGAAAACCAGCGAGGTCCCCGCGCCGTCGGCTCTAGACCTCGTCTTCACGTCCGTGTCGGCGTCGACGGTGTCGAGCATGGCCGTTGTCGAGATGGAGGCCTTCTCCAACATCCAGCTCCTGCTCCTGACCCTCCTCATGCTCCTTGGCGGCGAGGTCTTCACGAGCATGCTTGGCCTTCACTTCACTTACACCAAGCTCACAGCTGGTGGTGATCATCTTCTCCAACAAGGCGGCAAACCGCCGCCCGTCCTAGAGCTTGTCGCTCCCAGCAGGGCTCTCGGCCAAATGGAGCTAGGGATGAAGCACGATCATCAGCAGTGCTCTGACACGTCCAGCGTCAGGGTGCTGACGCTGGTCGTGTTGGGGTACATGGTGGCAGCACACCTCGCCGGATACACGCTCCTGCTCGTCTACCTCAGCGCGGTGCCCGGCGCGAGAACCGTGCTCGAGGAGAAGAAGCTGAGCGCGCAGACCTTCTCCATCTTCACCGTGGTCTCGACATTCGCCAACTGCGGCTTCGTGCCGACGAACGAAGGGATGGCGTCGTTCCGATCATTTCCGGGCCTGCTCCTCCTCGTGCTGCCGCACGTCCTCCTCGGCAACACGCTCTTCCCCGTCTTCCTCCGGCTCGCCATCAGGGCCCTCAAAGGAATCACGAGGAGGCCGTTGCTCGGCGAGCTTCTGAGGGAGGAGGATGGTCGTGGCGGCGATGAGAGGTCGCCGCCGCCGGTGTGGTACGACCACCTGCTGCCGGGCGCGCACGCGCGGTCCCTGGCGCTCACCGTGGCGGCGTTCACGGCGGTGCAGATGGTGCTCTTCTGCGCCATGGAGTGGCGCTCCGACGGGCTCCGGGGACTCACCGCGTTCCAGAAGCTGGTGGCGGCGCTGTTCATGTCCGTCAACTCCCGGCACTCCGGCGAGCTGCTCGTCGATCTCGGATCCGTGTCGCCTGCCGTCGTCGTTCTCTACGTTGTTATGATGTACGTATCAATCGGTATCCTTCTTATTTCTTCTTCTTCTCTAGATATAACACAGTTGCGAGAATTATTCTCTAAATATAGGGCCGTCATGTGTGCACATATAGTCCACTAGCTAGTACAGCTTTTGTCGTGAATATATAGCACATTTATGCACATATATAGGTAGCAACGCAGATTGCATTGTTTTAGCTTAGCTGCCGTCCCACTGATCACATATATATTGCACGGCCAAACGCTGAACTGGGATCGATCCATTTCGTCATGAATCACTAATCAAAAGCAACTTACTAACACAGTAACATGATCGACCATTAAGGCAAGTGGCAATGATTGTATAATGATGGGGAACGGGGTTGGTAGGTGTGTTATTATTGGATATACCCCAAGTCTAATCAAACATATATCAGTTGATTCTCCCGTCACTTTGTGTGATCGGTCGGCAAACACTATTTAAATTAAGTTCCTTCTCCTCATTTAGTAGTTCCTTATCCTTGGATTATCAATTCTTGTTTGGTACAGGTATCTACCTTCTTACACCACATTCCTACCGTTGGAACACCACCATCAGCAAGCCCAAAGTGGGGAACAGCCCAGTGAGAAGACCAAGAGCAGCAGTAGCAATTGCATGTGGCGCAAGCTGCTCATGTCCCCTCTTTCGTGCCTGGCAATCTTTGTTATAGTCATCTGCATCACCGAGCGGCGGCAGATCGCCGCCGACCCTCTGAATTTCAGTGTACTCAACATCATCGTCGAGGTCGTCAGGTACCTACACCAGACAGATCGGTTTATTGTATACAAGCGCTATACTAGTATCCGAGGTGGTACACAGATCTTAAGCTAACAAACAGAACGGTTTGTTGTAATTACCTTGATGCAGTGCCTATGGCAACGTGGGGTTCAGCACAGGGTACAGCTGTAGCAGGCAGGTGAGCCCCGACGGAAGCTGTAGAGACGCCTGGGTCAGCTTGTCCGGGAAGTGGAGCAGGGAAGGAAGCTCACGCTGATGGTCGTCATGTTCTACGGCAGGCTCAAAAAATTCAGTATGCACGGAGGCCAGGCATGGAGGCTGGGCTAACTGTATTGATCATGTTTCCTAGGTTAGATCCAAATGACTGTCACCAACAGCAATTTAGCTAAGATTGTGTTGGTGATACAAAAGTTAAAGAAATTTTTGAAAGTCATTCAAAGTGCTCCCTCGGTTGGTGATACAAAAGTGAAAGAAATTCGCTTCCCCAACTTCATCACTCTAAATTTCAGCGACGAACTCTAAAACCTTATATATGTTTTCAAATCCACATTGTTCTACCAGGCTACTGATGGGGTTTCAGTTTGAGGATTTTTTACAATACACAATTATTTTAGAATTATACGAGAAGAATTTTTGTCCTTTTTTAGATTCAATTTGTTAATGTGCTCGTCCCACAATTTGAATGAGCATTAGCTAATTTGCTTGCGCATCCTAGTAAGCGAACTAGCAGGCGCCTTTCCGACAGTGAGTTCAGTCTTATTTTTGAAAGTTTTCAAAGCCACAACATTTTACTTTAGAAAAGTTTTCCTTCCCAGACTTTTGAGCAAATTTTGGGTCAAGCTTTTAAGAAAGCTTTTGCTGAAATTTTGAATCATACTTCAGGACAAACTTTTACTTATTTTTTTTGACTTTAAATTAAACTTTTATACAAAATATCAACAGTCCACCGGGATCTACAGCATGGGGCCCACCTCATGAGCATACACCAGTCGAGGTTCACTCGAGTGGGTCCTACACTTGTGGGGGAGATTTTTGCTATTTTACCCACGTAATCGGTGGGCTTCGTTAAAATGCCCGTGTATCGGTGGGCTTCACTAAAATGCCCAAAAAACCGTGATACTAACCGGTATAATGCCCACAAGCAAATTTTTGGACATAATTACCCTCCCATCTTCTTCTTCCTCCCATCTTCCTCCATGATTGAAGCTCGCTTGAGGCACAGGCGCAGTAGCTCACGGCACGGGCTCGCCCCACCACCGTGCTGCCCCGCTGCCGTGCTCGCCCGTCGCCGTGGCAGCTCGCCCCGCCACCATGCTCGCCCCACCGCCTTGCTGCCTCACGCGTGCTCGCCCCACCGCCTTGCTGCCTCACGCGTGCTCGCCCCGCCGCCGTGGGAGCTCGGCCCGCCACCGTGCTCGCTGCCACCGTGCTCGCCCCGCCGCCTTGCTGCCTCACGCGTGCTCGCCCCACCGCCATGGGAGCTCGGCCCGCCGCCGTGGGAGCTCGCCATGGCGTCGGGTCGCGCCCGTCCGTAGCTTGCAGGTACAGCAACTCGCGGCGCGAGCTCGCCCCGCCGTCCTGGGAGCTCACCACGACGCGGGGTCGCGTCCGTCCGCGCCGCCCTGCCGCGAGCTCGCCGCCCCTGCTGCTCTGTGTGTGACTAGGAGGAAGAAGATGCCTCCGTGTGTGACGAGGAGGAAGAAGATGGGGGCATTTTTGTCTCATGGGCATTCTACCGCTTACAACGCCAGTTTCCTAGACAAAATAGCGAAACCCAATCTAATTGGGCATTATAGCAGTGCGTCACCGGTTTCGTGGGTAAAATAGCAAAAATCTCCTGAAATCTACGCTCTAGACCTCTATGGCCCATGCCATTTCCACTCATATGCAACGCGTGCATTATTGTAGGTCCTGTTTATAAGAAAACAAATGATTGGAAATGGCCAATGGAGCAGAAGGTCATGTCGAAACAAAGGTTAGGACATCGATGGTACCCAAAACAAAAGCGGATAGTCTGGCTAGGGTACACAGCCACAGGCATAACAGTAAAAGCGAGCTGATTTCATAGCACACATAAACGTGTCCATCCAAGAAGCTCTCGAGAAGTAAGTTATTTACAAAACGTATATTAGACTATCCGCATTCGTGATACTCTATTTTCATCCTCTAAAAGAAATATTCTATCATAATCAACAAGATTCTCTTCTCTATATCTAGTTTCACTGCATCCGTTCATACTCTAAATCCATCCTCTATATCAACTACCCAATATTTAATTTTATTCAACCAACTTCAACTACCATCTTCTTTCACCTCTCCTCTTTCTTTTCTTTTTTCACTTATTTCCCTTTTACAATAGTTTAACAATCTAATTTTTATTAGATAATTGTTTTCTTTTTCCTCTTTTTACTTTTTTCCTTCCCTTTTTTATTATTTTCATTTTTTTCCTCCCTTTTCTCTCCTTTTCTCTTACTCTCCCTCTCCTTTTCTGCCCATCCCTCCCAGCGCCCGGCACACACCGCCACCGGCCTTCACCTTCCCCACAGCGTCGCGCCACCAGCCTCGACCTCTCCCACGCGCGCCACGTCTCCAAGCGGATCAAGGCGGCGGCGGCGTGATCCAGTTACGGCATCCCTCTCTCTCCTTCCCTCTCTCCCGAGCCTCCTCTACGCTTGCCGCCGGTCGGGCTCGCCTCCAATGCCACGCGCACCGTCGGCCGGGCTCGCCTTCACCATCGCGCGTGCTGCCACCATTCGCCGCCTCGCCCCCGGCCTCGCTCGCTCTCTTCTTCTCCTCCCCTACGCGGGACCTCGGCGACCCAGATCCGGCACACACCATCGTTGGGGCCTGCCTCCCCGACCGCCGCGACCGTTGCCGGGCCTCCTCCACACGCTCGGGTCATTCTTGGTTGTGTCGCGGATCCGACGCTGCCCGCAGGATCCGACACCCATGGAGCTCGAAGGGGATCTTGCAGTGCGGAGCTTCATCTCCGACAGCACGACGGCAAGCGAGCCGGTCTCCGGTGGATCTCTCGGTGCTCTCTCTCTCTCTCTCTCTCTCTCTCTCTCTCTCTCTCTCTCTCTCTCTCTCTCTCTCTCTCTCTCGGGTGGTTGGGATGGCGGGTCGACACCTGGGCCCCATGCCACGTCGGAGGTAGCGTTCCTTCGCTACCCCCGCTCGATTTGGCGTACACGGGAGCAACCGAGAGGGTACGGATTGTTTACCGTCCCCGGTGCAGCAAAAAACGCTATTCCCATCGTCCATGACGGGGTAGCGATTGCCGGTGCGGCTAGTCTTAGGACCAACACCCGCCTCTATCCGCTAGCACTTGATTCAACCTCAACGTCGATGACTTACGTGTTTGTTACTCTTGGAGATTCATTTCGTAGACGATTAGGCATTGCCCGAAAACTCCCAGTGCTTGTGGTGACGTCTCGTATTGACCCCTCCTTTGTGGAGTTTGTTAGTGGAATTCAAGTTTTGCCTTGGTGGCTGGAGCTCAACTTTGATGAAAAATTCTTGTGTCTCATTGTCCCTTTGCTTGTTGCTTTAATTTCTAGCTTGTGTTTGTTGTTGTTGTGTCTTTCTTACTAGTGTTTAGGGTGTGTTTGGTTTGGTCGTGGTCGTGGAAAAAGCTGTTGTGGACTGTGGGTTGTGAAAAAACAGTTGTAGGCTATGAGTCGTGAGAAAGTCGAAAGCCGTTTGCTAAAACGGCTGTGGCGTTTTGAAAACTTACTAACGGACCCTACTTATCATATATATATTTATATATATAATTATATATACATAAAAATATATTTTATACATATATACATAGTTGTTAAATTTTTGATATTTATTTGTTTATTTATATATATATAATATATTTAATATGTATTTATTTATATCATATATTATATTATATTGTATATATATATACACATATATATTTATATCATAATATTGTATATATATGAATAAATATATATATCTCTTATATATAAGCATATATGTAAGATATATGTAAATAAATAAATAATATAATATATGAATGAATAATGTATATAAATAATTATATATCAATATATATATATATTATGTATGTATACACATACATATGCATACATGCATGTATGTAGGTAATTTATTCAAACTTGTGAAAGCCAAAGCCCAAAAAACACATCCATACCTGCTTTCAGTAATGAACTAGCAAAAGTTGCTTTTGGGTTTGGCTTTTATTGATAGCCAACCCTTTTAATTGGGCTACTAGCTTTTTTGAAAAGACAAAGTCCGAAAAAGCACAACCAAACATACCCTTAGTGCTTTCTTTCAAGATCTACTTGCATGGGTTGCTTTCTAGTGTTGCTAGTAGCTTGCCTCTTTCTTAAATCGTGCTAACTTGTCCGATTAGAAGGCCGATCTACCTTTTCTCGATGAGGCCGTTGGACTTTGTCCTATAATTGTTGGATATTGTCGATCGCTGGACAATATCCTACGTTGTCGGACAAGATCATCGGACAAGATTTTTCCTGTGCTACTAATTCGTTGAATTAAGTAACTTTCAAGGGTTGAAAGAGACCTAGCCTTTGGTCGATCCCTCAACGGAAATGTAGGTTCCTGTTAACGCAAGATTTTGGATCTAGATCTACCAGTCGGCGACTTGGAGTAAAAATCAGGAGCACACGTGGGGAGTCCGAAGAGGCACTCATCAACAGTAAAGAGAGAAGGCGGGACCACAGATTCCAACGGTGGAACACATGTGACAAAGAGTTGGATGGTGTTTGCGAGTCTTAGTTTATTTTTGAGTATGAAAAGTCAAGTAAAGTAAGAAACATTGTCGTAGTTAGTTAGGGACGAATTTGAGTAAACTATGGCTTGTCCGGATATAAATAGTAGCTTAGGGATATTGTACACGAACAATCAACCAATCAATACAACTCTCGGCGGATCACCAAACTTCTCGACGGAATTCTAGTCAATCGGCGAAGCTCTCGGAGCTTCAAGCATCAGCTTGGATGTTGTCCGGTAAGTGTATGACATCAGTCATGTCGACTTGACCGTGGTAGATTTGATGTAACTGCTAGTTATCCGGTAGCTTAGATTGATTTGAAGTTACTATTACGAATATCGATGATTTGGGGTAGTTGACGTGTCATACTTTGTTCAATTCAGTAGATTTTTCCTGTTTCGTTTCTGTTGTTAATGCCGGTGCGTCAATCGATGGCCGATCGGGCTACTCGAAGGTGCTTCGCCGATTCAATCCGTTCCCTAAAAGTGGTAATAGTACAGTTGACGTGTCATGTATGGCTTTGTTGGATTTGACTTGTCCTTCAGTAGAGCGGTTGCTAGGTTTAGGTTGGATTAGTTAAGCATCTGGGATTACTCCTACCGATTATATTATGTACCTACCGATTAGTGTGATACAGTTTACTTGTTATGTGTTACTTTGCTCTTGATTTGTTGACTTGTCTTAGGCGAGGGATAATTAGTAGAATATGCGTTATAATTTGCTTTAGCGATTTAATCTTTCAATCGAGGTGTTTAGCCGATTGTTTACCACATTATATCTATCTTGCATGGTATGTTATATGTTTAATCTATTGGATGAGATTAGATCTAATCCATGTTGTATTGCAAATTCTATGATTTTATATGCTCTACATGCTTTAAACAACATATCATGGTTGAATTACACTTGAATCGGCAGACATACTGTTGAATATCTTAACTTGTTGATTCTCATACGTTTTTCTTGCCGATTTGCATGATTAGTTCAACTTTAGTTGTATCGGCAATATTTCATATCAGGATCATTCTACCAAGATGAATCTGAATGCTTTATACTTGTTTTAATACACGTTGATTCATTAAGTAACCGATAGCATCGATTGCGGTTACCCATCGGCCTGTCTGAAGTGATAGTCCAGAAATTTTACACGCTTTATTTGTCTTTGTTGGTTTACAGAGAAAACCAACTAGCACACTCTAAGAATTCATCACCACGTTCGAGAGACTTTGGCCCTGCTTAGAGTTAAGCAGATCTATCAGGCCACGCGTGTGCTTAACGAGGAAGCGTCGCATTTTTCTGTCAACAGTTCCTTGATGGCGCTAAACTTAGGTGAAAATCCTTGTGTCTTCGTCCCTTTGCTTGTTGCTTTAGTTCCTAGCTTGTTGCTTTGTCTTTCTTACTACTAGTGTTTAGTGCTTTCTTTCAAGATATACTTGTATAGGTTGCTTTTGGTAGCTTGTGCCTCTTTTCGGTTGTTTTCTAGTGTTGCTAGTAGCTTACCTCTTGCTTAAATCGTGCTAACTTCTCTATTTAGACGACCGATCTACTTTTTCCCATGAGGCCGTCGGACTTTGTCCTACAATCGTCTGATATTGTTAATTGTCAGATAATATCACACGTTATCAGACATGATTTTTCATGTGCTACTAATTCATTGAATTAAGCGATTTTTTAGGGTTATTCCCTATTCACAATCACACAGAGACACACACACCCCACAAGGCGACTTTCACCTTCGCACACCAAAAGGCACTCAGTGCTCGTAAACATATTAACTAGTTGCACGGTATTATTTTGGCTGATTCAACAATGTACGGAGATAGTATCTCTGCTGATTCAACAATGTACGGAGATAGTATCTCTCGTACGTCAATGAACTCATATTCAGGATTAAAAAGATAACCATAATTCAATAGACGCGTAAATAATTTGTTACTATATACCCTTTTAATTCATACGATATCTTTTCTTTCATTCCTATAATAATACTAAATTTATTCAAAGTGTATTACAAACTTTTTTCCATCATGTTTTCTTCTTTAAATGAACTAAGCACGGCTTGAGAGGAAACTTAAGCGCTATACCATGATGAGTGCATGCGCCATCAACAACAATTCTTTAGCTAGCTCTACTTGTTTGACTGCGTATACATAAGCCAAAAATACTTTTCCTACACATTATTCTTGTATCTCCGGTAGCTTTGTTACAATTTATTAGTTATAATCATTTAGTTTTTGATTAGAGGTAGCTCCAGTAAGATTGTTAGTGTGATGCTTTTCTGGTCATTCTTTATTTTTGCTTCCGCATTGAAAATTTTGTAGCCTAAACCTATGCTTGATATTTAAAACAGTTACATGATTGTGATCTGTTATATAAAAATGCACGACTCAGAAAAATGAACGGACTCGGGTCAACAAAAGGATTACATTGAGCACAGGATTGAGGCACCAAACACATCAAGTCAACAAAAGGATTACATTGTGCAGAGGATTGAAGCAGCACCAAACACATCAAGTCAACAAAAGGATTACATTGAGAAGAGGATTGAAGCACCAAGCACATCAAGCCTCCGGTAGCAACTCAATTGGCCTGGGTAGGTGTTCAGCCTCTTATTCAGGAACCTCCCGAGTATTACAAAAGGTGGAAATCTGTAACTGATATTAGAAATAATTGCTAGTATAGAATTTCTTCAAGAAATCAGAGGTCCCTTGCTCCTTTGAACTCATATCCTTCACCAAGCCCTCTTGGCCAATCACATACTGACCAATGACGTGATGGCGCTGCTTTGCGTGCTCAACTATATTGTTCAACTCCTCCATCCCGTTGAACAGAAGCATATCAATAACCTATTTGGAAACAAAAGTATAAGTAATCAGCGGAATGACATAGTGGAGCCCATAAATAAAAACACCAATCCGTAACATTTTTACTCCTAAGATAAATGATGGCATGAAAGCAGATTTGTAATGAAACTCTACTAAAGTGACAGTAAAACAGCCATCATAAAATGCACCATAAAAGCACAACAAAAAGAACTGAAACTTGGGTGTTCGTTTCCTTTAGGAGCTAAAGTTTAGCCCCTAAAATTTGAGCTAAACTTTAGCACCTCTTGAGGGCTAAAGTTTGGCCCCTTTTAGCCCTTCTTTCTCTCTAGAGCTAAAGTTAAGCCCAAACTTTAGCCCTCCTGTTCGTTTCCCTAGAGCTAAAGTTTAGGCTAAAGTTTAGCTTTAGCCCTTTAGCCCATGGAAACGAACACCCCCAGCAATTTAGGAAGCAAGTCCTAATTGCAACATGAGCACAAAGAAGCATGCATTTTGGAACTTGCGGCGTTCTATGCTATATGTTGGACGAAAAAGTTCGGTAATACAAGATTCCACTCTAGGTACAAGTGTAAGACATCAACAATGACATTATAAAGAAGAGCAAATTCCTTGTGTGCCAATAAAATTTAAACTCTTCCTTCTATGACACGAAATTTGCCAAAGTTCCCTCTATGCCATCAGAAAAATTTCGGATGCCCTACGTGCCACAACCGTTAGTTTACCCATGTAACAACGTTAAATGTGAGGTAAAAGGACGAAAATACCCCCGTACTCAGACATGAAGATCTGGTTTCCGTTCCTTTTATGACACTCACAGGCAAATGGAAAATCACTTAGGGCACGTTTGGTTTAACGCCAAAGCTGGCCTGACCAAAAGTTGGCGCGCCCACGTGACGTTGGTCTGCATTTGGTTCAGCGCCCGGGCGTTGGCTCGCCAATGCTCCCACGCCCGCGTAGCAGCGTAGACAATACAAATTTACGCCCACACGTTGGCGAGACGCAGGCGAACGATTTGCTCGCCAACAGATTGGCGCACCCACGGTTGGCAGGGCAAAGCCAGGCGAAATCCAAACGTGCCTTTATATTTCTGAATTGAAAATCATATTTACAACAATATTAGTACATAGGTTGGCACGTGCATATAATTTAGAAATTTAGCCACAATCACGAGTGCACATAATTCCAAAAATAATGGCAGTAAAATTACTTGGACTTAATATTGCCACAAAATACCAATGGCCGTAGCTCGCCCTCAGCCCGAGTCACGCTCGCCTAGCTCCGCCCGCAGCCGCGCCTGCCTAGCTATACCCCGGGACGAGCCCTGCCTTCCTCCCTCCACTCAGGGTCACGGCCGAGTCCGAGTCCAGCAACGGCACCGACAGCACGCGCCTCCCACAGTAAAGCACGCCTCCCTCCCCTCCGGCAGCGCGCGTGTTCCACGGTCGAGCCCGCCACCCTCCCCACTAGAAGCGCGCGCCTCCCTCTCTCGGTCTCCCGTGCGGATGCAGCCGCCTAGGGTTCAAGATGAAGAGCACGGAGTCGGATGAACATGGCACTAGATTTGGTTCTCTTCGGCTGCAAACTGGGACCCACTAGTCACTGGTAAGGGGCACTACGGGTAATTCAAGAAGGCACATCTCGACCTGAGTAATGGGAAGTGACGGAAACAAATAATAATGGGACGTAAGGCATCCAAAATATTTCGGATGGCACTGAGGGAACATGGAAAAATTTCGTGTCCTGGAAGGAAGAGGTTAAAATTTTCATGGCACACAAGGAATTTGTTCTATAAAGAATTACACAAAAGGTTGTGCACAGGTTATTGATAAGCTTCAGCTCGGGATGCAAATGTAGGACATTAATCATGACAGTACCGTGATCATGAAGTCACTGAACAGTAGTAATGTGCTCAGTAACATAATTTAGACCAATTCAAGTATACGGCAATGAAGACCTAGGTAAAGTGTTCAAAAACGTTATAATGTAGACACAGCACCGTTGCTTAACAAATCCCTCAGAAATGATTAGGATACTCAAACTAAATGCCGTCACCTAGTAGGGTTCAGAATTAAACATGAAATAGAAAACAATTTACCGGTGCAAAAAGTTTACAGGGCTCAGGTGAAGTGTTTGAGATACCTATTTGTACGAGCGTAATTCTAATAAAAATTAACAAGTACTACTAAGTCGAGAAGATGCAAACATACAATAAAGAATAATACATTTCTTCACGCTTGTTATGTATTGCATACCAGTAAATTGTATGGATCTAATACAGGCGCAACAAGCCATACCAATTAACATTCTATGTGCACCAAGCAATATGATTATCTAATTCAGAGATGCTGGGCTAAATCTTCAAGTATGATTGTGTAAACCAAACCTGGAACAATTAGTGACACATGTTTTGTTGGGGTACATTGCATATACATGGTAACTGCAAGTTGAAATTAAGTCTTATAAAAATATAAAATGAAAGTAGTATTTCCGAACTGAATTTAGTGAAGCATGCTTAAAAGTAGTCCAGGTGAAAAAATAGTTGCATCAGTATTGACATTCAACTGAATCAAGACTTGAAACATTTTCCTAAATTCATAGTAATAATTAACTGTTGAAACTGACAGACATCTCAACACAATAATTGGTATCAGTAACACCATTCCAACAAATCAAGAAGCTACAAGAACGAAAATTCAGCAAGTGATTTGTTTCAACTTCAACAGACTAAAATCCAGTCCAAGAAAGATAGTAGCAACAAATATTAGGTTGCAATTGCATGTGTAGCCAGCTAAAATACCAAATTCATATTTCTTTTTGGTAGCACCCCTTTTTATTGATTTTGTAGTGCTAGTTGTTTTTAATAGGAACAAGAATCACCCAGTGAAACAACAAATCAGATGTGTCATCTTTAGATTTTTGTTTTCATGGGTGGGTAGCACTGAACAATAATGCAATGCCAAAAAATTCATGTAAACCATCAGTTTACCACACAACATATATTCTGAAGCCAAAAGGATTGCCTGACAACTAAATATAATACGGAAATATCACAACAACGAAATGAATCATAATATATCTCAGTTGACAAAAGCGTGATTCATCTTTATGTAGAAAAGGTAATGCAGAACCAGAAATGAATATCGATAATATGCAGTATTGCCAGCAGTACTAGGACGGTCGTTCCCATTGTTGCTACCGACGCAACCAAAAGGCGAGCTCAAATGAAAGTTCTGGATTCCGGAATTACTATGAATCCAGAACATCAGGACAACAAGCAAAAAAGCAACAAAACAAGAGCGCAAATTGATAATATTGGTAAACACACTTATACTATGCTACACGAAAAGCATGTATCCTGCAAACTACCATTTGAAGCAGAAGGTCGCAAGTTCAACCACAAATGCATTTCAATCCACCGGGCAAATCCATGGCTAGTAAACCAACTATCGGCAAAAAAATTCGCAATAGATGCCCTCAGATCGGGCAGCTACCGATGGGGAATCAAGGGGTTCGTCCCGATCTAGGTATCGATCGAGCCGAGAGATGGGGGCGCGGAGTTGAGGGGAGGGAGGGACCGGACCTTGGGGTTGGTGACCTCCTGGTTCTTGCGTATCTGCTGAGCGATGGAGGACCGGAGCTGGGCCGGCGTGACCACGTCCTCGAGGTTGTAGATCTCCATGATGGTAGGGATGGAGCGGCAGGCCTGCTTGAAGAAGTCAAACACCCGGTGCCGCGCCTCCTCCAGCGACGCCGAGTTCGGTGGCACCTTCACCGCGCGCATCGTGAACGCCATCGCCAACTGCTGCTCCGGCCGCCGTCCGTGCTCCGCCGCGTGTGGTGGTGGTGAAGTGTGTGCGACCCGCGGAGCGCTTCAACCTGCAGGTAATGCTGTCGAAATGGGCTGTGCCAAGCGGTCCGGCCCGAAGCACGCATTGTTTGGCCCGGCCCAAGCACAGCACGGCCCATTATAATGTTTCGTGCCACAGCTCGGGGCCCGTTTAGAGCCAAGCACAAAAAAGGCCCGTTTAAGGCCCATTATGACACGTCCTGATTTTTATTTCTCAAATAAAATATATGTTCAGAATGCAAACAACATAGCTAAATTGGTGTAGTGGTAACCATCCACCGGCTATTCCATCCCATTGTCCATTGAGCCTGCTCTGAATAATCCCCCCTTTGCCGGATTATTACCAATATAATCATAAAAAGCTAATTTTTCGGGAATTTTAGACCAAGCTTCTGATAAACTAAGATTTTCGGCTAACCCATTGCTAACTCTTCGATATATTTCTTGCTGAAAGTATCCCTGATCCCACTGATAACGAGTAGGTCCAAATAATTCGATTGGGGTAGTTGCCGATCCATACCACATAGTTCCAGCAACTACGAAAGCTGCAAAAAAAACAGCAGCGATACTACTACTGGAAAGTACAGTTTCAATATTGCCCATACGTAATCCTTTGTATAGACGTTGAGGCGGACGGACACTAAGATGGAATAGGCCCGCTAATATGCCTAGTGTACCCGCAGCAATATGATGCGAAGCTATTCCCCCGAACGAAAGGATCAAAACCTTCTGCACCCCACGTAGGATTTACAGCTTGTACTTTTCCCGTTAGTTCGGACACCCATATTTCAGGACCATAGAAACCGGTTACATGAAATGCACCAAAGTCAAAACAAGCCACCCCTGCAAGAAATAAATGAATTCCAAAGATCTTGGGCAAATCTAAAGAAGGTTTTCCCGTCCGCTCATCCAGAACATTTCTAGGTCCCAATATACCCAATGCCAAATAGTTGCCAAGAAACACAAACCAGAAAACACAATATGCACACCTGCCACACCTTCATAACTCCAAATACCCCCTCCAAACAATTCGCTAAAATTGATTATTGCTGCTATCCAATTCGAACTATCTATGGAGTATTAGGTGTAAAAATTTGGATATTCGTAGAAGAAGAATAACTAATCTTGTCTTATCATTCTACCCAGTGATAGAATAAAAAAGACAAGAGCCTTATTAAATTTAAGAAGAAATCATACCTCTTTTTATAAGATTTAATAAAAATTCATAAATCTTTTATCTTAATATAATTGCTATGCTTAGTGTGTGACTCGTTAGTTTTTTCTTTAGGGTCAAAAAAAGGAAACTGAAAATAAAAAAAATTGAGCGAACCCTACTAAAGGGGGAAAAAAAGAGAAAGAGGAAATCATGATCAACTAAGCCCTCTCGGGGGCTTGCTTAAGAATAAGAAAGAGGAATCTTATGGAAATAGCATGGAATAAGGTTTGATCCTATTCATGGTGATTCCGTAAATATCCCATTCCAAAAATCGAAATAATCGGGACTTTTCGGAGATTGGATACAGTTACTAATTCATGATCTGGCATGTACAGAATGAAAACTTCATTCTCGATTCTACGAGAATCTTTTATGAAAGCGTTTCATTTGCTTCTCTTCAATGGAAGTTTCATTTTCCCAGAATGTATCCTAATTTTTGGCCTAATTCTTCTTCTGATGATCGATTTAACCTCGATCAAATTATAACACTCACGGATTTCTCTTATTTTTATATCACTTGAGGATAAATGGGTCCGGACGTCTTAGTGCATTCGTGCCGTGCCGTGGGCCGATGGCGTGACACGACCCGTGGCACGGCATGATCCGAAATGAAATTTGAGTTGTGTTGTCGCTCGTCGGTCCACGATGATGGGCCGTAGGAAGATCGATGCTCGGTTGGGCCTGCAAGTCTCTCATAGAATCAACTACATGAATAAGGTTTGCTAGTTTTTATTTGTAGACACCAAATCTATACTAATATAATAATTCCTGTGATGTCGTCCGGGCACCCCTCCAAAACCCATCCGTCGCACTCGGCGCAATCCCATTGTTGTCTTCTTTGCTCGATCTCGCCCCACCCTGCTCCGCTTCGCCCCGCCGTCCCGAGCGCCACCTTGCCCCGTCGCACTCCTGTTGTCCGCTCCTCCCCAACCCGATTGCCCCCACCCGACTCCCCTCTACTCCCGATCTCCCGCGCCGCCTCCACCTCCACTCACGCCCCTCCATCTCTCTACGCGTTGTGACCACCTCCTTGATCCTAATAGCAGCCGCCTCCGCGAAGATGCCTTTGTGATCATATCTCGTGAGATTGTCACAAGATCGGACATTTGTCACCAAAATCTCTCCCTTCTCTTGCAATCATGCGTGTGGAAGAATTTAGGTAATATATGTTAAATCCAATTCGACTTTATGTATCTCTATTGTTTTTGTGTGATACAAGCTCTCTTATCTTCGTAGATAATTTTAGGGGATGGAGTATATTATACTCCATTATTCAATATACAACTTAACATTCTCCTAAGTCACGTTCATTTCTTTACAACTTCAAATGATGTGATGATCTCTTGAGTAATTTGTCGATGTCGCAATGATCGATTGCTTTTTGACAGATTTAAACTTTTATAATTCTTGAATAATGTGAGATCTTCAATTCCTGTCAAGTACTATACCTGGAGGATTTGCTTAATCTATTCCAATGCCACATGGCCGGTGTCAAGCTATATCATGCTAGTATATGTATAGCAGATGTATTGCATCATCAAAAACCTTTTGTGAGATACCTTCGAGTAAAACTCACAAAGGAAAAGAGCACAATATATAACATTCATAGTTATTATGATAGTCTATTCTTTGTGAATAGCAAATATGATCTTCATGATCAATATTACTCAATATGCTCCCCTCATATGGACATTGATGTGGACTAGGGTCCCGATTTTCTCGAAAGGTTCCGATAAACAATGATTTGACGGAGGCTTGACACAAATTGATGAGGCTTCCGAACAACATGTTCCGAACCACGCCATCGGAGCACCACGCCTCCTCTCGGTTATCAACCGTGCAAGCACAATTAACCTCGCCAAAAAGGCTAATCCTTGCCTCGTAAATCGAAGAACACAAGCAAGAACAAGATAGAAACAACCAAATTGCAAATATATGATTAAACTCGCGAGTTGGGGTCTCACAAACCGACAAAACGACGAAACTGTTTTTGACAGAATAATCTAAGCAAAACCCAAACCCTAAGGAAGGGGCGGCGGCTTCTTATGAGGTCCCTAGGGTCGTCCATCCTCCCTAGATTCAGCCCTAAGTGGGCTCAACAAAATACATAGCCCAAAGGCCAAAAGACGGTGGTGCAACACCGGGACAGCTTTTGGATGCCTTCTTATTTCTGCAATCCCCGACATCTCGGGGGAGGAGGATTTGGATATGAGACCAGCGCCACTGGAAAGGTTATCAAATTATCTTTCCATCCATATAAAGAACGTCCCAAACGGACCTCATATGCGATCGAGGCGTCCGTTTTAGTGCGAGCTATTTCGGACTCGAAACAGACTCGAAATTGACTTTGTTTAGGCCTCCAACATGACATGGACGCCCTTGCTAGCCCTCCGCGTCTCCAACCTCCTCCTTAACCATATTATCATCATCTCCATGGTTCCTAACAATAATTAACTCATTAGGTAGTAATATATTCTCAAATATAAATAAAGAGATCATTAGGAACATGCTCACCCGTAAATTCAATTATTGTGCTCTAGTTTTTGTCCTTAAATTATGTATGTGTATTGAATGAGTGTTGATTATATCCGAGGGTGTGATGTCCTCATCGGACATTCCTTGAACTTCATGTTCAAAGTCTTTTACATACATTCTTAAAAAAATGCATATAAGCCATGGTAAAATATTACCACAATGTTAAGTCTTAAGAGTAATGGAGCAATGTGCTTCTTGCACATATCCTTTCGTAGGATAATTCTTTCATAGAAATTGCTGCAATAATACAACATTCTATTGAGATCTCCAAGATCATATAACAGTCTTCATTTATGGTTGGAATTACACCAAATAGCTTCATGGTACCTAAGCAAGAAACAACCGGCAATGCAGCCGCCAACATCGTGATGCGAGCCCCGAGGTGGGCCGACCGAGGGCACTCGATATAGAAAAAACAAGGCACAAGCAACCCGAGGAACAAAAGGGGGCCCATAACCGAAAACTAGAAGATTTGCAGCCGGACCAAACAAGCAAAGCTCGGCATCAAATCCGGAGAGTGGCATTTTCCCTCGCTCGCTCACCCACACGAAACGAAATCTAAGTGACCTCACTCGTCTCAAGGGGCTTCGCGTAAGGCACACGCCTCTCTCCAGCCTATTTTCCACCTCGTAGGAGAGGCCAAAGCCTTTCCCTTTTCTCTAATGCTAATTCCTCCCGGACTTGGTGGATGCGTAGGTAACCCGTCGGAGAAGCAAGGTGATGGCACGAGGTGCCGGAGGCGGCTTCCACACGTGAAGCAGACGATAGCACGTGGCGGCGAAGTCACCGGCCCGAATCGGCACCCAAGCGAAGCCTAGAGGCCCGGGCACGACCTCGCTCCGGAATGCGCCTGACCTAGCGCCAAGCAGGCCGCGAATCACGTGGGACGGGCGTGAAGTGTAGATTGCCCCTAGGGTTGCCGCCTTCTAGTTATACCGAGGGCAGTTAGCCGAGGGTAGAATTGTCATGTAAAGATGTGGTTCCCCATGATTATAAAAGGAAACCAAGGGTCGCTCGTAAACACACATGTAATCATCAAGTTAACTTTACTATTAAGAGTTGTTATCTCGCCATCTGTTCTTTTACACATCGCATATTTTGTATCTTGTGTTCGGTGTGCTAAGTGCAGCTTTATCTCGGTGCTTAGCATACCAATAATATCCGAGAGGAAATGTTGTTAACAATACTTCAATTCTCTCCAACATTCATCTTTCAAGATGATTCGATACCATTACATAGTTGCTTTGTATTCCCTCACTATATATGCGCGCTTATAGTGATGAGTTCATCTTCATGATGCTTTCTTCGTGAGATATAATAACGAGGGGTTACTTCACTGATATATGCAGGCGCACATGTAATATGTCAATTGAATGCTCATTTTACCTCAAGTAAATTATAGCTTCTAGTTTATAATTTGGTGTTGTACTCCTCTTTCCATCAATGCAAATTTATCAGATATTCATTCAAGTTTCATGGTCGAATTTAGTGCGTAAATATATTCCTGCAACAAATGATCATTTTTCTTCGTGAAAAATATGTAAGGCATTCATTCCACGCCTTTATCTCCCCTTAGTGCCGTCATCAGATCATTTCAGTAGCATATTTACAAATTCTTCATGAATGAGGAGATGCTTCATTGTACCAAGAATTACTTTGTGTATAACAGGAGGCATCTGCAAGGTAGTATAACAAAAGCTACATGTTTAAGTTATTTTATTGGTGTTTCTGCGTGAAAACCACCAACACACCATAAAAAGTGGTACAATATTCTATTATAATAACATTAGAAAATTATGTTCACAGACGCGCCACTCGGCAAACGCTCACCGCCACTCCCCACATTTCGATATGTATATTTTCAAATTTCTGAATAAAAAGATATTATTTAAAAAAACAATATTTCGACACCTTCGTGATGAATTATCTCAAGCTTTGTTTTATGGAGGGTACATTTATATGGATTAAACTATTTATGGTGCATGTTTGAGTGAGACATCGCATAGAATTGCATGTTCAAGAAAAAGTTTAGGACCTTGATGACACCGAAGCTAAGTTTTTTTTTTTTGAATGCGCAAGAGAACTGTGTGTCATTCTATTAAGGAGAAGAAACCGAATCAATACAAGACCAAGCGGCCAGCGGTCACAGAACACAGCCTACAATCGCGCACGTGTACAGAGGACAAACAACGAACACGCACACAGACTCTATGTTACACACCGGAGCTAAGTTTTAAGAGTTAGATTTTCAGTTTTAGACTATAAGAACCTATATGGAACCCAAAGCTATGTTTAACGAGCTAGAAATGCAATTTGAGATTACATAGATATAGATGACATAACGAGACAAGTTTAGAGACCCACCATACATTTTACTCTTAAAAAAAACACTGTAAGAAAAACAAAGAAGGGGGGGGGCACATACACATAAAAAAACATTGTTTCTCATCTAATATTGGTGAAAACGTAAGAAAAAGTTTTTTTTACCGAAATGTAAAAAATGGTTGTAGAAAAGCAAAAGCAGTGCACAATGAGATATGACAACAAAGAAATCTATGGTTCAACAGATGTTAAGAAAGTTGTAGATGTCTTGAGGCTCACCGGTAATCAAATTCCATCGTCCCTTACAAAAACGCAGTACAACAAATTGATATGTCAAGTAGCCAGTGGAATAGCACATGTAAGTAAAACAAACGCATCCATATATGCCTAAATTATAGGACTATCTGTTTGTTTGACTTTTACATATTTGCCTAATAACCTTGTTTCTTTAGTAGAAAACATATATACAGCTCTCATATAACTAATTTTATACATTGCAGCCAGGCTTGAGTGCTGATTGCATATTTATAGGGATAAGGAACATAAACTGTTCTCCGCTGGCTAGCTAAGCATACAACTTGTGCATGAACAATGGAAATTGAGCCCCATTCTAAGCATGTGTTGTTTCCAACATCTCCCATTCATCATCTGAAAGCCCCTCATGATCCTTAGCATGGCTATCAGGTGTCTTCTTCTGAGTAATACCACTATTGCCCTGACTCGCCAATTGCCAATGCCTATCAGGTGATAGAGTTTTGCATTCAGATATATCGGAAGAAGCACCTGAGGAGTTGGTGGTGACAATGGCTAATTGAAGCTTGATCCTGTGGGTACTCTCTTTCAGTGCAACAACTTTTTCATGAATACACGATATTTCTCCTCTATAGAAATAAGAAAAAAAGAGAGTTTGAAACTTGTACTTGTTATATACAGAGAGACGATCCACAACTAGAAGAACAAGGAGCTTGATAACCATATAGGTAGCAAGACTGGGAGAGTGACATACTGCAAGATATCAATGGTGTGCTCACAGTCCGTCAAACAATTTCTCAACTGCAACCAAAAAGATGTTTGGAGACGTTAATACAAATCACAAGTCATGGTTAAAAAGAAATGATTGATGGGTGAAGCAATAACATCTATAGAGCACACATTTGTCATTTATGAGTTGAGATTACCAATATGTTTTTTTCAGCTTCCTTCTGGAGCTTCATTGACTCCTCTATTATGCTCCCGATTTCTGCTTCCTTCTCTTCACCCACCAATAAAGATAACTTCTCTTCCTGACTAATATGCTCCCTTGCTGCAGTCTCTTCTTCAATTAAAGTTGCTAATCGTGCATCTAGTTCAAATTTTATCTACAGAATTGTATTGGATATAGAATAAATAAAATCTATCATTTTCTTAGATGCAGAATATCATTATACTTCAGTGTTTCTTATTTGCACATTATGATTATCATTTAGCATACGTGTTACCTTCTCAACAATTGTAAGCACGTCATCTCTCTCAGCAGACAATTTGGAAAGCCGAGACTGAAGATTCTGAGCTAAAGTGGCCAGCAAATATTTTTCTCCACGCACTATTTCAGCTTTCTATATATCAAAGAATATGCAAAGTTACTTTACATGCGTAGGAAATAGAACAATTATGAAAGGATTACCTTATCATTTGACTCTTTTGAATTTTCAATGAGCTTATTATAGTTTTCGACCATGGTAATAAAATCTTGACGAGCTTGGGCAGCATCTTGCTTTGCTTTCCTTAAATTCTCCTCCCGAAGCTCCACCTCATTCATCTTTTTTCTCATCAATTCATATAAAGAACTCAATGCTTCCTGTAATGAGCTTTATTGAATCCTCTACGATCGCCATGCATGTTAAAATACAATCTGGTATCTCAAAATTATCTTCATAGTAAATTTTATTTTAGCAATAGTGGTCATAGAAATATATAACTCTAAATCGAACTTCATTTACTCCTCTACATTTGCCATGCATGTTAAAATACAATCTGGTGTCTCAAAACTTTTCTTCACAGTAAATTTTATTTTAGCAATAGTGTTCATAGAAATATATAACTCTAAGCATAATGATAGTACCAGGAAAAAACTAACTTACTATAAACATATTTGCTTTAATCTTTTCAAATTTTAGTCATGGGTTTGTGGCTGCACGCATGCAAATTCCTGGTTTTTCATTAAGTTTGTCCATCTATGGAACGGTATGTTTTCTTCCTAATAAATATGAAACAAACTATTTTAAAATGGTCATCCTAGATATGAAATTAAACTGTAACTAAAAACTAGCACGTGGTTACAGAGTTTGGATTGCTTGGACAATAAAACTGTTTTCAAGGACAAAACTTAGTGTTAAAATTACCTTGCCATTTGTAACATCAGCAATTAACTTGTTTATTCCAGAAATCTCATATGACTGAGTACTGATATCCAGATATTCCTTGTATTTATCCATATCATGCATAATCAATGGGACAATGGTGTGCTTATTTGCACTGTTCAAACACATGATTGCCCTTTCTGATTTATCTCTCACTCTACATTCTGAGTCTTCAGGCAGAGAAACGTTTCTTGAAGATGAAAGCTCCATGCATATATCAGTAAAAGTTAGAGCATAGGTAAAATCATGTTTCTCTCCTTTATCAACTGTATTTAAATTGTCCTTTTCTTCAAAGGTCTGTGGTGAATCATTAACAATTTTCGATGAGGCAAATAACTCGGATATACTGGATTGATCATCTATCTTGAAAGATGACTTTTCAGACAGCAAATGTGCTGATGCATGTCCATCCTCATCTGACTCAGAGAAATCCTGTGTACTTTCAGCTTTGGGAACCTTCAAAGCCATATTTCCTTTATATTTCACCGCACAAACTGAAGGACTCTGATCATACAATGGCAACATCCTCCCAGAAGATGCAAGTGAATTTAGCATGTTATAGCTACCATTTAAAAGCTTCTGATTAGCAAGTTTTTCAACATGTGGCGACATGTTTCCTTTTTCCATTGCACATTGATTGGCAAATGCTGTTAAGACAGATTGTTCATAGTCTAATATAGGTGGCTTAGTTGCAGATACTGATGATGCCCCAACTTGATCATAATATACTATTGGAGTAATCCTTGTTTCATTTACCACTACCTTATCCTCAATATTGGAACATCCTTCCAAAATGTTATCAGGCCGTGGCCTACCATAGCCAAGAGATGTGTTCTTTTCAGGGAAAGCACCATTGGTACAAGCTGACGAAAACACAGATAGTGCATTAGCATTCTCTCTAGCTACTCGACCCAGGAACGAGAGTCTCCCATATATAGTTTGGAATTAGCCTAGTTGTCTATAATGTATATGAAAATAGCCCTGGATACGAAAACAATACAAGCATGCAACTGAAGCCCCCATTGAACAGACAACTTGCTGATGCATCAATTCAATTGTTATGCTTGTTTTCCAGGCAATGGGTCGAAAACAAACAAATACACTGGGACCTAATTTCTCTGCATGCAGTATATAGTATGCGAATTACTTACAGTTTTCATGATCATTTTTGGCATAATCGATATCATGGAGTGTATAATGTGCTTCAGTAGGTTCGCTTACTGCTGGAAGGACATCAGAAAGAACAAATTCGACAGCTGCATCAACATCAGAGGAATATTGACCAGCTACAGCCTTCAGAATTCGAAGATCAACCTACAAAATAAACAATGCTGAAGTATAATTTTTGCACAAACAAGTTGTCTTAAGATAGTGCAAACAACATAACTTAGATGGTTCATGCTGGTGAACCTGATGTAGAAGAAGGAATAATTCATCAGCATCGTTCTGCCAAAGAAAACTCGCTATTGTTGCTAGGATTGCACACAACGGATGTCAGCTTTTGATTATCTGCCCATTCTTTCTTCTTAATTCTTACAATTTCGGCTCCCAAAGTCTATTTTTTTAAAAAAACTAAAAATAGGCTTATTACTATTTCTACTATTTGGTCAACTTATTGCACCTCTGTTATTTTCAAGTTTTCTTTCCCAACGTATAGTCTCTTTTTCTACGAAAATAACTGAACAATTTTACGGAATCTACTACTGGTTGCAATTTGCAATTATACCTGCCACAACCATCAATCTTAACAACTTGGCATCTTATTACGGTTGCTTATTTCTAGAAACTAAGGGACAATCGGTAAAATTAATAACTGAAGGGGACAGCCTACGCAACATATCCATAATAATAATATGAAGGAGAAACATTAAGAACTGAGCAGCACAAATGGCATCCGCACCTGCGGGAAAACCTCTCGCAGGGTGTAGAAAACCTGCTTGAACCCCATCTCTGATCCCTCGAGGCTCGAGCGAGAAGGGCCGTTTGTGCCGGCTAAGAAGAGGGGACGAAGGACCGGTAGTCTGGTTGGTTAAGGGGAGGGGATTAGAGAGCATGAGAGGTTCTTGGCCGCCATCTGAAGAGGAAAGAAAAAGAAATAAAATTATTAGCCCCCACTGTCGAGCTCCGCGACTGAGACATGCTCTGATGGCGGACACATCACTAGAGCAGGACACTAGGTGGTAGAATGACAAGTGGGGCTAAGTTTTGTGAGGCCCACGCAAGAGGCAAAGCTAGCCGACCAGCGCGAGTGCAGGATTGGTTTCAGAGACCCAAGATGACGACTGTTGTGTCGCATCACAGCATTTCTCCAGGCTAATAGGCGCGGCGGTTGGCGTGTCAAATGTTTGAGTGTTTGTCCTTGGAATCTGTCGGTTCCATGCTTAAGCGCTGTTTATTTTGGGAGGGGGGGGGCTTATCTCATGAGCACAAGCAGTGAAAAAATTTCGACCGAAATTCAGCGAAAATCACCGAATTTCGATTTTACCGGTTAGGACCGGTATTTTCTTTCACCGGTAAATTTCGGCCGGTATTAACTTTTTTATTACTATTTTATTACTTTTAACAAATTTTGTCCAAAATTTGAGTAAATTTCGGTCTGAAACCGGCCGAAATTCAGCGATTTTCGGCGATTTTCGATTTACCGGTCTGGACCGGTAAATTTCTTGGCACCGAAATTTTTTTCACTGAGCACAAGTGGAGTGCAGATAGGGACGTACATCAACCGGTAATAATGTGTTTGCCAATGCTTTGATGGTTTATACACGGGAATGTGTCGGCTTCCCATTCTCTGTCTAAAGCCGGTTATGCTGGTTTCACATAAGAAAGAGATATCGACACTAAAATCTTTGTTGGAAAAGTATAGACGGGAGAAATTAAATTTAGGATCTATATCTTTTCTAAAGAGTGAATTGCACTCGTAGTCCTTAACATGTCCTTGAGTCTTATCTAGATACTCATACTCCTAAACTGTTAAATTGAAGTCTTTGAACTTGTCTTTAAGTCTCATCCAGATTCTTGTACTTCCAAACTGTTAAATGGAAGTCCTTAAACTTGTTGCAGAGTTTCATCTAAGTTTGGTACTCCCAAACTCTAAATCGGCGTCCTTCAACTTGTCCACGACGTCCCATCCATGTTCAAAACACCCATGACCATCATGCAGACCTGGTCCCCTGGTCCTCGAGCTCGAGGCGGTGACGACCATGTGCTCGACCTCTCCATGTCGGCGGATCGTTCCTTGCCCAAGCATGGTGTGCAGGGGATGTGGGTGTGCGGTGACGCAAGGAGGAGAGACGGCGCGCTGGGTAGGCAAGTGGTGGCCCTGCACGCCCTTCGGATCTACACTTACCTAACTTCTCCGTCATTCACGACGCTCGAACTTAGCATCTCCCGACATCGTCGGAGCTCGACAACCCCATCTCACTGCCCTCTCGCTAGTCATCCCAAGTTGCAAGGTCGAACCGAGCTTTCATCACAAGAGTCGACCCTCGTCCCACCACCTATAGATCAACGACAAAGCCAGGCTCGTGAATTGAAGTGAGGTGCCATGTCGCCAGAGAGACACTGTGGTGCTTATTTGCCCTTGATGAATGCATTGCTGTTGGTGTTGTGGGCAAAGCTGCTCGGGCAACGGTGCCCTGATGCAAGCACAACACGCTACAGGATAGAGCACAACTCGGTAGGTTGAGGCTGTGACGCGGCAAAGCAGAGTGCGACTCATGACAAGTTTAAGGACTTTTATTTAGCGGTTTAGAAGTACTAAGAACCTGAATGGGACTCAAAGACAAGTTTAGAGACTTTCATTTAACAGTTTAAGAGTACGAGGATCTAGATGGGATTCGAGGACAAGTTCAAGGAAAGCGGGTTTGAGAGAGAGTGGGGAGCAAGATTTAGACCTCAACCTCAAAACGAAACATTACAGTTGTAATGCTTAAAATAGGAATGAAGTGAGGTTTATTTAGGAAAAAAACTTAGTTTATTCCCCCTCTTTTTCACGCTTGTTCCTCGGTGGACACTTGTCATTTATAGTAAGTATTCTTGATTAATCAATTGTGTTACAATTTTCCTTTTACATAAGTCCTTTTACCTTATTGTTTAATCTGCTAATAAATGAACTTATTCTTGATCCATACATAGACATTCAAAAGTAATTAAAAGCGTAGACCTTTGTTTAGGCCAAAAGTTACAGATATATAGAGATTAAAGAGTAATTGTCTAGGCTAGAAGTTACATTTGTTTATCGCCTAATCTATTGGTTGTAAAGGTAAACAATAGGTGGTGATAACCTATCCTGGTGGCGGAGCGAGGATCCGTTGTCCGAAGTATTTCCAATGCAAGAATTGTTCACGTGAATACACCGGATTGTCTAGATTTTAAGCCTTACCGTGTGTTTTCTCATCATAGCTGGGTATTCATGGGACTTATGGGAGCTCCGCCACTGACCTATTGGTCATTGTAAGCTCTTGGCAGGTGTGCCCAACGCAAGAAATTCAGCGGTGAACTTATCTTAGTTAGGGCCTTTATCCTTTAGAAACCCTTTGTACCAACAATCGTCATTATCTTGGTATTCTCTCTGAATTCAATACTCTGGAATACTCTTAAATGATCTTCAAAAATATAGCACTTATTTGTTGTTGAAAGAGTAATTAATCACAAGTACAACATCTGTGTTAAATCTAAAATTATTTAAACGCAGGTGGAATTGTTTCCGTCACAAGTACCATAACCAGCTAAAACTAAGTTCACAGTTTGCTTTTTAATACGACGTTCATTCTTAATCATCACCAATTATTCTGGTGTTTGACGATGTGTCCCTAATGTACCTTTCATATACTTGATTTAAATATTTTGCAAAGCATGTTTTACAATTCTGAGTGCTAGTGCACTTATTTTAGGACGTTGGATACTAGCTATGTGGCTGACCCAAACCCAAGCCATCATCTATCCTAGTGCGAGTCAAATCAAGGCACATGGCTTGCCTCCAGCCCTCCACAGACACATTTTTTCCACCGGCGTGGAGCTCTGTCCTCCCACTGCGCATCGATCTCAACGATGAACCGTGTGCAATTGTGCATGCTTTTTTCAAGGGTGTTCGATGTAAATAGGATTCACGACGTGAACCTCCGCCAACTATTAGTATTAGCTGAACGTTCGAGAAGCCCAAGGACGAACTCATACCGGGTCCCTTCATTTCATATCCTCCATATTCTGTTGTTACTTCCTTGAGTAGCGATCAATCTTGATTACATGTGTCCTCTGTATTATTCAATGATTTACATGCTTGATCACGGATCACACCTAACAGAAGGCAAACATACAGTTTAATTAAGGGTCAATTTTTTTTTTCAAGTTTCGGTTCTAACAATGAATCAGCTGTGTCGCCAATTTTAGCCAAGGAATACTTATTTGAGAAAGAAGAAGCGTCTGTCGGAACTGTAAACCGTTGTTGGGCCTCTCGTTTAGTTGTGCGTCATTACTTGTGCCCTTTCTGGTCCATGGGCCGTTCCCCGTGATGAGGTGGTCACCCATTTGTGAATCGTCGTGACTCATGAGGAAACGAACTGCACGGATCATCGACATACCTGCATAGGCGAGGGCGAGGCGATCCGTTAATGCAAGACAAATCGACCAGCTATCAAAACAAAAAAGACAAATCGATCAATGCGGCGAACTGACTTCATTGAGTCACACCTCATTTTTTTTCCACCTCCACTGGGCAACACAACACGATAAGCACTTGAAACGGATAAGCACCTGAAAGGATCATCTCGAGTTTTGTTTTGGTGTTCCAAAATTTGGAAGTCCAATATCAGAAATTCAAAGATTGTACTCTCAAGGTTAAATTGAGGTCACAAGTGGCCAAAGAGGCGGTAAAGAAGGACGTTATAGCGTACGAGCAAAGCACAGCTGGCAGCAATTGGGGAGGTGGCTCCGGTAAAAGAGAATCCAAACAAATGATGAGTGGAGCATCGACAAAATATCGAAGAAATATTCCAAGTTCCACAATTACTTATCAGTGGCTTTGATATGGAGAGGAAGAATATGGCTCCTCGGTAAAAGCAATAAGATACCAAATATCCACTTATCTACAATCTACCTTTTTCTCTTATGCATATTGGCCAACTTGGTTGCACAAACAGGCGGCCGTCTTTCTTTCAAGGCTGACCAATGGCAACATTTGTTTATGCATTGAATCTTCCGTCTATCTGTCTGAATTGCCACTTATCTACCCATGACTGTGACCTCCTTGATTTAATTGGTTTGCAAACAGGAGCTTTCTTGGCATAAGTTAAAACGGAAATTATTGGGCAGATGCGCCTTTTATATGCATGATGTGTATATGTGCCTCTTTATTGGCCTCCTTATATATCTCTTGCCCAAGAACATAATCTTACTGTAGTTGAGACTGTAGTAAAACCTTTTTTCAATTGTCATTAATTTCTTTTCACATTTTTGGCATCTTCTTGATCTATCCCCATGCTGACATTGAAATTGAAATATTGCATTGTTGACCGCTTGAAGCATTTTAAACCAGATGTACTCGTAAACTCCTGTTCTGAAACGATGGGCTGTTCATTTGGGCTATAGGCACTACGCATCTACTATAAAGCATTGATGTTCTGTTGCGTTGGGTGCAACCGTGCAAGCGATAAGAAACCAATTGGCAGTTAGCCCGACCCTCACCTAAATTCAGTGGGTTTGGTTTGGTCCTACAACCGAGGCGCACCTTGTCAGTGTTTTTCTGCAAAACAGCTTAACTAACCCAAGTCCCAAGCGATTCATCAAAAGAACAAAAGTCCCAAGCAACTACGACGTCACTTCCATTCCTGCAGTTATGCGAGCATCTGCTTGCAACTGCATATATTCAGAAATATCTTTCTTGCGTGTGCGCATTTCGAGCAAGCACGGCTGCACAGGTAACTTCTTTGGGAACGGTTAGCTGGAAATGGCCAACGTGGGAGCTGGACAGCTGGTTGGTTTGATAATGGTAATTGATTGTAAACGGTAACAAACTACAGTGCAATAGTAATCAATGTAACAGAATGCGTACTGTGTTTGGTTCAATCGGGTACGGTGATGAAATCAGAATAAGGACTAGCGCTAATGGTCGGGCCATCGATTGCCGCTGGAGGCACGGCGAGGCGGAACGGCCAAGAGCAACGCACGGTGACACGTTTGCCATTGATTCAATGGGGGAGCTACGGCCAAATCTCATCTTCTTACTCACAATGAGAATGGCACGGACGTACTACTCATCAATTTCTGGAGGCAACTTCATCATGATCTCATTGCAATTCGATAGATCCACTCATTCTGCTGCTCCGACCTTCGATTATAGCAGCGACATCAATGGCGGCAGACCATCGGAGGCTGATTTAGGAAGAGGGTGAAGCTGCATAGAGATCCAATTTGGCGGCAGCGGCGGAGACGAGCGTGTGCGGGCACAGGTGCCGGGCGGAGCGACGAATCGGTATTCCATTACGCCCCTGTGAGGTGGGTATCGATTTTGTGAAGCTCGGTATCGGAATACGGCGGATCCCATTACGGCCGAGACTAAACCAAACACGATCTATCGCAATCAAATAACATCGTAATTGGATTAGGTTACAAATCAATGAACCAAACACATCGCAAGTAGTTACAATTGTGAATGTATCTGCAGGCCATTTAAATTATATCGGGAGAAACAATCAGGGCTTGTTTGGGACATAATGAGACTACTGTAAGAATTTTGAAGATTTGAGTTTGAACAGATTATACATATCTTGATTTGGATTCATCTCTCCAGAATTTGCAGAGAGAGAGAGAGAGAGAGAGAGAGATATTCCAGTGAAAGAATACCAAATAATACATTAAGCCTGTCATAATAATTGCAGCAAAATGCGTACACCAGCGCTTTGCAACCCTGATGACCAAATCGATAGTCAATATAATTATAATGAAATATGCATTGGATAGTATGATATCTCATGGTGTGGGCGCGTACGGTCATCCTGTAGACTAAGGTCCCGTTTGGATCCACCTTATAAACTTTAGTTGACTAAACTTTAGCTACTTTTCCTCCAACATGACCTCTTAAAATCTCTTAAATTTTAGCCAAGCCACCTCCTAAACTTTAGATCACTAGTCACCTCAACCCTGCTAAAATCTCCTAAACTTTGGATAAACGCAACTAAAGTCAAAATTACCCCTCACCATATGTTAGGGATATAAAAAGTATAGGTGGAGAAACATTTATTGATGGTTAGATATATCCACCTTTTTATTAGTCAAGAACTTTAGTCATGGGTTCAAACATGCACCTCCTAAACTTTATTTGGCTAAACTTTAGGTGACTAAACTTTAGTTGGCTAAACATTAGTCAACTAGAGGATCCAAACATCCCCTAACATGAGGGATATATATAAGCAGATGGTCAACAAACGACATGAGAGTAGATTAGATTTACACAAAGATCAGATGCCACTAGTCCTAGACGTCTGGCTTGCAGCTCACAAGCTAGCTTGGCTCGCTCGCAGCTCAGCTTGACTCGGCTTGGCTCGGTGGCCTTTTTAAATTAGTGTTAACATATCGTTGATGATTTTTTATGGTCCATTTTACCTTATATTATCAATTTAGATGTATTTTGTGACATTAAACATGCTACAGTTTTAATCATTTCTATGAATAGTAATCTTATTTTTCTTATACTATGTTAATTGCTAACTAAACCCGCGAGCTTAAACGAGCTGGCTCAAGTTCATATCGAGTCGAGTCGAGCCAACCTTTGAGCTCGTTTAAAATTCGAGCCGAGCCGAGCCAGCTCGGTCACTTCACGAGCTCGCTCGACATCTAGGCCTAGATGCCACGCACGTGCCTCGTAACGGAACTGCTGCGAGAGAGTCTAATCAATTAGTCGGACTACAGTGACGTTTTTCAGAGAACCTGATTAACTCTCAAAGGAAGAGCATTTGCAGTGCCTGAAAGGGTCAATGGAGATCCAGTCAAGGGTTTAGAGAACGGAAATTTTATTTTAGATAACGGGAAGAAGTTTTTTCTATGCAGTGCTGCATAGGAAAAATTAAAGTACACTTAGGTCCGTGGTACTAGAAATTCATGCACGCTACAAGTCTAGTCAAGCCATGTTCTAGCTAAGGTCAGAACACAGCTGCCTTCCAATCTTGGTTATAATTCCAGTGAGCGCTGCTCTACATGTACAGAACTACAAAACCCCGGTATCCATCAATACCGTGTGAACCAGTGCCTAACCATAGAAGAGCGATTCACTCATCAATAGCCGCAGATAACAAGTTGAATTGCAACGCAGTCGTACAAAACTCAGTCAGCATATCATAACCACACAATGCTTGACCTTGATGCGAAGTACTATAAGAGAATTGTGGCGTGGAATTGTGGTCATTCTTATCAAGCTTTGGAAAATAAGCGTCAAGGTTTGAGTTTGCAGTAGTACTAAGAGAAATCTGGAGTGGAATTCTGGTCACTCTTTGACACTCAACACTATAGACTTTCTTCTATTACGTCAGGAAAGCCCCTGAAAAGGATGACATGAAGAAAGGTGTGAAGCCATTTCATGAGGATCACCGTTCTTCACCCTCTCAGTATGGTTCTTCTCATTGCTCTTGGTTGCCATTTTTCAGTCTGTAACTCAGTTTGGTGTGGTCCGGTGGTGCTCTTCCCTGGAGATCTCCCTCCATTATCCGGACATTTTTCAAAAGTCCTCAAAGATTGTTGGTCGACAATAACGTTTGGAGCCACTTAATTTGGAACTATGGAATAAAGAGGCAACACATCAGTTAGTATATGGTAGTCATCAGCATCATTAGGGAAAGGATAAAGTCTATATCTTATTCCCTCAAAGTATAGCTAATGTCTGAATAACCCACTAAATTATTTTTTGGTTCAGTTTAACCCTAAAATAGTGTAATTTGGTTCATTTTACTTCCTAATATAATTTATCTTTTTTGTTTCTTCACACGTAAGTGAAGTCTTAGGGTAAAATTTTATAGGGTGCTAAAACACATTGTAACATATGTTAGAAAAATGCATCATTGTTTTGATAGAGATTGAAATTTAATAGTATATTGATATGGTTTACAAAAATGTATGAAAAATATTGACAAAAATTCAAAAAATATAATCTTGGACATGCAATGTGATACCAACTACCATCCCATAAAATTTTAACTTAATATTCGACTTGTACATGGAGTAACAAAAAAGATAAGTTCAATTAAGGGATAAATTAAACTAAATAAACTGTTTTTACGGGTAAATTGAACCAAACGATAGTTCAGGGGTTATCCAGACTTTGGCTATACTTGAGTGGAATAATTTGGATTCTCCTTAGCGGAAATTGGACTAACTTTTTGCAGTAATCGTATCTAGTCTAGTCCATTTGTAGAACTTTTTGCACTCTTATAACAAACAATTACTACACATGATACACCCTGTCGAGAACTATAAGAAAATTGGTCCGGTAAAAAATATGAGGATTACATGTGAATGACGAAGACTGGGCATATGGGACCTGCGAGGGGGCTTCTATAGGTCAACTGAAGGACGAGGTGCAGCTCGAAATTATTACCAGAGCTTCAAGAATGAAAACCAGTGCAAAATACAAGTCCAGAAATGTCGATTGCTCCTTGGGACTGTATATATGGTGCACTTTGCACTCAAATCGATTGATTGGGTCCAGCCGCCTTCACGGAAATGTTGTTCAATGTCACATCATCAGATCATCTACTCCACAATAATAATGCCTCCGTAGTGATACTGAACGTATGCAAACCATGAAGATACGGCTACTGATGATTTTATCTACTGTCATTCTGCCATGCACGACACGTCGGGAAATTGAAGGTTCTTCTGATTCTATTATCACCAGCATGAAGCCAGGTGACCTTGTGGTAACGGAATTGATTACCGCGCGACAAACGGCGTGTCCGTCGGTTGCCTTCTTCTATTTCCTTTTCTCCCTTGTCAAATTTAAGATTCTGTACATTGTGTTCACCGTTCACGTCGTCCTCGAACAATTTTTTTTCTAGTATTGTGGATGCCAAAGAAGCTTTTGAAAGTTACACATGGTTACCGTTTGCCAAAGATAGATACCTGTCCGGGATGCTAATGAATTATCACTAAATTGAGAAAACATTACTTGTCACTATCATTATAAAAAAGCCTAAAGTTACCCTTGTATATCAATAGTTCTTAACTTTTATCTAGTGTCACGGAGGTCCTCAAACTATTAAAACACATATCTAGGCCCCTGAACTTACCAAGTACAGGTCCAGATGCTCTAGTAGCAGCATGTAATCATCTATATGTTGCACTAATGAAGCATAAAAAGGCGTAACCTCATGGTTAATCAATACAAACATAACCTCACATATGAAGTGGGACTGAGGGAGGAGATATGTACGATGTGACATACCAAGTTGAATTTACATGATACTCAGGATAATTTGGACCTCGGGCGGCGCATATATATCATTTGTTTGAGAACCTAGATCTGCATTATTTTAATAGGCCAGGAACCTAGATGATTCCTTAGGTTAAGGGTTGTTGGTGTATTTCACTCATATTTAATTTAAACTATCCACCGTTAGTCTTATGTAAATATGGCTAAAAATACTTATGTATAAATTTATACATCACCCAATATTGCTATTACATGAAAAAACAACTGATAAAAAATAACAGTAACATGGAAGGATAACTATAAAATATAAGAATTGCTTTTTTCTTTAAAGACACCCAAGACAATACTAGTTAAATTGTTGCTACTAGTCTCACAAATGCCTGGACCATAAGCTAGTAATGTGAACGAGGTGAATTATTAAGTAAACAAAATGCTAATATGTTTTTAGGACAGAGAGGATCTTCTTTTATGTTTTGATTTGAGTGATGCCATGGATGCATACACACTACCACTTTCTATCGATGCATACCGTGTTCATACACATAAGCCTAACACCGTACCGTATCACACGCTTATGAGTAAAACTTAAAAAAAATGTGCTCTTACGTCTATAAGCCTAACACCGTACCGTATCACACACGTAAGCTAAGAACCACCACTTTGATTATATTTATGTATTGCATTAACCTAAAATGTATATATTATTGTGAAAAATATGTGGCGAGGTTTGAAAGTTCTGCAATATCTTTATTAACAAATATTACCGCACCAGGATTGTAGCATGACTGAGGTTTGAACTATACTAGTTTCATTGCATGGGATGAGCAGGATGAAGGGTGTGTTCGTTTCCTGGGGTCTAAATTTTATAGCTGTCACATCAAAAAGAATCTTACTATTCAAGAGTACTAAATAAAGTCAATTATAAAATAAATTACAGATCCCTAGACTAATTTACGAGGCGAATCTAATGACGTTAATTAAATCATGATTAGAAGACGGTTACTTGTAGCATCACTTTGGCAAAATCTAAATTAATTAAGCTCATTAGATTCATCTCGAAAATTAGAACCAATCTGTCAATAGGGTTTTATCATTAAATTGATCGAAATATTTATAAATAGTAAGATTCTCTTTAATGTGACAGATGCTTAAATTTTAGAGGACAGGAAAGCCAGCTGCCACGGAAAGACTTTGTCACCGCATCGATGATGGACTGCTCTTTTTGTTTTTTTGCGACTCCATGATGGATTGGTCACCACACCACCAGATGCTCGATCGAGGTTCCCTCAAAATTTTTGAGAACATATTTTGCGTGTCACGGTGCACAATGTGGTCAAACTCGATCGAGGTTCCCTCAAAATTTTTGAGAACATATTTTGCCTGTCACGGTGCACAATGTGGTCAAACAATTTACATCGAGAAGAAGACGGTTTCAATTTTTTAAAAATGACAGAAACACACGTATTAGCATTTTTACATGAGTTTTCATATTTAGATGCACCGTATGTTGAAAAGCTTTATTTTTAGTTGTAATAATGTATTTTTCAAGAAATACAACAAAAGCATATATAATCATATACACGTACGAGCACTCAAACATTGGCAAAACCACATTGTCCCTAGGTGGTACAGATGCACCCACACTCAGAGGAAGAACCAATTATAACTCTTAATTTTTCACCATTTATGCACCCCCCATAAACAAAATTAATGCACCCATGAAGCTAAAAGTTCAGACAAATGGCAAACAATAAGGCAATTCAACACCCCCACCATCTCGCTCTAGCTTCATCGCTGCACTCACCTCAACAAACACAAAGCAGACCCTACTTCAACAAAAGACTCAAAAGACGAACGATCAAACATAATGAAAAAAGTCAACGACGTCAACAATTTAAGAACGGAGGATATACAAGAAATCTCTTCCTAGCTCAACTATTATGACCATATTTTGTACTATCTTAAAAACAGTTTTGACAGCATACTAATACTAGCTGTCCCGAGAAAACGACCTCTCGTCCATTTTGGTGAACAAACTGTTCCGACATTGAAAATACCAACTTGTGCTCTAGATAAGAACGCATGCTACCGTCTATGTCTGTTGGAAAATGAAAGGAGCGTCTAAGATGTTAAACAACTATTAGGCCTCGTCCGTAACGTGAAAATAGGACCTAAACATAGAAAATACAAATTGTAAATCAAAATTTTAGGATTGGCTGGCAGTAATGTAGTGTAGCCAGGCAGATACGGAGGAGGGAGCAGGAGATTCGGGAAAATAAAGTGGTAGTAGTAGTAATTAAGTGAGTGAAAGTTGTGTTTGCCGCCAGTGGCCTGCGCGCCCTATCCATCTTCCGCGTGGAGCAAATTTTTATTCTCTCTTCCCCCTCCTCCCACAGCAGCAGCAGCAGCCTTTGGCTCCCTCCCTCCCCCTCCTCCACATCCATCCCCCCACCACGCCGCCGCCCGCCTCTCCACGCTCGCATCCAACATTCCTGCGCCTAGAACCCTAATCCCGAGGCTTCCCGATAAGCCGCGCGCAGAGGCCCAGGCCGGCCGGCCGCTGCCTGCCATGTCCGTCCCCGGCGTCGCATCCCCCGCCGCCGACCGCTTCTACTGCCCCCGCCCCGCCGCCACCTGCTCAATAAACAGAAGCAGCAGCAGGACCCCTCTGCGCCGGTGGACGCGGCTCCCGAGCAGCCAGAGCTCCGGCGGGACACTCCCCTCGCCGCCGCCGGCCGCCGCGACCAACCTCGAGAGCTTCATCGCCTACACTGCCGTCCGCGTGCCCGCGCGGTGCCTCCCGCTGGTGCGTTCATCCCTCCAACGAGCGCCTGCTCCTGCGGCGCTCGCCGCCCGCCGGTGATGCTGACGACTGACGGATTCTGTTCGATTTTTTTACTTGTGAGATTGCAGACCAGCGTGCGTGGGACGGGGACGGGCGCGTTCTACTACGACCTCGCGGATCTGTGGGAGGCCTTCGTGGAGTGGAGTGCGTACGGCGCCGGCGTGCCGCTGGTGCTCAACGGCACGGACGGAGTCGTGCAGTACTACGTGCCGTTCCTCTCGGCCATTCAGCTCTACGGGGCCCCGCCGTCAGGCAAGAGGTATAGCAACTTCCTTGTTTATTTGAATTCAATGACGATGTTGCCAACTTGTCAGAGGTCAGGGTCTGCCTGCCGTCAGGATGATATTACTCTATCTTTTACATTCATTTTGATTGATGTCATGTTCTCTGAGATTATTCACACCTTTAAAACGAAGATTTCCTTAAGTATTTTGTGGCTGCCTGTGGCGAAAGGTGCTTTCATAGGTTGACATTGTAGACACTGACTTTCTCCGTTCAGTCATTCTCTGAATATGTCAGGCCTGTCATATTTGTGTCCCCCCCCCCTCTTTTTTGGCTGATCGTATTGTTATTCTTGGAAATACTGAACTCAGCTTCTTCTACAGCACTAGTCATTGTAAACATGAATGCTATGTTTTTCTTTGAATTAGGGAAAAGAGCTGATGTGCACATCTTGACGGCTAATGAGTCTCGTATGAATGATGTAGTTGACAAATTGCCACTTTAAAAGTTGAATTCATCCAACAATTCTCATACTAGCAATGTTGCACGAGCTTCGGTCTCTTGGTCTTGTGTTGTAGAGGACTGGTGAACGCATATTTCATGACTAGGCTAGTCAAGTTGCTCTTCCTGAAACAACTAGTGATCCTTCCCTGGTTTCTCACGGTATGTTGGCATGCATGCTAATTTTTAAGTGCCCGGTATTGGTACCTCTGGGCATGCTTTGTAGTTGATTTCAAAAACAAGCCTGAACAGTTTTTGAATTATACATGTTAGGCTTGATTATGCATCTGAATGCGCCTTCTGTTGAAAAATGTACATTTCTTTTTTTTCCAACAAAGATGCTCTCATAGTTTCATCGCTTGACGTTCCGCCTCTTGATCTTGCTGGTTATATGAAAGCATAGTAGTGCTACTCGGTTTGTGAAGAAGTACTTCCAAAAGACAAGATGACTCTGTTCCTGCAAATTCCGCCTGCCTGCGTTGTTTTGAGGCTGTAGTTATTGCATACACTGAAAGTATTTAATTTCTACAATGCTCATTCCATATTACGTACAACAGCATGTGATACTATCACACTAGCTTTAAGATTGAGTATTCTATGGATATTTCCAGTTTAAAGCAGTCTAAATATGTTTTGGGTTTTCTGTAGTTAGACTTGGTAACTTAATTGTATGTTTTTTTTGTTGTACTGCGTATTTCCATTCTCTTCTGAAGAAAACCATATGTTAATTTCATGCAAAAATGACTTGTTTAAAATACCAGACTTTTTAGTGAACTGATCAGGGTCCCCGATCAGTTCCTTCATATAACCATGGAGCAGTCACTTCCTGACTAGAGTTGAGCAATCTGCTTCCTGTTCAAGTTGCCTAATACCGCTGTCTGTAGCTATTTTGACCAAGTCCCTGATACCAGAGTTTCAGCAGTGAGTATGTCTGGCAAAGCTCCAGATCAGCACAATGAAGCAGCCGTGGAGAAGCTGCTCCTGCACCTCTAAGAATTGCTTCCACCTTGCATAACATCCCCATGAGAAGCATCAAAATTATTAATTCCAACATTTCTGAAGCATATATTCTACTATATTGACTTCATTTCTTTTGTTGTTTTCCTTTTGTTTTTACAAGTAACACTACATGACATTGGCTTGCGCCATTGATTCAAAATAATAGGCTGCCAGTATTGTTAAAACCAAGAAAGCTACACAGTTGATCCTGTTTTCAGTTACAGATAGCCTAGATTTCAGCTTGGGTGATAAGTCCTTAAATGAGTTTTAGTTTCGCTGAACCTTAAATGTTTCAAAATTCATGAAGCGTGCTTTTCCCTAAAGCCTCTGGCTTGTTATTTTGATTTTAGTGTGGGAATGTTTAAGGTTGTTTATAGATTTATAGAAAAAACTAAATAAAAGAAACTATTTTGTACCCATAATCAAAGAAACTAGTTAGTTCAGATCAAAATAAAAGAAACCAGTTTCGAGTGATTTCTTTTGTTTATATATCAGTCAAGTGGAGATAACATAGAAATATTATGCTATTCCTTTTGCACTACATAGGATGTCATTGTTGTTATGTTATTTTCTAGCCAATGTTCACTTTTTGACGATGATCTTTGGTTGTACCTTTTATTTTCAGCTGCAGACAACTTGGTGAAGACAGTGATGGTGACAGTGCTCCAGACACAAGCAGTGAGAGTGACAATGAAAGTTCCTTCGTTTTAACAACCCGGTGTTCAGCAGACAATATTTGCAGCCATGAAGAAGGTTTTACCAGTGATGACAGTGAGTCCGGCAACCAGTTGCCCCCTGTTTTCCAATACATGGAACATGATGCACCATATGGAAGACAACCATTAGCAGATATGGTATGTGTGCTGTGGTTCTTAATTCTTGCCCAACCAAATATTGCATTGCTAATTTCGATTGTTGGCAGCATCAATGATGGTTTTCTCTGACTTAATACCTACAGATATCAGTATTTGCAAGCAAGTTTCCTGATTTGAAGACATATAGAAGCTGTGATCTTCTGCCATCTAGTTGGATTTCTGTAGCCTGGTACTTCATTCTACTTATTTAGTTGTTAGATTCATTTCCTACAGGTTTATCTTATGTAATGGATCTTGAGCGCAGGTATCCCATCTACCGGATACCAACAGGACCTACATTGCAAGATCTGGATGCTTGCTTTTTAACATTTCATTCGCTGTCAACGCCACCTGACGGTAAGAATTCTTCCCTCATTTCAGTTCAAAACACTATAGACTTTCTATGTGTATTATAAATGCATTCACTGCCATGTTTGAAATAGGTAACTAGTTATGTATTCATAGAAAAGGTAAATCTGATGAATTATGATTCTGGAATACTTCACTAACTGATATGTAACATTGGGCAGGTATGTTAACTGGGCTCTCTGAGACAAATGCAGACTTCCATAATAATAAAATTGCTGATGTTCCTGGCAAGATCACACTACCTCTGATCGGTTTAGCTTCTTACAAATTAAATGGTTCGATGTGGATGTCGAATCAGCATCATGAGCAGCAGCTAACTACATCGCTTTTGAAAGCTGCTGATGATTGGCTTTGCCAGCGGCAAGTAGATCACCCAGATTACCGCTTCTTCCTCTCGCACTGATATGCTTCTCTATGCAAACACCTACATTTTGCTGAATACCACAGCTCGATGCCCACTAGTCAATCTATAAACTTGCAGTATAGCTATGCAGTCTACTTCAAGCACAGCTACTGGTATGCTTTTGATATTAAGGGCTTCATTTATGTTATAGTCCTACTTAGGCCAGGATTAGTTGGTGATTGTTTTGAGTTGTGGTATCTAGGAACTAGTTAGACATAGATCCCTTGAATCATTTCCAGTAGCAAATAAAGTGCTTCAGGGGTTGGTGTGCAGCTGAGCAGAGCTAGATTGGTTGTCGTAGGACTCATGTACATGGGTTTGCTTCAGAGGTGGCTTCTAGATATAGTGATGATGGCGATAAAATGTTTTCCTTTTTGGCATGATGTACATTGTGGCATCTTTAATAACCCTCACTGGTTATGATATATTGTAACCTATATTTTACGAGTGTCAGGCTATAATGATATACTTGTATTAGTATGATATCTTATACTGGTTCTCTGCCTGTTGCTTGGAAAATGCTGCCTGAGGTTCAAAACTCTGACCCTTCTCCACGATGTTCTGGTTACATGAACTACACTATGGTTCTCGATGCCAGCCGATGAGGCGCTTGCTGAATGCTGACTTACTGCAATCCGGCAATATGTATAATTCCCCGTGGTGCTCGGTGGCGCCACAAAAAAAAAAAAAAAAAAGGTTTCCAACCTATGAAGTGACAGTTCGATATCTTTTGTGTAGAACTTGGATTAAGACATATACGCCCTTACTTTACAAGCCCGTGAGAAGCGGGAGCAGCCTACGATATTGCAGGACTATATTGGGCCGTTACTGAACAACGGATTCGACGATATGATCTACACTCAGACTCCCCGTGAAGACAGACCAGACTGCAAAGTACAGTACACACCAAACCAAAAGACCGGGACAGGTAGGGACTAAAACAACAATTCAAACACAAAACACCAAGACAGCGCAGTGTAGCTCTACTGGTCCGTTCACGTTTACTTGGCGCCGAGCGGATCTGTTTCAGGGACGGGCACCAGAAGCTTCTCCATTGCCGGTGGTGTTGAGATGGCTCAGAGCAACCGGACTCTCGCTTGTCGTCGGCGGGTGGCGATGGTGCGGGCTAGAGCTCCTACAGAACGTGGTATGTTTCTCACAGACGGCACTGACACTGCTGACGACGTCTAGGGCCTTGCCGGCCGATGGTAGGTTCCCGTCGCCAGTGGAAGGGCTGGGACCGGGTTTGGTGGGTGCTGTATACAGGACACGGACGCCAGGGGCATTGCCGGAGCCAGCCGGAGCATGCCGCGCAAAACCTTGCCCAGCGAGGAGATGCGCGGTGACCAGGAGGGCGGCGAGGAGTGCTCCGGTGATGGATCCTGCTGCCATGGCTGGTCGTCGATCAAGTGCTAGCTTGTTGCGTGTAATGAGGTTTGTGACTTGTGAGAGAGTTCAGGAGAGGGTTTAGCCGTTTAGGTGTTTGGTGTTGAGGCTTTAGAGGAGGACGAGGTGGCTTCGTTCTCTAATCTAACATGTATCGAGGTCTTTATATAGGCGAGTTTAGCAGGCGTCGCTGCAAAACGGCGGGGCATGGGCAGTCTTGAACCATAAGATTGTTCAAAGTTTCTTTAAAAGAAAAAGAAAGAAAGAAAGAAAGGTTGTGCAAACGTCACAAGTGCAGTGGGAATCACTAACATTGTGCTGCCAGCATTGTCTCTGAATTTAGCGTTTATACGGGAAATGGGAATGGCGGCGATGCCTCTGATGCGTGTTGAAGTGATTAGGGTGGCCACAATCTGTACCTGTCAATTTTCATCCAAATTAGGCACATATGCAGGTTTTTTTTACCAAATGAAGTAATATTTTCATTAAGTAGATTACTCAAACAACAATTTTTTGACACATGAAATAAACTTCCACTAACTCGAAACCGATCTAAAATCGCCGGCTGAGCAATTACATGAACCGAAACTGTTTTCACCCTATACCCTTATGAGTTACTGCATTACAGGATATTGGAGAGTAGTACATCACCTTGACATCCATAAAATTGATTGCTACCTTGCTAGTAGGAATTTTACGTCTCTGAAAAGAGCCACCACCCGCTGCAGCATCATATGAGTCATTCGGCAGTGCCATTTTCAGAACAGAGCAGTCCATCTCCTTCTATCCTCTACATTCGTTCCTTGTTCAGCTGTCAATAACACAGCGTGTAAACAGGCCTGAGCTTCGGTATGAAGCACCTCTGCAACAGCTTTGATATGGCCTGACCCAACCAAATAGGATCTCCCTCACTATCTCGTATTATAGCTTCATGAGGTGTTGGCAATGCAGATCTCTGCATACCATGGATGGAGATTTATCAATCGAATTTGCTCTTAATAATGCTCCTTATAAAACTATATGTGTGTTTTATCATTTGTGGTTTTACAATTGATGTGACAGCCAGATGTGTTGCGCTCTGTAAGTGGATGTCCCTAACCTCCTGGTGAGGCCAAAGCCAGGTACTTATTCCCTATTATCTAAAAAAAATGTAAACGGGTTGGGTTTTTTTTTCATTTCTGTACTTGTTGCACCTGCTTTTCTGATGATTTACCAAAAAAATCCCTTGAATAGCTTAGACAAAACAAATTACCCTCTCCAATGGATGTCAGGCGTGTCGAACTGTTGTTTTCTCGTTTCTCTTGTTTGCATGCATGAAAGAACCCTTGGACATCTAAATGTAATGATTTTGTAGTGCTTTGCCCCCTTTATTCTTGCTGTTTCATGCACTTTTCTCATTTCCAGAAAATCTAGTCCTTCAGTTCCAGTTTGAGGATACAAAATATCAGTGGTATTTTTTCAGCATCATACGTACACGAGAATATATATGTAATGATTGATGCAAGTTTAAGTTACGTGGAAAAAGAAACGAATATTGTTTTTATCACAGCTACTGTCAGAGATGCACCTCATAGATGGCTCCTATAAGTACAAAAGTTTCACATCTCAGTTGTGCCCAACTGGTCGAATAATTGTACCTGTTATGTGCTATAAGGCACTGTTATGAAAATTACGGGGGTGCCTTTCGACGAGTTAAGCCAGTGATCCAACTTTACCTATAAGCTTTACAAAAGAGTGTGTCATGTAAGTGTTAACAAAACGTTGCATATTATATTATTGGTTCTTCCTTTTTGCAGCTGCGTCGATACCATTAGATATTGCGTCACTTTTCACATGTCTGAAATCATGACAAAGCAACAGAAAATATAAATTTATTCCTTAATTTTTTATGTAGCTATTAATTTCTGATCTCTCTTTTTTCGATGACAAAGCAATAGAAAATATAAATTTATTCCTTATTTTTTTATGTAGCTATTAATTTCTGATCTCTTTTTTCGGTGAGATAGCTACCACAAGTGTAGCATTATTTTTTAGAATAGAAGTATAGTAGTTATTTGCAATATGCTATTATGAGATGAAAATTATGTTCCATTTTCCCATAATTAACAGCTTTTGCGAACTGATCAATTTATAGCTACTTTATTAGTGTCTCTAGTAGTAGAGAGGGGATGAACATCAAGCTCGAAGTGAGGGAAAACAAGATATATATATACCACTTTTGTGGAAAAATAAATCATGTTTAAAGTATATCTACTGATAAACCAATTGATATAAAATAGATAATATACTCTTAAATTTTTTTAATGAGACGAATGGTCAAGCGTGATGTTTAAAAAGTAAAAAAAGAATACTTATATTTTAGAACGAAGGTAGTATTGTTAACCTATATTTCACGAGTGTGAGATTACATGTGCTAATTTGATAGATTCATGCTGCCACTTTATTCCTGTGCTCTGCCTTTGTGAGAAATCTATTGTTGTGAATGTCTCAAGCTCTGGAGGGAAATACATTGGTTGGATTTCGTTAAAAATTGGAGTGGAAGACATGTTTTTTTGTTCTTTATTAAAAAACTGAAGTGACACCATCCCCATTCGAACTACCTTTCTTGTGTTAACGTTATCATTTTGCAAATGCTGGGTCTAAAACTAAACCACACTCTGGGTCTGATGCCATCACTGGTAGGCGTCTCTCCATGTTAACATGATGTGTGCTGATTTAAAACTAAAAGATCAGAGCAAGTTGCATTGATGTCCATAGCGATTCAATCATTTGAAGATCATCGACTTGCTGTGTTCGTTCTAAAAACCAGGTATAGTTTTGCAGATTTCAGCTTTGCCGGTCTGGGTTCATAAATCATAAAAAACATTTCCAAAATACCAAGTATCATTTGATGTATCTTTAATTGTGACCACACACATTAGTGTATTACAATATTCGATTTTAGACATAATTAAACAAGGGACTTCTACGGAAATCACACGCTCTCCCAGAGATAGAATACAAATTACCAGACTGCAAATCACACCGAGCGCACGAAATAAAATAACACATGACAAAACATGAACACAGCACAGTGGGGCTCTACTACGCACGCACTTGGCATCCAGGGGATCAATTTCTTTCAGGTGCGGCCACCTGAAACCTCCCCATCATCGGTGGAGTTGAGCAGGTTCACATGACGTGGTTTGTCATCCGCCAATATTGGGTTGTGATACGAGCTTCTGCAGGATGCAGTACAGTTCTCTGTCAGTGTACTGACGCCATGGGTACCATTGAAAGCACCATCTAGGACCTCGCCGGTAGACAGTTGCTTCTTGTGGCCGTTGGAAGGGCTGGGACCTGGGGTTGTGGGTGCAGCGTATAGCTGAACATGAACTCGAGGGGCACTGCCGGAGAGGGCTGGAGCGTGTCGCGCAAAAGCTTCTCCGGCTAAGAGATGGACGGCCATGAGGGCGGTGATGAGTGCTCCGGTGAAGGATCCTGCCATGGCGCTTGTCTAGTGCGTGCCTGTTGTGTAGTGTGTGGTTATGATTTTGTGGACAACAGGGCAGATAAGGCTTTTTGCTGATGTCTCAGAGGACGTGATGGCCAGCCAACGGCCATTTATATAGGCAAGCTTGGTCTAGCAAGTGCCACTGTAGACGAGGAGTTGCATGAGGCTTTAAACGGTAGTGGAGAGGGAATCGTACGTGTTTCACCATGACACCATCATGTTTCCTGCAGAATATTTCAAGTTTGAGGCTGTCACTTTCACAACACCGGAAAAGAGAAAAGGCTCCATTCCGACTGTATTCAGGAAGGGGATATTTCGTTCCAAGCCAATTTTGCACTGTATATCATGCATTCATCCGATTTTGGGGCAGCTTTGTACTCCCTTTCTCCCTTCTGTTCTACTCTTTCATGCACTGCCCTTGATTTTTTATGTTTGGTACAAAATATCTAGAGTGCTTCAATTCCACATTGGCGGCAACAAAAAAATTGAGTTATACTTGTTCAGCATCGTACGTACAAGAGAATATATCTGTAATCATTTGTAATTGGTTAGATTTGATTCGGAAAAGAAGCCAAGATTGTTTATCTGACCAGAGTGTTATCGTTTCAGCAAATGGGTGCTTCTTTTCAGGAAAAAGAGAATCAACGAACGCATTTGGATCAAGACATCAGTTATGCCCAATCTAGCTGAATACGGTTCCTTTTGGCGTTGCCATGCCTTTTACAAATGTGATTATTTATTATTTTCTTGTTTTTTATTTTGCTAGAGAGAATCCTTTATGATCTGTTAGTATTGAAATCGTATTAAGTGAAAACAATCCTGTACAGAGCTAATTAAGTGCACTACGAGGTACTATGAACCATGCATAGAGACCACACGATACCATCATGTGAACAAACACATGGTATTCTCTTCTATCCATCTTTTTATAGCTAGTTTTACGTTTGTCCAAGTCAAATTTCTTTTACCTTTGACCATTCAGGGGCAAAGCTAGGTACCAGGGAAAAATATGTAATACAATGATTAGATCCTAATTTTCATGGGCACCGCCTAAACTCACTTATGTGCACTCTGTGAAATCCGAGTGTTATCTTTGCCACTATCACCATTGATAGCAAGAAATTTACAAAGATTCACAGCCTAAGAATGATATTACTAGCTAGATTGGTCCTTAAACTAATTAACTATACTGGTATTTACTCTTGTATGCTAAACTTTGTTTATGAATGCTTTGCTACTGACTATCGAAGTTAAAAGAAGCTTAACTTAAATATAAACTTAAAATTAGTTATTACGAGAAAGGGAGTGATAGATTTACTGATTTCGAAACTAAAAACTATTTCGTGCATATGAGAATAGCTAGCTAACCATTCCGACTAGGTTCAACTAATTGGTTCATTTTCTACACCACTAGTATGATTTTGCTACAGTTAGTATGTGTATATAGCGTCCAATTCAAACTATGTCATTATGAGATCATACTAAATAAACGTAACTTTATACCTACCATGGTAAAATCCTCGTAATCCCTTATTTTCCACTGTTCTCATGAAACAACCTACCCCTTACAAACAATTAACAGTGTGTCTAAGGTTTATTGGGAGGAATACACTATAAACACAATCATTTTGTTGAGACTAATCACAACCGTTCAATTAATGCATCTATTAACTTAAGGAGTCTTGCATGAAACAAAAGTCATTGGATGCCCAGGTTTTAGGAGGGAACCTTAGATGAAATGTGTTTATAGGCTACAAACACTTGCTTCTTTTTCCCTTTCAGAAAAGATAACCCTCACTTCATTATTAAATTATTTTATTATTCTTGACAGATATGTGCAAGGGCCCACATGACCATCCCAAACTGCAATGGCATTTTGTTATTGGAGAACACCACTTGCACTTTCTTATATCTTCCATCTGATCTCTGAAAACCTAATTTAATTCGTACGATGAAGCATATATAGTCTAGCCTCCAAGGTATAAAAGGAAAAGCAATTCCTTTTGTCTTAAATGCTTGACTTAACCAGTAGATACTTTCACAAAAAGTGAGAAAAAGAAAACTAATCCATTCCTGGAGAAAGAACGATCACGACTTATGGATTTGTTTATTATAATGATCTAACGAAAGCAAAGTCCCTAACTCCAATCCGGGAGAGGCGAGTAAAAGTTACACTAGGTTGTTTGTATTCGTGGAAATGTTTCTTTTGATTTTTACATACTAACTTTTATAGGAGTTTTTCAGTCCACAATACTGGTTAGTAGTTTTGAAAAACTATTGGGCAATAGTTTAAGGTATTTTGTAATTTTACCAATAATTAATGGATTTATATTTTTTATAAAATATAATTTTCATATATGAATCATAAATTTATTGTAAGAATAATAATGAACACATTATTAAAATAAAAAATTAATTAGATTGCTGATTTTTGTTTATATTATCACAAAAATAAAAATTAATCATGATAAATCTATGTCTTTGACGATACTACTCTTAATATGGTAAAATGTTGGCCAGTAGTTATATATTTCCGATATCAAAACTATACCGTTGGATCAATTGGAAAACTACTGTCAAGTATTGTGGATTAAAAAATTCCTTTAACTTTTACTATGGAACACAACAATAGATGAAATCTATGTGTTGCTTCAAGGTAGGAAACTGAGTTTGGGTACTCTGTTTGAATTATTCTCAGAAATTTCAGCACAAAAAAAATATTTTTCTTCTTTATTTTTGTAGGACGCATTGTTTGATCTATAATGACAAAATTATAACAACACAGATGCAGGTTCCAAATGCCCACATCATTTTCCTCTCGGATTGCTTATGGTCTGGTACTAAATTGTTGCAGCAAAGTACTAGTAGTCTATAGTGAATAAATAATTAATTAGTACAAGTAATCTATATACATTGTGTAACTAGTCTATAGTTGAAGAGTGCAGCTTTTTTGCACACATTATCAGGTGCACACACCCTCGTCGTCGCTGTTGGATGTGAGTTCATATTTAATATTCGTGTATCATCTCACTAACAATAACTGTAATACCCCCTAGCACCGTAACATGCAGGTGATAATCTTTGTTGTCATTTTGTGTAGACACCAAACAATAAGTGTATACCGTGTGGTTCTACCCTCTTGATTGCTATGACAGTAGTTAATGATCTGAGTCGCGATTTAAAATGTGCTTGCCCCAATTTCAAAAGTCTGAACTGCGTAGTTAAGATGTCGCGATATGCACGCAGCTTTGCCTATTTAAGCAACCAAGAAGATCCTTCATCGCTCAAGGTGTCGAGCCATATAAATTAAGACCCACCCGTTCATGGTTCATTAGCGAAGTCTCATAGAGTTGATAGAAAACCTGAATTGCACTAGACGATCACGTGCAGGCCATCGATTAGGAGGTTTGCTAGAAGCCTCTGGCATTTTTTTAAAGTACGGGCCAAGAGGTCCATGACTTCTTATGGTGTTGGGGGAGACAATGATGTTGGGACCAACATGCAGCGTTAAATTAGCTGCAGTACTTGTGGTGGACTAGGCCACAATAGGCCCACTTGTGGACGAAAGAGGTTTGCGAAACTTTGATGCAACAAGGCACTTATGGGTGGCCAAGCAACAAGGAATTGATGCTCGTGCTGCTGTGGTTTTCATGCTTGATTTGATTATCTCAACATGTTTATGTTAGTCATCTAATAATCCAGATAATCTGCTTGATTATCACATTAGTAATCTGTCATTGTTGTGTGGTGTATAATGTCATGTGGTGCATAAAGTATAAACACGTGTAATTATGCCACATCAGTAACGTGGAACCACCTCTTATCTAGCAAGTAATCAGTCATTGTTGCGGTTTGCCTATCAGTCACTGTTGTGTGTCCATGTTCTGCAGAAAAGTTGTTATGATATATTTCCAATCGCTATACGTGTGATAAAAAGTACTAATTATTTCCAAGCAAAAAGAAGATTAGAAAAAGGGGCGGGAATACTGCCATTCATTAAGAAGAGAAAATTTATAAAGGGATTAGAACTGACATTATACACACAACAATGACGGATATAAAGTATAAACACGTGTAATTGTTAGAAAACACAATGTAGAGAAAGAAGAGAAAGTTAGATGTAAAGCAAAAGACTAGCCTCCTGAAAATCCTTGTTGAATGCTAATTGTATATATGTTGATTTCATTCTTTAGCAGCTCAAATACAGTTCTTTCCTTCCAGATCTGCCGCCAAGTTGCGAATAGAATTCCTAGCTGCCTTCTCTTCTCTCGTTTGGACCCATTTTGAATAAGCCGACAGTTGAAAATGTTGAGCTACCTTATTCCAAAGGGCTTCTGTGAAGTTGCATTATGTAAGCAAGTGTGCGGAGGTCTCATTTATACAGAAGCACAAGGAGCAGTCTGCCGTCAGCAATTGTTCTATTTGATCATGTTGTCCGATGTTAGGGTCCTGTTGTGTAGAAGCTAGACAAAGAATTTACATTTAAGTTTTGTGTGTGCTTTTCAGATTTGAGTTGAAAAAGTATGTAGCATGATTTTGAGACCGAATAAAATCATGCTTTACTTCTTGTTATTAGTTGTTAAATTTCTTCTCATTTGCTGAGTATATAGGTAAATGGACATATAAGTTCATCATAAGTAAAAGTAAACAAGCTACAACTGGCTATAATGACTCAATTACAGTTTATATACACAAAAGTCGGCTTTCGAGGGTGGGTCTAGTGCATTACAAGTGCAAGGAACATTGCCATGCTACTTTGATAGTCTGGTGTATGTATGTCCTCCGTGCCTATAATTGAGACAACAAAATAACAGCTTGGACAAACCCAAGAGTCGATAGGGGTGCATTTAGTGCATTACAAGTGCAAGGAACATTGCCGTGCTATTATTTTAGCCTCGTAGTTTGGTGCATTTAATGCATTACAAGTGCAAGCAACATTGCCATGCTATTATTTTGGCCTCATAGACCGTAGTTGCACAGTGCCAAGCCATGAGTAAGCGAAATACAACTTGGACAAACATTGGATGCGTCCATAGAGTTGAGACTCTAAACACCATCTATGATCATTTACCTGTCTGTCTCTAAGTGACTTTTCACCCGATAAATGTTGAGTCTCATCACTTCATTATCCGCGGAATCCACGCAGGAGTTGCATATGTCGATCAGAATGTTGAGGAAGCTTAGTGTTGCATCAAGGGTGCTCAAACGTGACAAAGATACAACGCAGTGAAGAAACAAACTGGACGTGAATTCTTACTTTCTGGCCCACCGAGAAAGGATATGACTTCATAAAAAGCCATATGCAGTTTAGGCGTCAACCAGATCCGACCTCGCTTTGATCGGTTGTATCGACACACCGGTGGTGACCTCTCCTGCTCGCTAACATGCGTGCGACCTCCCCGTCGTCGCCTCCTGCCTGCTCTCCCATCCTTCTTGTGACTCTAGAGTAGGTGTTCCTTCCAATCGCCACACCGAGCCCTATATATTTATGACTTCATAGCCAGTCCCCAAAAATTATGATGAATGGTTGCCTGAGCTGAGCTTCCGCGTCATGCGGCCCACACAAAGCTCTAAAACTTTATTGCCTTCATTTTGCTAGGACGGTACCCATATCCAAAACTTTATTGCACGCAGTTTGACGTTTGTAGTTGGGACAATGCACAACTGCAAGAATTAATGGTTTGCATGTTACCACGTAATCCGTAATGCATAAAGGGAAGGGGGTAAGAGCAGACGATGCTGTCACGTCATTGGTAGGGGTGGGCATTGGCCCATATGCACACCATATATATATTCATAGTTGAAAAATAGTATGAGGCACTTATATATGGATAGCGCATAAGACATAAAAAGGTAATATTCTCTCATCTTCCTCCTCTCTCTCATAAGATGAGTGGTGTATTTTATTCATGGTTGTTGAAGATAATGATTTGTTTATCCTATTCAGCCCATCACTATTTTCTTACCATTGTGAGGGTTGTTAAACAATTGATCATCTAGGCAACCGCAATGACTCTTCTAAATTTGTACATAGTTGTAGGGTTCACAACAGGGAAGTCAACAACTATGGTAAACCGCACAATGGTATGACAACTCAGGTGGGCTTGGCCAGAGTAAAAATAAATAAATAAAAATTGAAGGGCCAATGAACCGGTGTTACTGTACAAGTATTCTATTTTAATGCCTTATGGCCTCACAATAGGGCTATGGACTAGTATGATTTTGAACATTGTTGTTGCTCGTATTATACTGTTTTGAAATATACCTGCGCCTTGTTCACTCAATGTGACAATGTCCTTCAAGGCAAACTTGCCTATAAGTTCCTATAAAATGTAAATACTTCTGTGAGCACAGGAGAATGTGCCCACAAAGGTGCCACAGTTAGATCTAGAAAGGACTTAGTTGTTTTTTTGTTATATTTTCGGAGCCCTTAATAGGAAACAACGTTGTACTGATGAATTTTCAATACATGTGAATTACATTGTGATGACTCCACTGAATCTAACATTCTTGCAAAAAAAATTGTAAAATAACAGTAGTAAAGTGCCTTGATCAGGAGTAGTAGTGAAAGTGAACTGATAAGACCCCTTTGATAGATCACTGAAATCACCAACAAACATACGACCGATGGGCCAAAAGTCAACTCATGATCAATTTTTCAAGACACTGAATCACTGGTGCTCGGTACCACGGAGTTCATGCTTGAGGCAAGGCCGAGCCTTTGATGACAAGACACGGGTAAAATAGTGTTTTGTCTTCATCCTTCAGGATTTTCTTTTTAGAAAATACACAGTAGAGCGCTGATGGCCATATACAGTTGAATAGCATTGAAATTAACCCAAACAAAGCGTATGTTAAATTAAAAAAAATTAGGAAATAAATGAATAGTCGGAAAACAGTTTCAACTGGAATTGGTCGTTGTTACTTTGGATATTGTGATTGAATGACTTTTAGCTGTGATGAATTACATTCTGAGTACTAGCAGGCACGGACCAAATTAGTCTTGGGTGAAATAACCATGCCTGACAGCGCAAATCAGTGACCGAATCATGCATGTATCGGGATCGAGGACCACTAACGGACTTCAGAATTAGACACATCGATACATTCAGTGAAATTCGCAATGAACATACTTACGCGACCCGGCCGGACCGGCAGACGCACGGTGGTTCGATAACCACTATACTGAACTGAATCTTGAGGCGAACTTTTACCCGAGCGAACCATTGATGGCACATAGCTGGTTTGTTCCTCTCTCTTACTCTTATTATTATTGTCGCCAACAATTGCTTGTTGGGCGGACACTGACATACAGACGCGCTGGCATGCATCGGGATGCAGGCACTAGTTAATAATAACTTATTAATTAGGAGGTGGATCGATCATCAGCTGGTTTGCATTTGGTTGTTGGCCGGTACCTAGCTAGACATCGGCCCGGTGGTGGGCGGAGGAGGAGTTCCAGTCCCGTCCAGCGCGGCGCACGGAGACGTGGAAGGTGAGCAGTGCGGCGACGAAGGCGGCGGCCTGGTCGGGCGGGAGCGCCGCCACGACGGCGCGCAGGGTGCGCTCGCGCAGCGCGTCGGCGGAGGCGAGCAGCACGCGCAGGGCCCGGCCCACCGCGTCCACGGCCTCGTCGCCGTTGCGTGCGTCGGAGGCCTGCCTGCGCAGCGCGGCCAGCACGCGCGGGCCCGCGAGGGACTCCTGCGCCGCGGCCAGGTCGCGCTCCACGTCACGCTCGGCGGCCGACGTGGCGGCGCGCAGGGCGTCCAGCTCTGCCGAGGTGGTGGTGAGGAAGCGGAAGGCCAGGGCGGGCTTCCAGCCCCAGGCCCACAGGAAGGTGCGCTCCAGCGGGTTGAGCCAGCGCGGGTCCAGCGCCGCCACCACGTCGCGCTCCGCCAGCCGGGACTTGTGCTCGTAGTAGGCCGCCACGTGGTCCAGCGCGGCGCCCACCAGCGGGGCCACGTGGCGCGAAGGCAGCGCGGCAGTGAGCGCGGCCGCGAGCTCCTCCTCGCGCTCGGCCCAGGCGGCGTAGAAGGACGCCATGTCGTCGGAGTAGGAGGACATTGGAGGAGCTCGTTGCTTCTCCTTCTCCTTCTCCTCCTGTGGCGGCATCGGTCTTCGCGGGGCGGCCGAGGCGGCGGGGATAAATGGAGCAAGGTTGCTTGGCCTTGAAGGATCTGAAATGCGGCTTGGGTTTGCTTAGGCGCGGGGACAAACTAAAGGAGCAACGGCCGACGAGGAAGAAGAGACGTACGGAACCTTGGCTTATTGCTTAGGGAGGGAGCAGGTCGCGCGGAAGGAGACGCCAGTCAATTGACCATTTCCTATGCTGGTAATTTTGGACGGTTCCGGTGATTGTCTGACGGCAGCCGGGAGCCGGCACAATGTCTTTCTTCTCTGCTCCCGGTTGGAGGGGAGGGACAGCACAGTAAAGGAGTTTGGCGACGGCACGCCACCGAGCTCTTTGCATGGTCGGTGACCGCGTGAAGGAAGCGCTTTTCTGCTGCCGCTAGGAGGACCACAGCTGTGAGCCGACTAGGGGACAGCAGGCAGGTTTCGTTGTGAGATTTTGCTTCCCGGCGTGCGACAGTGTCTTGAGCACGTGATCAGTTGACCCTTTCCTTTTTCTTCTCTGCGTGCTACGTGGACAAGAAGATATTTCCGCCGTATAATGTCAGCAACGGCTTGTTTAGACTTTAGCGTCCTTCCGCGCAGGCGTGACTAGCAGGGGCGCAGCTAGAGCCAGCTAATATAATTATCAACTTGATTTAATGAAATTGAAGTTTTTTATTGCTACTAATCGATTTTGATAATCATTTTAGTCAAACTATTTTTGCAAATGTTGTTTATTATTTTATTGAGACACTTTAATGATAACATATTTATTTTAGTATTCATATAAAAAATTGAATAAAATGAATGATCAAAGTTAATTTGTAAAAGTGAAAATGACAATTTCAATGGAACAAAGGGACTACAGAACTACGACATAATAAATAATGGTATTAGATTTGTATGTGAAATCTCTCTTATTGTATTTTCAAATGTCTTAATTTGTTACAGCAAAAGGTTTGTATAAATAAACAAGATATTTATTGACTCTCAACTAAGATTTTGCATGTCGTTAACTAGTTATTTTTGTATGTTGTGTCAGTCACTTTATGATGTCACAATAATTCTTCACATTGTATTGCAATAGGTATATATGTGAACTACAACTTCCGCATTCGTATGAGGGAAGCTGCAATATATAGAGTGTCTGAAGAAGATCCTTTCTACTACAAGCTAATGGAGCTATCCTTGTTTGATGCATCAAATCCAATAAGAGACTCGGATGGAGAAAAGCCGCTCAAATGCTGATATTGTTCTTGATGAGGAAGCCACCGACAATGATGTTCTTATACCAGCAAAAATGGTGATTAAGGGTGATGAACCAATTGAGTTGGAGAGAATTATGGGAACAAGTGATCTAGTCTCCTGGTCGGAGCGTCATGTCGGCGATACACACATAGGCAAGTGCAAATAGAAAGCTGTGGCACGGAAAGCCGTTACAAAGAGAAAGAAAAAACTATAGAGCAAGACGTCGGATGTGACGAGTCAATCGAGGATGATAATGAAAAAAGCCCTACTTATCAAGAGTTAGATGACAGTAGCTCAGCGTTTTCATGTTTTAAGCTCACATCGAGTTTACTAAATGCACCGAGATCCCGGTCGGGATCCCGTTCCGTCCCGTCTAGACTGCCAAAATGAAGTTCGACCGAAAACCGGACCGGGATTACCGGTTTATGCGGAAACCGCCGTCCCGGTCTCGATCGGGATTACCAGGAGAAACGGGATTGTAAACCTTGGGTGCAGGAGGCGGTGGCGTGTGTCGGGCGTCGAAGTGGCGAAGGCTAGCGGCGGGCATCCGGCCCTAGCTGGTGCGATCGGGCGAGAGAGAGAGAGAGAGAGAGAGAGAGAGAGAGAGAGAGAGAGAGAGAGAGAGAGAGCTGGAGAAGGGAAGAGAATCAACAGAGGAGAGAGAGGGAAAAGAGAAAAAGAAAATAATAAATAATAAATGTGGGACCCATTGATAGATGGAGTTTTCGGGGAGGATGGGAGGAGCCCAATTCCGGAGGTTTGAAGGGGGGATTTAGGATGGCAGCTAGTTTGGGAGCCTATTTAGGAGAGATACTGGAGTTGATTTTTTTACCAAACTTTTAAAATATATGATTGGAGGGTTGTTTAGTGGGTTGCTGGAGTTGCTCCAAGAGAGTTACATAGACATTCCTCATGGGACCGACACGCGAAGGTGGAGAGCATTCCTTGTTAACTGCTCGTGCCAATATGATTACACATACCGTGCTGACTAGAGGTTTCATATGGTGCAAGAGGATTATCAGGACAACAACACGTCCTTTATTGTGGCTTCTAGTGTAGGACACGTTTGAATGTTCTAACACGGAGCTCACTCAACGACGAGCTATGCACCATGGAGGCATGCTGCGGGCAGCAGAGGCAGCGAGCCTACATAACCAGTACCGAACAAGTAAACAGATAAGCCCATTTCCTTGGGTGCATTGTGCTTGCAGTCAAAGTTAGCGTATGACTGATAAGTTTTTAGTGTGAACGAATTGATCTTCCGGATTAAATGCCACTAAGAGCAAATTCAGTGGCAGCCTACAAATGCAAGCCTCCAAAACCAATTTGCAAGTCTGAATTCAGTAAATAGAGGCCTGAAAAACATCTCAACTCTAGTGGGAATTCAACCCTCACCTCTACATTCCTATGGAGCCCATCTGTTAGTGAGCTCTCGTCGTTCTTCTTGAGCAGATCCCGTGAGCGAGATGCCCCGCCCGGCTTGCCGTTCCGCTGGACGCAACCGTCGTACAGGATCGCATCGGAAGACATTCGACGAAGCGAACGTTCATTGCACATACGTTAACAATACATCCACCATTTTCATATACATGTTTAGATACATCAGTGATATATTTTATATCTGAAGTTCAAGTTATTATTATACATAGAGTTCGAAATTCAGATTTAATAGACATGAATATAAAATGAGCGGAAGCGTAAAGATAATCTTGGCGATAGTTGCCTAAAATGTAACACATCAGCCCGTAGATGTGCCCATTCTTCTCGACAATCTCACCTGCACAAAAATGTTAGCAACAAAGTCCTGAGTATCTAATATACTCCGCAAGTCTTACCCGACAAAAGTGGTTTCTAAAACCGACTCCTAGTATGCAGGGGGCTGACCGGGCGTGCTGGAAATAGCCAAAAACAGCACCTATGCTAAGTCTAAAATTTCATGTTTTAGCCATATTAAGAGGGTTGAAACATAAACGTAAACTTAATGAGCAAGACTAGCAAACATGGTTGCAGTACAAAGATTACGTACTTCAAAATCAGCAAGTATAATATCCATATTCACTTCATTACTACGATGCGATCTGCTCGAGACAAGTGGTACTCATCACCGCGAGGGACGGCGATATATATCGATTTACACCCTGTAGGGGAAACGCAAATGCACGACATACGCATCATTTAAGAACACGTATGGCCGCCTTTCACAAGATTATCATAGATATGAGCCGGGTCCTCCCTCCGAGTGGGCATTCCACAGTGCAGCTACGTAGCGCTCGGATCCAAGGGTAATAACACACCCTCCAGTTACATCACAAACCCGTGACCAACACTTTGCACAAAGGGTGGAGATACCGTCCAACACAACGACTCTCAAGTTACATCAGTTTACCAACTCCCATACGAAGGTATGCATTTGGTACACAACTCAATACTTGCTCGCGGAGTCACAACGAATGGTCCTTAACCGACACGCACGGGGCTATGGCGAACAAGGGCCAACCTTGTCACCGCTTTCCAACACATGCACTTCCCCGTACGGTCTCCAATTTGATCATGTGAGAGGTACCAATATTTGAAACCTAAACCGAGAGGTCTCCAAACCACTCGGTGTTGCTACCGGTGACTCATTTAAGCATAGCCATTCTATCGAAAAAAGATTATACCTATCCAAAGACCATAGGCAATAGGGAACATAATGCAACTAGGGTTGCGATCAACTCCTAAATGTAAGTGCACAATACATAAACATAGACATATGTGAATTTAAACCAAAAACTAAACAAGTGGGATTATGCACCGGGGCTTGTCTTGGCTTTGCTCGAAGTTAGCACTCTCAACAATGTTTAATTCAGCGGGATCCTTCACGTGATTTCTTTCTTCGGTCGGGGTCCCTATATGGATGCAATGCATGATGTAAGTATGGTTGCATACACAGATATTTAGTTCATGGAACTTTCTCAATAATGATTTAAAATGACAATGTGTTCATGAAATGAACATGCTTATGTATGAAATATGATGCCTGCATATGAATGATAAACCATAATTACATGTCAAGGAGATAAACTTCTAATTAAAAGAAACATTGACTGTGTATCATAAAGGCACATGCTCTAGGTTGAAAATGAAACATGATTATGGGAAGTAATTTGTATAAGACTTAGCTAGTGTACTATATGGCAACATGAGCATGGCATATGATGTATTGAAGGCAAACCTAAATGAACTACCTTCCTGCCATGTACATGAAAGAGGGCATGGTAGATGATGATTATGCATGAAGTGCAAAGCTTAAAATGAATCATGCACATAATGGTATCTGGCAATACATGAGACAATGATTATGACTTAACATTCCTAAACAGGAATTCTGTGGTAGAACATCATTTGCTCATGATAGGCACCAGAAACAAATAATATGATATTTTTGTATGCATTTTTCCTAACTAAACCTTTATAGGCACATATGTGCTATCTAAGCATATAATGATAAATATGATGAAAACATGTATGAATGCACAAAAGCCATGTAACAGAGGGTACAATATGTTATGTAAAGTGCTCATGTCAATTTTCATAAATTTTACATTCTTCAAGATTTAAATATGGGTTTTAAAAGCTTAACAAGATGCCATTTCTTTTTGCATAAAACATTATTTTCTTACACAGAAACATAGGTAAAACATTTTACCTTTGCAAAGTTCATGTTTCAAGTATTCCAAAACATTTTAGTTTGCATTTTTCTCATTTTATTTTGGGAGATATGAATTTGTTTAAAGTAGCTAACAGATTTACCATTTTCTGGACTTAGGGTGTGTGAACAGTAAAAATAAAATCTGATTTCATGTGTAGCTTTGGATCTTCTATTTTCCAAGGATAGGGCTGTGATTTGAGCATAAGAGATGGTTGCAAAAGATGGATAAGGAAGTGATACAACCATGGTGAGCTAAAGTTCAAGAAAGAGCTCATCGGAGAAGCAAAAATCAACGGTGAAACTAGAAGTAGTGTTCATGCCATACCTAAAGGGAGAGCTTGAGGATAAACCAAAAACAAACCATGCAAGGGTTGGAGGGAGTCCAAGTGAAGGCTTTTGCTGCCCTTGCTCATGCCAAGGTGAACCATGGCATGGAGTTTGAAGGTGAGTAACCATGATGGTTGTTCTTGGAGAGGAGAAGGAAAGAGGAAGAAGATGAATACTTGACTTGGGCTCTTGACCAAAGAGAGAATGAGGGAGGGGAGTCTCTGGACGTGGTGCTGGCTTTGTGCTGGCTACTTTGGGTGTTCCTTGGTAGAGAAGGAAGCAAAGAGATAAGAGAGGAAGTGGGTCCTACAAGTTGGAAAAATCTGCCCACCTTACTGTTGTAGTCAAGAGAAAATCAACGAGATTTTTGTTGGGGTTGCCAATTTTTGTGGTGGTGTAAAATGCAATTTGGGACAACTTTTATATAGAACTTTTCTTGAGATGCGGCCTACAAAAATTAATAAAAATCCTACACTAGAATCTGTTTTCTGCTTTTACTGAATTTGTTGGGCTATTGAACCTTTACCAAAAATTATGGTGACATCACTAAAATTCCTATTTTTGAATACCCTTGATGATTATGCAAAAATATTTGTATGGTTATGTTAACATTTTTTTTAGTGTGTGCATAATAACCTATAGGCAATATTGAGAGCACTTGCATATGAGTTAAATATTGCAATATGGCTATATGTCATTCTATGCATATTTTAACATAGCAACTTATAGACAGCAATTAAGCAATAAAACACTTCTAAATACAATCCTCATGATGAAACATAACTTTTATTATGATTGAGCACTAGAAGCAAATATGAATTTTCATAAGCCTTTCCTACAATGCAAGGACAATGCAAAAATAGTGTACTTAAGAAAAATGTTAAAATTTATCATGACATGATAAATTGCACCAGAACCATGTGTGATATGATGAACCATGCTAAATGAAAGAGTATGTTCAAATTTTGGTTCAGTTTATTTTACAAATTTGCCTTGATTCAAGTCTGTTTCGCCTTACCATGAGGCCTACTTAAGGAGCTTAAAATTTGCATTTTTTGCTATAGAACTTGGGTGAACCAAGCAGGGTCATGTAAATTAAATTCTACAAGGATTCCAGCGAATGTTCATTTGCATCATTTGGATTTGTCTAGCAAAAGTTATGGAAATTTTAAAATGCAAAGTTGTCACGGTTCCTTAACGGATTAGCAATTTAAAGTACTTGAACCTTTCATTTTCTCCACATAAAGTACTTGGATTATGTTACTAGGCCAAAGTACACATTCTGCACTTTCCAACAAGTGCTTGGTCGAGTACTTTGGATCTACGAGATGAAAGTTACGCAATTTCTAAAATGCAATTCTGTTAAGCTTCGTGGCCGTGATAGCAAATTAAGGTTGCTAAAACTTTCATTTTCGTCATATAAATATATATGTTCATTTGACTAATTTCAAAGTACAAGTCTCAAACTTTCCAGAACATCTTGAATCGTTCAAATCCGAGCTCTAGAAATGAAGTTGTGCCATTTTTAAAATGCTTGAAGTTCACGGATTTTACACATGCCAGCGCGTTTTTCAAATTTTTCTAAGTGTTGGGCGCGCAGGGGGTCATCGGAGATGGCGGCGGTGCTCGCCGGCGTTGAGCTAGGGCTCGCCGCAAGGGCTGTGCTTGGCCGCCTGTGCGTTACTCAAGACGGTGCATCTACCGGTGGAGGTGGCGAGGCGGGAGAGTGAGCGGAGCATAGCTCGCGACGGCAATGGCGGAAGAGGCAAACTCCGGCGTGGGAGCTTGTGCTCGCCACTGCGCAAAAGAAGGGGCGGCCAAGGCTGAGAGCGTCACCTGCTCGAGGGGAAGCTCGGCACGGGGTCGAAGGAGGAGGAGGGGCCCTGGAGGTAGCAGCCCGTCGGAGGGGTGGCGGAGGCGCGGTCACCGGCGGCGAAGAAGATGGGATTTTCTTCTCGCGTCCCGGCTCGGCTGGACTCGGGAAGGCGCAGGGAGGTCCGTTAGGTTCTTGCACACCTTCCAGAGGCGGAGGCGTGACATGAGCTCACCCGAGCACCGCTCAATCGAGCTTGCCGGCGTTCATGGTGGAAACGGAGTTCCTTGCGGATTTTTGTTGATTTGTGCTCACGGAGGAGAGGAGAAGGCTGGGGGCCGGGTTTGGAGCTGCGCAGGAGCTTGGCGAAGTACTTGCGCGCGAATGAGCGAGCTGTGGGGGAGGAGAGGGGTGGCGCGTGGGGAAGACCTAGCGCGGCGGCCATGGAGGAAAAACGGCTCCGCCATGAACGGCCGTGAGCGCAGGCTTCTAGGCGAAGGAAACGGCGATGTTCGACGCGTGGTGAGGGCACGCTGAAGGACGGAGCGGCGCCTAACCGGCATGGGCGCCGGCGGTGAGCTGCCGCTGGCGAGTGGCCCCGGCCACCGTGCCGTTGTTGTTCTAGAAAGTTCCCTCTTATTTACAATTTTGCCACTGCACTCGTTGGTTCTATTTTGGCTCATAGAATTTAATCTGTTGGATATTTTTGCAAACCAAAATTTGTTGGTACTCGTGAGTTGTGATGAGCACCTTTTGTTATAGGCAAAGTTCAAATTTTGTTTGTAAAAATTTACAAAAATTCTTGATCGAGTTGCTGTTTTCAAAATACGTTTTAATTTTCTAGGAGAATATGCCATGCTAAAAATTTGGGAAAAAACATCCTAAAATCATGTTTGGATCTCCTCTACAAGGATATGCAAAAATATTGGCATACTTGTGTTGAGGATTCTTGAGTTTTAAATAGTTAGGTTTAAACTACATTTGAATTTTAAATTTTTCTAAATATGCTAATTCATTATTTCAGGTGTTCACTCCATTCATGAGTGCTAAATTCCTGTAATTAAGGTATTGACATTGCTTACGTGCTATTATGTGACATGGGATGTCACAGCTTTAGCCCCACAATTCGATAAAAGAGTTCATTTTACACCTTTTAGTTGTATTCTAATCCCACTTTACTCGTTGTAGACTGCGATTAAGCTGAAATTGTCATGTTAACCGATACATGTGTTGTCGGATATGACTAGGTAACCAACGTGACATATAACATCATTTATAATTCGATAATAGGGTGTACTCTCTCATCTTCTCCATTCCCACATGTGTTTTCAAGACACTTAGCCACTAGGAGCTCGCGCTCACCGATGCATCCACGCTGCTCTCCTTGAATCCTCATCATTGCGATGACATCAACCTTGTCCAACATTAACATTCTATAACTATAACCTAGTTTTATCTCTCATCATGTTGTTGTGAATGATCTCGAGAAAGTAAGTTGCACAAAGAAAATTATATACACGCATGTATTATATGACCCCATTCATTGCTTTGTCACATCATGCAATTTATTATGTGTGAGATTAGGTGAGAAATCTCTGCTTAATTTCAATCCACATAAGTAACTTAGGATTAAAATACTGATAAAAGGTGTAAAATGAACTATTTTATCGAATTGGATGGGTAAAACAAACCAAATGATAGTTTAAGGGGTTATCTCGGACTTTGGTCATACTTAGAGGGAGTAAAGTGAACTTTATCCTCAAACAAATTAGAAACACGGGAAAGATTTGTCCGACTCCAATGTCCGACTATATTATGATAAAGTCCGACTCGGATGAATATCCGACTAGAGTAGGACAAAGTCCGACTGGCTCGTGTGGAAACTAGATCGTCGACCAAGATGGACAAATCCACGGGAAATAAACAAGGAGCAAGCAGCTAGCAACATAAGAAAGCTAAGGCAACAAGGGGACAAGCAAGCAAGTCTAATACACAAGTTAATCTAGGGATTTAAGAAAGAACAACCTAGAACTAGAGCACACAACCACAAGATTAATGAGAAACGAAAGAGAAACAAGGAGGCACACGATTTTTCACCGAAGTTCAACTCTACCAAGGAACCTACGTCTCCGTTGAGGAGTTCACCAATGACCGGGTTGCTCTCAACCCTACACCTCTTCGAACTGCCACCAAGGAAAGCTTGAAATCCAATAATCAATCGCCACGAAGGGAGGGGCAATACAAACCACCCAAGTCTCAACTAGAAGCTTGGGAGCTCGGCGGTGACGCCTAACCGTCTAGGGATGAATCCTCAAGAGTAACAAACACAACAAGCGTCGGCTATGAGGTTGAACCAAGTGCTCTTGAAATGGAAACGAAGCTCAATCAATCCTCCTCAATCATCTCACAAATCCTCCTAGTCTTGGAGTGGGGAATCAATCGGGGAGAGGAGTGTTTGGGTGACTTTGGGGGTGTTTTTGAGTGTGGGGACGGTGCCAACCGGCTAAAGGAGGAAGAAGCCTCCTTTTATAGCCGGGGTACCAAAAAGAGCCATTGGGCTCGATCCGACACGAATAATGTTCGACCGAGTCGGACATTCATAGAAGGTTTTCGCTCGGAGTCCGATCGATATATCCGATAGGAGTCGGATATGTCCGGCAGAATTGGTAGTCGGATATTTTCCGACTCCTAGGGTTTTAGGGGGTGCGGAGTTCTTGAGTCCGAGTGGAATATCCGAATGGGGGTCGTTCTTTTGCCATCGTCGATGCTTTACATACACCAACTTACGCGAAAAAGAAAGGTACAATGATGCGGTCTGGTCCACACACGTTGAACATGTTGTTTTTCCTTTGATCCGGCCATTTAAATCGGAGCGTGCCGGGTTGTCACCGGCGATACAAATAATGACCGCATATAAGGTGAATCTTTGTTTTCCGTATGCATCATACACCTGCACCCCTTGTTCCCATAATGTTTTCATGTCTTCCATCAACGGTTCAAGAAAGACATCAATGCCAATGCCAGTTTGTTTTGGTCCAGAAATCGGTGTAGTTAGCGGAAGATACTTCCTCTTGTGGCACAACCATGAAGGGATATTGTATATGTAAGCAATTACTAGCCAGGAACCGTGTGGGTTTGTCATCTCACCGAAAGGATTCATTCCATCTCGTACTTAAGGCCATTCTTACATTCCTTCTTTCTAGAGAAAAATCACGATGTCTAATGTCGAAGTTCTTCCACCGTCGAGTGTCAGCAGGGTAACAAATCATCCCATCCTTTTTGCGCCGATCAACGTCATCGTGCCATGTCATCGGTTTAGCAGCCCTAGCGTTTGCAAAGAGACGTTTCAATCGATCCACTATCGGAAGGTACCACATGACAAGGGCGGATACTTTTCTTTCATTGACCTTTTCCACCACCGAAGTCCTTTTCTTCCTCTTCTGTCCGGACTTTCCCCCAAATCATCACCTTTATCATTATTTTTTGAAAGTTGCCTAGAGGGGGGGGGCGGTGAATATGCAATCTAAATAAAAACCTGAAAATCACAACACTTAAAACAAAAGGGTCAAATTCGCCACTAACGGAACTTCCGTCACGACGGAACTTCCGTCGGGTGGAGAGTGTAAAACCTAGGGAGTGAAGCAAAGTAGGAAATCTCACGATTCCGCTTGAATGGAGACCTTCCTTTTTCCCTTGAGAGTGTTGTACCTGCAGAAATTTAGTAGATACGCAACACATAAGTAGATCGGGTGAAAATACACCCGAGAGATAAGCACACAACAAAAACAAACAAGAGAGGCACGGGGATTTTTCACCGAAGTTCGGACCCCTCACAAAGCGGTTCCTACGTCTCCGTTGAGGAGCTCACAAAGAGCCGGGTTTCTTTCAACCCTAATCCTCCCAAGTGACCACAAAGGTCAAGCTTGGTTTTCTTCTTCTTCCTTGGATTCTTTTCCTTGCGGAGGCGAATCACAACATTCACAAACTTTCCAAGGCTCACCACAAGCTTGGGAGCTCTAGGGCAACACCTAGCCAATCTAGGAGAACGAATCTCCAAGAGTAATAAGTGAAGAACGAGATTAGTTGCTAAGGGAAGATGTGCTCTAGGTTGGGTTGATGCTATCAAGCTTGGAATCAAGATGGGAGCTCACTCCAATGGCTTTGGATCTCAAGAGGAGTGGAGGGGAGTGAGAGAGAGAGCTTGAGCAAGATCCGAGAGTTCAAAAAGCACCAGCACTTTTTCTCACGGGTTAGGTCAAAGCTATATATAGTGTGGGCTCTAAAAGAGCCGTTGCTCAAGTCAATGATTGGACTGACGGACTCGTGGTGACGAAACTTCCGTCACCCCATTAGGTCAACTACGAAACATGCCGGGACGGTACTTCCGTCGGAGTTAGAACTTCCGTTCAAAACTCTCTGGAACCGACGGAACTTCCGTCGGCCCGGACGGAACTTCCGTCGGGCAAGATTTGAACCGAAGAAAAGCGGGAACGGTACTTCCGTCACGTTTGGTACTTCCGTCCCAAACTCTCCGGAACCGACGGAACTTCCGTCGGCCCGGACGGAACTTCCGTCATGTGTGGAGATGATAGGAAAAGATAGGCTTTTTGATCTTCGTTGAGTTGGTATTTTGGTTCCAAGTTGTTTGAGGATAACTAGAGCACATTCTTCCCTCGCACGTAAGATCGTTTCACCCCTCTTAATAGTTTGGCACACCTATACTCAAGAAGCTATAAATCTAAACTTGTAGCCTTTGCTTTGAGTACTTGATCACTTTTTAATTGAGGGGTTTACTTTCTCACATTGTGGATACTATCACTTTGTTGTCCTGCACAATGACTCAATAACCACATTAGAGCTTTTAATCATTTGTCATTTATCACCAAAACCCACTAGAGGGCCTAGTGCATCTTCATTCTTCCTCTTTTTGGTGATTGATGACAAATAATTAAAAGGGATAAAAGAGATCAAATACGAAAAGAACAAAACAAACAAAATATAGCGGAGCTCCCCTAAAGAGATGCATGGGTCACACAAACATGTGAGAGAGCTCCCCCTATATTTTGTGCTTGTGGGGTGCCTAAAGACAAGGTGCACAAGTGACAAGATTAAGTGTGAAGAAGGAAGGCAGCACAAGCGCAAATAGCTTCACACCACATAAAGCAAGCCACAGATAAGCCACGAGATATCAATGATCCATAAACACCACATTTAAACAACTAACATCCATCATTCAAGCACATAGGAATTAAAAGACTAGCCCTATTACAATAGAGCACAAATCACATAGTTCCATACATAAGTTCCCATAAGTTCCAACAACTAAGATAGATAAAGAACACAAAGATAAAGATAGTAGTAATCCCTTTTCTCACTCTCAACCCTTTGGCATCAAGGCACCAAAAAGGAAGAAAGGAAGGAGAGTAAGATAGGAAATCACTCGTCGCCCTCCTGCCCTCCAAAGTCCTCCTCTTCTTCTTCTTCATCTTCAGCATAGGCTGCATGGGAGCTTTGACCACCATCACCACCGAAGTACGGAGCATAGTCCTCGGGCTGCCACCGATAGACGGGAGGAGGTGCATCCTCCTCTTCCTCGGATCCTGGAGGAGAGACCTCGACACCATGTGACCTCATGAAGTTCTTCATCCGCCTAGCATTCTTCTTGATGCCCTGCCTGTTCTTGTGGATCTCAACAGCATTGGCGGTGCACACATTGAAGATTGACTTGAGTGCTCCCATGATGCGAGAAGTGGGAGAGCCATCCCGGCGAGGAGCCGCACCGCTAGAGGCACCAATCGGAGGTGGGGCGCTGCGCTTCTTCTTTGCTCCACCTTTGAGCTTGAGCTGCAGTGGACGATGCTTGCATTCCTTTTCAAATGTCAGCTTGGTGACTCCCTCAATCATAGCCATAATCCATGGAGCATAAGGTAGAGTCATCCTAGTGTTCACACTGCGCTCTGCTAATCTCCTCAAAGATAAAACCCATGACACGAGAAGGGAGTAGCGTCGGGTGCAAACCTCACTAGCACATTCCTTGACCAAGCAGCAATCCGATCATTGTATCCATCCTTAGGTACAATGGTCCGGCGAAGGATCCGGTTAATGTAGAAGTAGTAGGGCAAGAGGCCCTTGGTCCGTCCATACACATAGGGGCCATCCTCATACATGAAATCCAATGCCGCATCCGGAATACTCTGCTCATTGGTAAGGCTCTCATGGTTGTCATCTCCGTCGGAATCGGCGAGGTTGAAGTAGGAGGCAAACACTCGCCGACTGCACTCATACTCGCTGCCCTTGAGTCATCCACAAGATCTTGTGACGGTTTGTGTCGATGTAGAGGGTGGCATAAAACCGACAAACAATCTCTTCATTCCGAGTCATGTCGAAAGGCTATGAGATCATAAACTCCACGAGCCCTACACACATCCATCACCCGATCAAAAATGGCATCACTTTTATTCTCCATGTACTTCCAGATCAATCCACCGATGCTCGATGCAGCCGGTGGGACTTTTTCTGCATGTCAATGAAGAATGTATGGTAATAGTCTTGTTGGCCCCACAGGTGAAACCTTGGATCCGATGCCTCTCTCTCCCGTACACTGCGGGGATCCGTCTTCCTCAAATCATCCAGCACATTGGAGTGCCTCCTCATATCACACCGGCCGTAGGAGCCAATGTAGACGGGCGCTCTCACACGAACATCACCAATTGCAGCACCTGCAGCAGCTGCCCCCGACCGATCACGAGCAATCCCCTTGCCCTTGCCTCTTGTGTCGGAATGCGGTGTACGCTTGATCACCCTCTTGCGCTTGAGCTGTGAGCGGATGGCACATCCTCCTCACTCTCCGAAGATGGAACTTCGTCTTCAATCTCTACATTGGGTCTTGGTTCCCGGATGGTTGGCCTCGCCGCTCTTCTTGCCCGTGTGCTTGGTACGAGGCATATTCGACAAGGAATAAAGGATTGATAAGAACTTGGTCAAGTAGCATAGGTTTGTGCGTCAATAAGGGCGACTTGATGTGCAAAATTCTGTCAGGACGGAACTTCCGTCGTGGACGAAGAAACTTCCGTCCCGGCGGGATTTTGCGCATGAAGTTGACCAAAGTGACGCAAAAATCTATCCTATCTACTAGAGCTAGACAAAGACTTGAGCATCCTAAGGATCTAAACGCTATTCTACTCAAGATGGACCAACAGGCTCCTAGCATTGACCAAGATTAAAAAAAGTTTCAAGATCCATACCAAATCCACGCGAAGAAGGGCGCGAATCGACGGAAGAAGTTGAGGAACGGAAGTGCCGTAGGATGGAGAAGCGTTCCCACGGATTACTTGAGCTTTTCCTTGGTTGAAACGGGAGATACCCACGGGAGCACACGAGCTAGGGTTTGGGAGGAGAGAGAAAATGTAGGGAGTTATGAGGAAGAAGAAGGAAAGGAAGGGCTCGGGTCCCCTTTAAACCCGCACATGACGGAAGTTCCGTCACCTGACGGAAGTTCCGTCAAAACCGGAGAGTTTTGCACGGAAGTTCCGTCAAGGAACGGAAGTTACGTCATGTCCTGGTTCAGCCCTTTTTGGAAGAATTTTGAAAAAAAGTTTTTGAAGTTTGGAAACCTAGGTTGGAACTTGGGGTTGCGTTCACTTGTGGATAGCCAGCAATCAACTACATTGAACAATATCCACAAGATGGGCAATATGATCACGAGATCAACTTCAAATATTTTCAATACGAAAATAAGCTTTATTTTTGCAAATAGTTTTTAAGAGGATAACAACAACAATCAATATCACCAAGATGCGCAAAAGTTCATGCCACATTAGAAGAATCAAGTATATTAAGTTCACTCTTAAGCTCACATAATCTTTTCTCATCTAATGGTTTGGTAAAGATATCGGCTAGTTGTTTATCGGTTCTCACATAACTAATCTCAATGTCCCCTTTGATTGAATGATCTCTCAAGAAGTGGTGCCGGATATCTATATGCTTAGTCCTATTGTGATCAACGGGGTTGTATGCAATCATGATGGCACTCTTATTGTCACATAGGAGAGGAACTTTGGCCAAATAGTATCCAAAGTCCTTTAGAGTTTGTCGCATCCATAAGAGTTGTGCACAACAACTACCGGCTGCAACATACTCCGCTTCAGCTGTGGAAAGGGCAACGGAATTTTGTTTCTTGGATGACCATGACACAAGGGACCTACCCAAGAATTGGCAAGTCTCGAAGGTACTCTTTCTATCTACCTTACATCCGGCGTAGTCGGCATCGGAGTAGCCAACTAACTTGAATTTGGCGCCCTTAGGATACCACAACCCTATGTTTGGAGTGTGAACCAAATATCTCAAGATTCTTTTAACGGCCACTAAATGGCTCTCTTTTGGAGCGGCTTGAAATCTTGCACACATGCACACATTAAGCATGATATCGGGCCTAGATGCACAAAGGTAAAGCAAAGAACCGATCATGGAGCGATATACCTTTTGGTCGATCGCCTTTCCATTCACGTCCAATCCTAGATGACCATTTGTCTTCATTGGAGTTTTGCTTGGCTTTGCCTTGTTCATATCAAATTTCTTGAGGATGTCTTGGGTGTACTTGGTTTGACTTATAAAAGTTCCTTCTTCTAGTTGCTTGACTTGAAAGCCTAGAAAGAACTTCAGCTCCCCCATCATCGACATCTCAAATTTCCTAGTCATAATCTTGGCAAACTTATGACAGAAAGATTGGTTAGTAGAACCAAATATTATGTCATCGACATATATTTGGCACACAAATAAATCACTCCCAACTTTTCTAGTGAAGAGGGTAGGATCGGCCTTGCCCATTATGAAGCCCTTGTCGATGAGGTATCCCTTGAGATGTTCATACCAAGCTCTTGGTGCTTGCTTGAGCCCGTAGAGTGCTTTGTGAAGTTTGTACACGTGGTGAGGTTTCTTCGGATCTTCAAAACCCGGTGGTTGTTGCACGTAGACTTCTTCTTGTATTGGACCATTGAGGAATGCACTCTTTACATCCATTTGATATAACTTGAAACCATGATGTGTAGCATAGGCGAGCAATATGCGAATTGACTCAAGCCGTGCTACCGGTGCATATGTCTCCCCAAAATCCAAACCTTCAACTTGTGAGTAGCCTTTTGCAACAAGTCTTGCTTTGTTCCTCACCACCACACCATGTTCATCTTGTTTGTTGCGGAACACCCACTTGGTTTCCACAACATTTTGCTTGGGTCTCTCCACCAATGACCACACTTTGTTTCTCTCAAAGTTGTTCAATTCTTCTTGCATAGCCACCACCCAATCCGAGTCTTGCAATGCTTGTTCCACCTTAAGAGGTTCTAAAGAGGAAACAAACGAGTAATGATGGCAAAAGGTAGCGACTCGAGATCTAGTGGTTACCCCTTTTTGAGTGTCACCAAGAATGTTATCGACGGGATGATCTTTTTGTATGCTTTGCCGTACTCGGGGTTGTTGGGGCCTAGGTGCATATTCTTCTTGTTCTTCTTGTGGTTCGTCTTGATGATCATCACCTCCACCATCTTGTTCTTGATCTTGGTTGTTGCCTTGATCATGATCGTCACCATGATCTTGGCCGCCACCTTGATCTTGTTCATTTTGTGGATCTTGTGAAGGATCTTCATCTTGACTTGGAGAAGATGGATCACCTTGCACTTGAGTTGGGTCTTGTGGCCTTATTTCAACAATTGCCATGTTCCTTATTGCTTCACAAGGAGCTTCATCACCTACATCACTTGGATTAACTTGCTCTACTTGAGAGCCGTTAGATTCATCAAATGTTACATCACGCGTGATCTCAACAATGCCGGTAACTTTGTTGAAAACTCGGTATGCATACACATTTGATCCGTACCCAAGTAAGAAACCTTCATTGGTCTTTGGAGCAAACTTAGAAGACCTTGGCTTCTTGTTGAGAATAAAGCACTTGCTCCCAAAGACACGAAAATACGACACGTTAGGAATTTTACCGGTGAGAAGCTCATAGGGTGTCTTTTTCAATATCTTGTGAAGGTACAACCGATTGGTTGCATGGCAAGCGGTGTTGATGGCTTCGGCCCAAAAGATGTCGGGAGTCTTGTATTCATCAAGCATGGTTCTTGCCATCTCAATGAGTGTATGGTTCTTCCTCTCGGCTACACCATTTTGTTGTGGGGTGTATGGTGCCAAGAACTCATGCTTGATGCCTTCTTCATCTAGGTACTCCTCGACTTGTGTATTCTTGAACTCGGTGCCATTGTCACTTCTAATCTTCTTGATCTTCACTTCATACTCATTTTGTGCTCTTCTCAAGAAACTCTTTAGAACACCTTGTGTCTCACTTTTATCCTTCAAAAAGAATACCCAAGTGAAACGGGAATAATCATCAACAATGACAAGGCCATACTTGTTACCGCCAATGCTTAGGTATGTGACCGGACCGAAGAGGTCCATGTGAAGCATCTCCAATGGTCTTGTCGTCGTCATCATCGTCTTAGATGGATGGTTGGCTCCAACTTGCTTTCCGGCTTGACATGCGCTACACACTTTGTCCTTTTCAAAAGCAACATCCTTTAGTCCAACGACGTGGCCACCCTTTAGAAGCTTATGTAGATTCCTCATCCCAACATGAGCTAGTCGGCGATGCCACAACCAACCCAAAGTGGTTTTTGCTATCAAACAAGCACTTAGATTTGGACCCTCTTTGTTGATGAAATCAACAAGATAGATCTTATCCTCCAAGTACCCTTTGAATGCAATTGAGGAATCCGCTTTTCTAAACACGGTCACGCCTTCATCGGTAAAGAGACAATTAAAGCCCATTCCACAAAGTTGTGATATGGACATTAAGTTGTACCCTAAACCTTTCACAAGGAATACATTACTAATTGAAAGGTCATGGGTGATTTGCATTCCACCACGACCAATAACCTTTCCTTGTTGGTCATTTCCAAAAGATATGCTCCCACTTGGTAGATTGTCTTTGTCAAGTGTGGAGAACATCTTCTTCTCCCCGGTCATATGATTTGAGCAACCGGTGTCGAGCACCCATATTGAACCGCCCGAGGAGTATCCCTACACACAATCAAGCACAAGATTTAGGCACCCAAACTTGCTTGGGTCCCTTGACTTTAGAAACAACACTTTTGGACACCCACACACAAGGATTCCATCTTGCATAGTGTGACCCAACAAATCTTGCAACTACTCTCCCATGAACACCATGGGTTAGCTCATATGTTGCATGATCATACACATAGAAGGATACGGGTGAGCTCTTCTTTTTGAGCTCTTGTGTTGTCTTGGCCTTCTTCACGTGCTTAACTTGAGTAACTTGCTTTTGTTGATTCATGTTGTTGCTCTTGATGTTGTATTTCTTCTTGGGCTGCTCCTTGAACCCAATGCCTTTGTTGCCATTGAACTTTCTTTCCTCGCTAACAATTTTCTTAGCTAGCTCAACTTGAGCCGCTCTTTCAAGATTCTTGACCTTGTTAGTGAGATCCTTGATTGTCACCTTATCGGTGGCAACGTTGTCAATGTCAACTCCTTCACATCTTACACATTTTTTGCTTGATGAGGATTGCATTGACTCAACCTTGCTTTTGTACGTCAATGTGCTACTCTTGAGGACTTCAATCTCTCCTTCCAACAACTTGTGATTCTCTTCAAGAGATTCACACTTTGTTTGGAGTGAGAGGTTGATGTCTTCAAGCTTAGCATTTGACTTGTTTACCTTTGTAAGGCAAAGAGTCAACTCCTCGTTCTTCTCTCTTTCTTTCTCAAGCAAGGTCTTCAACTCTTTAATCTCATCAAGCTTCTTGATAAGCATGTTTTCTTGTTTGTCCACCATCTCTTCGCTCTCTTCAACCTTCTCTTGCATTATCCCTAACATTTTCACCATATCTTGCAAGGAGGGGACTAGCTCCTCCTCATTATCATGGTTAGAGGAATTGACAAGAGGTTTAGTTTGTACATTGTTTTCTTTGGCCATGAAGCATTTGGGGGCGTCATCCTCATCATCGGTGAGGTTGTTGAAGAGTGATGATTTGGCCGGTGGTAGACCATATGCAAGATTGGCAATCCCTCCTTCTTCATCTTCATCATCATCTTCATCATCATCGGAGACATATTGTTGGCCAATATGAGCTTGACCCTTGAATGGTTTCTTGAAGTTCTTCTTCGTAATGAACTTCTCCTTCTTCTCTTCCTTTCCATTGAGTTGAGGGCACTCCGCAATGAGATGCCCTGGGTCATGACAATGATAGCACTTTCTTGTTGATCTTCTTGCCCTTGCTTTGTCAAAGCTCTTCTTGATAAACCCGTTGTTGATCATGAACTTGCCAAACTTCTTCACAAACAAGGCAAGCTCTTCATTGTCTTCTTTAATCTCAATTTGGTCTACTTCCACAACTTCTTTCTTTTTGGCCTTGAGTGCCACATCTTGCTTGCTTGTGCTCTCATGTCGAATTAGCACACTCACTCTCTTTCCTTCATCATCACGGCTTTTGTGAGCAAGGATTCTCCCAATTACTTCATCCGTGGAGAATCCATCAAATCCTTCCTTTTCTTCAATGATGGTGCAAAGTGTGGAGTTCCACACTCTAGTGACATTAGAAGCTTGAGATTCACTTCTTGTTCGCTCACGTCATCTCCAAGTGACCTTCGCTCATTTACAATGTCCAAGAGCCTATCATGTGTTTGTTGAGGGTCTTCGCCTTTCTTCATCACAAAGAAGTTGAATTGATTTTTCAGCACTTGCATTCTTGATTTCTTCACAACATAGACTCCCTCATGAACTGCAATGAGCTTGTCCCATATAGCTTTGGCATTCTCGAGTCGGGATACCTTAGAGTACTCTTTAGCACTCAATGACGAAAGCATTGCCGACACGGCTTGCGCATTGCGATGTATGTTGATGTTGTCCATAACGGTGTGTTCCTTCTCATTCTCAATAACATATCCTTTTTCAACCACTTCCCACACGGGTGGACCAATTGATAGTAGGTACATCTTCATCCTATGCTTGTACCAACTAAAATCCTTTCCATCAAACCAAGGTAGTCGTCGACTACCACTACTATTCACATTTGCCACATCATTGTAGTTGAAGTTGTACCTTGTGTCCAACTTCCCACCACTTGTGCCATCCTTGGCAAATGGATTTCTTTCGTCGTCGGTGTCTCCTTTCTTAGTGGGATCATTGTCCACCTCAACATGTTGTCCCGACATCTTTTCTTCTCAAGCGGTTAAGCTCTTCACGAGAAGACCTGCTCGATACCAATTGAAAGTTGCCTAGAGGGGGGGGTGAATAGGCAATCTAAATAAAAACATGAAAATCACAACACTTAAAACAAAAGGGTCAAATTCGCCATCGACGGAACTTCCGTCACCGACGGGACTTTCGTCGGGGTGGAGAGTGTAAAACCTAGGGAGTGAAGCAAAGAAGGAAATCTCACGATTCCGCTTGAATGGAGACCTTCCTTTTTGCCTTGAGAGTGTTGTACCTGCAGGAATTTAGTAGACACGCAACACACAAGTAGATCGGGCGAAAATACACCCGAGAGATAAGCACACAACAAAAACAAACAAGAGAGGCACGGGGATTTTTCACCGAAGTTCGGACCCCTCACAAAGAGGTTCCTACGTCTCCGTTGAGGAGCTCACAAAGAGCCGGGTTTCTTTCAACCCTAATCCTCCCAAGTGACCACAAAGGTCAAGCTTGGTTTTCTTCTTCTTCCTTGGATTCTTTTCCTTGCGGAGGCGAATCACAACCTTCACAAACTTTCCAAGGCTCACCACAAGTTTGGGAGCTCTAGGGCAACACCTAGCCAATCTAGAAGAACAAATCTCCAAGAGTAACAAGTGAAGAACGAGATTAGTTGCTAAGGGAAGATGTGCTCTAGGTTGGGTTGATGCTATCAAGCTTGGAATCAAGATGGGAGCTCACTCCAATGGCTTTGGATCTCAAGAGGAGTGGAGGGGAGTGAGAGAGAGAGCTTGAGCAAGATCCGAGAGTTCAAAAGCACCAAGCACTTTTTCTCACGGGTTAGGTCAAAGCTATATATAGTGTGGGCTCTAAAAGAGCCGTTGCTCAAGTCAATGATTGGACCCGACGGAACTTCCGTGGGTGACGAAACTTCCGTCACCCCATTAGGTCAACTACGAAACATGCTAGGACGGTACTTCCGTCGAGTTAGAACTTCCGTTCAAAACTCTCTGGAATCGACGGAACTTCCGTCAGCCCGGATGGAACTTCCGTCGAGCAAGATTTGAACTCGGAGAAAAGCGGGAACGGTACTTCCGTCACGTTTGGTACTTCCGTCCCAAACTCTCCGGAACCGACGGAACTTCCGTCAGCCCGGACGGAACTTCCGTCATGTGTGGAGATGATAGGAAAAGATAGGCTTTTTGATCTTCGTTGAGTTGGTATTTTGGTTCCAAGTTGTTTGAGGATAACTAGAGGACATTCTTCCATGCACGTAAGATCGTTTCACCCCTCTTAATAGTTTGGCACACCTATACTCAAGAAGCTATAAATCTAAACTTGTAGCCTTTGCTTTGAGTACTTGATCACTTTTTAATTGAGGGGTTTACTTTCTCACATTGTGGATACTATCACTTTGTTGTCCTGCACAATGACTCAATAACCACATTAGATCTTTTAATCATTTGTCATTTATCACCAAAACCCACTAGAGGGCCTAGTGCATCTTCATTTTTGTACCGACGCGCGTTGCATGTTGGGCATCTTGTCTTATTGGCATGATCCTTACGGTACAAGTATACATTGGTTCGGACAAGCGTGTATTTTTTGTACGCCTAGTGACAACGGTGATAATTTCTTTTTGCATGGTATGTGTTGGTAGGCAAAGAGTTAGGTTTCGGCAATAATCGTGCCAAGAGTTACAAAAGCTCGTTGAAGCTTGTGTCCGACCAGCCATGCTTTGCCTTAAGGGTCACAAGTTCTAGTGTTGCCCTGCAAGGCCGTGCAATCCTTATCACAACCTTTACATTCCTCGTACAGGAGTTCCTTCGATGCTCTCTTGAACTCTTCAAAATTATCCAAATATTCTCTCGTTACACTCCATTAAGTTCTCACGACCAATATGACCCAATAGTTCCTCCACATCCGGACCACCATCAAAACCATCGCTATTATGGTCGACATGAAAGGCATCATCGTGTTGCCCTCCGGTTCTTACATTCTCTCCGATATAACATCCTGCACTTATCCGTTGATCAGTACATATTCTGCTCTGCTGCACTTATCACTCGCTCGGTGCTACCTTCCGCATGTGTTTGCGTTTCGCCGTGTTTGGTCCAGATATGGTAGTTCTTAACAAAGCTATTATCCAACAAGTGTTCACGGATTGTCTTTGGTATATCATAATAAACAAGTTCTTGCACCTCGAGCATGGACAATAAATATGTCTGTGTTCCCCTCCTTGCAGCGTGCTCGCTTAGTCTGCTTCAACAAATGCGGTGACTTTTCTCAAATAGAGGAGAGCATTTCCTCCCGCACCATCGTACATCCAAGATCGGTCTTCCATTCTCTATATATTGTAAAAATAAATATAGTGAAACTCTACCGAAATATATAAGTAACAATATTAATCTAGTTACATAGGATACTTTAGATATATTAGTAAATATTCAACTACAATATAGGCAAAAAGATATTATATTAATGTCACAATCTATGAATATATTAATTTTCCACACCCTCATCACCCTCTCTCTATATTTTTCTATTCAAATATATTTTTACATAAATCTAACATAGTTAAATTATACCAAAAAAATAAATAACAGTAATCTAGTTACATATATCAATATAGATATATATAAACAAAAAATCAACTACAACGTACCCAAATAAATATTATATTGTAGGTAAAAAATAATCACAATTTTTTCAATTTATTAATTTTTCACACCCTCATCCCAACCTCTCTCTCTCCTATCATATACATGGTCTAGATCCAAAACTAGATCTTCAAAATGTTAATATGTAAAGTACATAAGAAAGCCATGAGACAAAAGAAGATGACAAATATAAGTTGGATATAGAAGATATATGATAATTTTCAACTTTTATTATGCATAATTTTGGTAAAAAAGAGCTCCAAATGCTAGGAAACTTTAACTTGCAAAATATGGGGAAAACCACATCTAAACATGAAAAAAATACATGGATCGGTACGGATTTACCTCCTTGAACAAATTCTTTGAAAAAAAACAGATTTAAAACCTTCCCCCTTGTTTTTTGATTTTTTTTCCGGCCACCCTACGGACAGCAGCCCCGAGGTCTACGCCTCTACGTACAAAGTGTCGGGAGGAGGAAGAAGACAACGTTTTATGTACGCAAGATCTGTAATAACGGGCGCTGTGATGTTACCGCAGCGACGTTATTACAGTGAGCTCTGTAATAACGGCAAGGATGATGTCATCTAGTACCCGTTATTACAGTGACTCACTGTAATAACGGTTGGTCATGACATCAGGATTGACCGTTATTACAGTGGATCACCGTAATAACGGTCGAGTTGATGTCGCTCGTCGGCCATTATTACTGGGCGCCCCTCCACTATTATAACAGCGCAGAGTATGATGTCACGGTCGCCCGTTATTACCACTGTAATAACGTGCGGCCATGATGACGTCATGTTCATCGCACTGTAATAACGGGAATTCTGGTGTCCGTTATTACTGGAAATTCTTAGGTGCTATCTTTGGACGATATTGTAGTAGTGATAATCTATAATACGTATTTATTTTTTTATTGTTAAAAGAACCAACAACGGCGGTTGACAATGTCAAACTTTGGCTATAGTGGTGTACTATAGTCACGGTTGGTCTGGTTTGCAATGCTACAAATAGTTATTTTATAGCCTCACAAACTTAGTCACGGTTGGGTCTGACCGCGGCTGTAGAGCCTCCCGATCGTGGCTACAATGCTTTATTACTATAGTGTAGTCTGATCAACATGCTCGTGTGTATGTTACAGTAGATCGTTGTAGTAGATCCATGATCAGGACTACCGCTTCAAGCGAGGGATGTTAATGACCACTGGCTTTCGCACGGAGCCCAACATGTCTGTATGTTGTGTGACCACTACCGCTTCGGGCGGGGCGGTCCGTGGTTGTGAGCGTTGGTTGCAACATGCATCATGGAACTGATGTAACTGGGCCGGCAAACAAAAATAAATGAGTCTCGCGCACAAGTCTGACGTAACTCCATGGAACCGAAAAGAATCATCAATATTGAGTGGAACAAACAAGTAGCAAACCAGTGTTTGGACGTCGTGGCTTTTGTGCTTGCCGCGTAGGGCAATGGGCACCGTCGAAGACCTGCCTGCTCGGAGATGACGACATCCATGGCAACGGCGTCAGAACCAGTTCGTGCACGTTTCAATCATCTCGTATCCAGTTTGTAGAGCAAAGATGCTGATAACATATTAAGAATAATATTTATCAGAGATCACCGAATCCGTTTCCATTTTCGATTCCAAGTAAAAAGGCGTGAGAAGATTGTTGAACGAACTCGTTTTTCTTTCCAATGCTATAAGAGAGACGCATGAACACAATGTATATGTGGATCTTCGGGTCTCTTTTTTATTCTTTTTCTTATTAGTCCTATGAATACATGATGTATATATAGATATATAAGTGACCCTTTAAGTATTCTTAACACTTTTGGTACTTATTGTATATTTTATAGAGGCCGGAATTTATTTCTATCATGTAACAAAATTATTTGTATATTTCTTGTTGCCACAAAAAATTCTGCTAGTCAAAGTTTTGAATTATTCTGTTTTCGAAATGGACCCCTCCATTTCCAAGCACTAAGAGAAAGTTCGCCTAAACTACTTTAGCAAAAACATGCATGCATAATCTCTCTGTCAGTAGCAAGTACCAGTCGAGTACATGTTTCTTTTCCCTTTTAACATATATTCGCATATGCAGAATAATAGAGATGTTATTCTTACTAATGCAACCATGCCATGTAATCATTCGAGGTAAACCATGGATGAGTAATCCTTCTTTTTTCCACTCTACATAAGTGCATGTTTGCAAGCGTTGCTGCTTCACAGATCCGTAGTCACCAAACCACCTTTGGAAGCGTTGCTGCTTTTTGCAGTGCCAGCGAGCCCATCGCCTTTGGCGCTTCCGCTCCACTCCCGTGAGGCTCTTCAGCAGCTGCTGACTGGCACGGTATGCGCCAACCGTATTTTCTGTTCGAGCGTTCGCTAGATAGGTTTACTTCTTACCATTGAGGCCTGGCGCCTAAATGTGGCACAGAAACATGAATCCGTACGCACTTCTCTTTTCTTTTTATTTTTTTGAAAAATGAATCCAACGGCAAAGTTGGCCCATAAAAATGCGAGCGGCGAGAAACAGAAAGGACAACTAATAATAAACAAAACAGCAAATTATTGAGACCGTAAAGTTCACAAATGAAGAAAAGAAACTTCGAGTAGTTGATGGCCATGGAATTTATTGAAAATATAATTGGAATATTTTTCACATTACCTTTTGTACTAGAGCATGCAAATACTTCTTTTGATTCTTTAAAAAACATGAATCCATAGGCAATTCTCTCTTTTTTTAAAAAATAAATGAAACCAAACACAATGTTGGCCCCAAAAAATGCGAGCAACAGGAAATAGAAAAGGTCAACTAATAATAAACAAAAGACAAATTATCAAGCACGGAAGATCACAAATGAAGAAAAGAAACTTCGAGTAGATATGATGGCCATGGAATTTAATGGAGATAATAAGATTTTTTTTACATTACCTTTTCCACTAGAGCATGCAAAGACTTCTTTTGACTAGTTCGTTGTGCTTCTTTAATTTGGTACCGCACTAATCTGTCAGTCAAGTCATTGAGTTCGGTTGTTTAATTTCCTCCACAGTTCACACCGCTTTCATATTTCAAATTCCAGATGGACCCTTCATGCCCAAGCTCCAAGAACTAATAAAAGCATGTGTATATATCTTCCCTTATGTTTTTGGCCCTGGTTTGTTCTTGGCCTGCAAACAGGAATTCTTACATTAGATATACCATTTTTTTAGCAAAAATGAGAGCAGCAGTAAAAACTAAAAAATAGGATGATCAACTAAAACAAAAGACCAGCAAACTGAAAAGAACTGAAGCGGTCAAAAGAATAAAAGAAACCTTAGAACAGATATGATGGCCACAAAATTTAATAGATTACCGGAAATGATTTAATTTGCAGTATTTTTCTTCTACTAGAGCACAAGCAAACACTTCTTTTGATACTTATTGCATATTTTGTAGAGGCTGGAATTTATTTCTATTATCTAAAAAAATTATTTGTATATTTCTTGTTGCCGCAAAAAATTCGGCTAGTCAAGGTTTTGAATTATTCTGTTTTCCAAATGGACCCTCCATTTCAAGCACTAAGAAAGCTCGCCTAAACTACTTTAGCAAAAACATGCATGCATAATCTCTCTTTCGGTAGCAAGTACCAGTCCGAGTGTGCATGTTTCTTTTCCCTTTGAACATTCGCATATGCAGAATACTAGATGTCATTCTTGCTAATGCAACCATGCCATGTAATCATTCGAGGTAAACCACGGATGACTAATCCTTCTTTTAATTTTCCACTCTACATAAGTGCATATTTGCTCTGGAATGTTGTGCTGTCTCCGCAACTTGTTAGTTGGCCTTTTACTTTTTCATTTTCCCATTGTGGTTGCTAATACTAGTATCAACGGCATAACTACATAGTATTGCTTTAGGGATATATATATGGCAGTGGGCAATATTTTACAGTTATCTAGCCAAAAGAGGTTCAATTATGTGGTTATGAAGTGTTGGCATGTGCAGATCGTACACATAAGTAAAAGTGTATCAATCATTTACTCCATTCATTCTGAAATTATTGTCATTAGAATAAAAATTTCAGTTAAAAAATAAAGAGTTGTTGTCCTAACCACAACACTTTTAAAACGAAGGCAGTACATGTTGTATTGTCATCAGTCCTTAGGTTTCCTGCTATGCATGAACTTGTCTGCATGGGTTAAGTCGCTGATCCAACACAAATGTTTATATTTATAGCTAAATATTATTGTTTCAACGATATGTGACATGCTCTTCAGTAACATGGTGCATGTGTTGACATTGTAAAATCAGAAGACACAAATGTTTATATGTATAGCTTAATTAAATATTTATTCAATGATATTTGACACATGCTCTTCAACAACATGGTCATGTGTTGACATTGTGAAATCCAAAAATCCATGGGTCTAATCTCTAATACACATTCAAAGGGTGGCATACTACTATTGTTAATTTGAAAAACAGATATATTATGGTAAAGGAAAAAAGAAATGTTATTGCTACCTGAAAATATAAAGGGCTCATAACAGTCGCATAGTTGCTAGATAATTATTGGGTTACATGAAGTGCGCTATCTTTTTTTTTTTTTTGAGTGGGCAGTGAAGTGAGTTATCTAGTAATCAATGCATACGCCCAGTTTTATTTCTAGTTACTATGTTCTAATGGCATGAAAAGAGCATCTCTCAGTATCTCATCACCCAAGCCAATTGTCATATATCAGCCTTATTAGTTCGGGCTCCAAGTGAATGCCTATATAAGCAACCTTCAGTTCAACTCACTCACCACCACCGCTCGCACCAGCCAAAACACACCATCACAAATCAGCCAACGAAATCAAGCTACCCACAACCCATACACGTGCTGAGATGGCCAAGTCATTGGCTCCAGCGTTTGCTGTGACGGCCATGGTCCTCCTCCTCTTGGCCAGCCATGCGGCACCGGTGGTCCATTGCGCGAGGCACGAACACGACCCAACGAAGGCCGTGGTGCGCTCGCCTGCTGCTGCGCGTGGCTACAAGGCCGTGCTCAACACCACTCCTGGCCCCAGCCCATCCACCCATCATAACAAGGTGTCTCCTCTCAGTAGCAACGATGAACCCTAACAAGCTTTCTTAATTCTTACCAAAGGCCTAATTAAGGCCTAGTATAGTAATGATGAATAAAACACTGTCCGGACGGTGCACACGACGGCCGGCTCTGCGACCGATTAGTGGCCCGCATGGACATGGGAGAGTTTGTATGAGCGTTACAAAAGCTAGTACATGTGTATGTGCTTTAATTTTTTCTTTCGGTGGTTTGTTCGTATACATGACAGCATGATAAACGTTCATAATAAGTTGATTATAGAATCATGCTTCATTGATGTGTGCGTGTATTGCATCTTTCGCTATATATGTAAACATTTGTACAAATACTTTGTATTGATGGCACCTTTTATGTGTTGTCAGTGTTTTCTCCGTCTCCTTAAGTCTGAACGCCATTGATCTGTGTATTGATTTTTTTATTTCTATTGTATTTTTTAGCTGAAGGTTTTGGAAGTGGGCATTATGGCAAAGTTCCATTGGAGATCTCACGTTGTCAGCTAACCAATCATTTGGCGTAGGTGCACGCTCTTCGATCCGGAGTTTCATCTGTACTTTAGTTCTTTTCATACATGGCCGTTGTGACAAGGATGCAAACATATGTGTCCGTTTGTGATGTCACGGAATAATCCGATCGGAGACTCCATACAACTTTCTTTTGTTGTGCAACAAAGTGGATTTGACGTCAAGAAAAGAAAGAAACAAACACTCCATTGATGCAATATCCATCGTGAACTGGTGCCCTTACAAAATTATGGATCCACTAACATCTGTCGAAATTATGCTCACAAATTAACTTCAACATGGACTGTCAATGTTTCAGCTATATTTTTAACTAATCCTATTACTTTTCAGGAAAAAAAACACATTAGGTTAAAAATTACGGTTAACTGAGGGGCGTTTTTTCACGTTTTGTCAACCGTAACACATAGAAATGATATTCCAAAATAATAAAAATGTAAATGGTAGTAGTTCGTGGAAGTGATAGTGGAAACAATTTCCGTTTTACCATGAAAACTTTTCCGGTTTAATCTCAGCTGCTTTGATTGTAGTGACTAGTGAATCAACTGTATAGCCATTCTCAATTGACCTTTCATTTGACATTTATTAGGTGACACATCAGCAAAAAGATGAGATGGCATGATATCTAATATGAAAGAGAATGGAAACCTTTCATTAGGATGAAAGGGTATTGACACTTTTTCCATGTTGTTGAAAGGAGAATGAAAGGTGCATTGAAACTCTTCCCCTTTCATGTGTAGAAACAAGCGGATCCTCATTGGTACACCTATTCAATCACTTAATGTCTCGTTCAACCTATGAAACTGTGAAATGAAATAGTGCACTGATGAGAGATGCTCTTTCATTGCACATAACAAGACTAGAAAACTGTCGTGTCACACTTGCAAAATGTCAAATGAAAGATGCCAACTAACCAGACCAATCAAAAAGTCATGTCAAAATTCACTTCCTCCCTTGTAGACATCCACATTTCATTCTACCTGTCATAAAGTTCATTTATTACCATGCATACCCAACCTTTTGATCATGATGATATATAAAATTGTTACACCGTCATGATTTATGTTTTGTTTATTAATATCGATTCCTATCGGTATCTTCTGTTTTAGTTAATTGTTGGGTAATATGGAGTGGAGTTATCTAGTGATGTAAAGGCATATTTTTTTCATTCCAAGTCTTGTCCTAATGGAAAGAAAAGAGGAACTCAGTCTCTCATCCTAGCGAACGGCTATATATAAGCCACCTCCAGCTAGCCAACCCACAAACTCACACTCGCACCACACAAAATTAACTTGAGACACCATCACCTACCAGCCAACGAAATCAAGCTCTAACCACAACACATATACACGGTGCTTAGATGGCCAAGCCGTCGGCTCCATCGCTTGCTGCGATGGCCATGGTGGTCCTCCTCCTCTTGGCCAGCCATGCCGCGCCGGTGGTGCGCTGCGCGAGGCACCACCCAACCAAAGCCGTGGTGCGCTCGCCTGCTGCAGCCGGTAGCATGTTCGCGACGCCGCGTGGCTACATGGCCGTGCTCAGGACCACTCCTGGCCCCAGCCAACACCCCGGCGGCCACGGGAATGCGCCGCCCCTGGGCAGTGATGACGAGGACGAGCCTTAAGCAAACCTTCCGAGCTTCACGGATACGTATATATTTGGTCGTCGTTGATGACGTCTGTAGTATATGATGAATAAAAACACCACTGGCTGACTGTGCAATCGATTTACACGGCCCGGATGGTCATGGGCGAGAGTTTGCACGGCGCGCTTATGACTTGTGAGCGTCACAAGCTATAGTACGTGGTCGTGTGTTTTGCTTCTTTCAGTTGTTTCTTCATGCACGAGAGCATCAGAAAATTATGTTAAGTTGATTAAGGGATCATGCTTTATATTGATGTGTGTCGTGTGTATATATATTTGCATCTTTCGCTGTATATAAACATTTGTGTGTCACCGTATGCAAATACTTGGTATCGATGGAGCTCATGTTTCTGAGCGGTCAGAGTTGTTTCTTTGTCCTTGTGTTATCAGCTCTTTTCTCTGTCTCCGTAAGTCCAAAACACGATAGTTGGTGAGGTTCCTATAGTGGAATCTATATCATTCGAATCCTAAACTCAAGCACAAATGCTGCACAATTATATGGCACCTAATTATTCGTTCAGTGGCGGTGTAGAATACACTATCAATAGCAAGACGTCTATAGTGACTTTGTGAATCTCAAGATCGATCAGCGTTAGCTCAGCCTATCATAAAGTTATTTACAAGAGCTCAGGTGTGCATTGGTATGCTTACACAGAGTGTTTGTGTTAAAGAAATTTCAAACGTCATTGATTTGTATTTACTGAAGGTTTGCAAGAGGCCATTATGGCCTAGTTCCACATGAGGTCCCATGTTGTCAACTAGTAACTAATACGTACGTTGAAGTAGGTGCAGGCTTTGAGTTAACAATGTTTTGTCGTCAAGAAAATAATGAAAGAAATTGTCACACTGGTGATGTATTGATTGTGAACTTTTCTTGAAATTATGGGATGGGATCACACTTTCAAAAAAGTGTGGATCCACTATCAACCTTGCGGCCCTATTTTCAGGCAATACTATATTGACAAACATATATCATCATTTTACCTAGGAAAAGGAGATATTGACATTCATCAGAAGAATAAAAATTAAACGATAATCCATGCATTATTAATTCGATTATTTTTCATATTTTTATATGGAGGTGATACATCCCTACTCACAGACGTTGACGATCCTATTCAGATTTCTCTCATGTGGAATACATTAAAGGGGCAAAAAAGGAAATAATACAACAATATCATGCATGCAAATGAGGCAGAAATTCAACTGAAACATGTAGGTCTTTTTGCCAGTCAAGGATGCATGCTGAAGAATAAGACGACTACAGTTCTACATTTTTAATATAGGGTCTTTTTTTGGGCTTGCAGCCTTGTGCAGTGGAACTCTTCTTAATTTTATTTTTGGGAAAAAATAGGTCGGGAACTCCCCTGCTGATTTTGGTCAAACAAAAATGTGTAATGCATATACAACATCAAAGTCATGACATTTATGTCCTTATAATACTCTCAAATTGTTGTTTTGACTCCCTAAACATATATCCTCGGGTGTTATCTTGATCATATGCTCTTAAAATACAAATCCAGGTCCATAAATTAGCTTCAGTTGTTAGGTCATATATTTCTAAACACGGTGTTATCCAATTAAATTGAGTAAATACATGCTAAATCGAGTGGGGCCTGTGCTAGTTCAGCAATACCCATGATGCGAAACAAGAAAAATACTTCATTGACTAATCCTTGAGCCACTTTATTGTTTTGTTTTATGAGAAGTCGCCATACTTTTGAACTCACCGTGCTGTTTTTTTCATTATCTTAATGTTCTAGTTCATTTTTATATTAAAAAATAAAAACAAAAATTTTGATAAGCATTGCTATGTCAAAATTTAAAAAATCAAACTCTAATCATAAATAGTAGAATTAATAAATAATACAAACTTCGTAAATAATGAACGATTCGTTTTCACCCACTAGTTTAATCAGAGAGTAGCATGTATTAGGGCGGTCAAACCTGTATTCACACTCTCAAATTCGTCGTATTATTTTAATTAGGATAACACTATTTTGAGAGTGGAGGACTTTTATGATATCCGAAATAAATTTAAGGAGTTATACTTGCTGAATATCATTTCAGCTTAAACTTAGAGAGTAGAAGTACACAACTAGACAAGTTTAAGGCTTGAATATGTACTTTACTCGTAGCATTATAACCTACTCATGACAACACGAAATGATAAATTTCTTTTAAAGTTGTGCGCACTATCAGATAGTAGGAACCTATGGACCTGACTTTTTCCTGTACGAGGTTTGGCTAATCCTCAGTACGATGTTTGTCTCTACATGAATTGCCAGATGCCGTCCTTTTCCTATATATGTTTCCCTTTTCTTGCATGTAGATTCTAATGTTGTGAGGGAATAACAACATATCATTAATTTGTAACCAACGGAATATATCCGTGAATAGGTTACTTATTGTAAGGGCAACAAGATAATAAAGTTACTACATACTCGTACATGAATAATGGACGAATAATCGTGCGGCAGCTATCTTTTGCATGTGAAACATGTAGCGAGGTTGAAAGAAATGTAAAGCTTGGGATCACATGAACAACTACATTATCAAGTGAAATACCCCGCGTGTTGCTGCGGAACGTTAGTGAACTACCTACAAATTTTTTAATAAAAATAAACAGCGAATCATTCATAAAGCCTTGTGGGTCAAGTTTTTTTATAATACACATCTAAATCTAGAACTAGCTTCCTTCTGATAAAAAACATATCAAAATAACCAAACAATTTAGGCGAGCAGAAATGACAATCTATACAGAACGATCAGCAATCGGACCGTTCGGCCAAGAACCCTACTGACACTACTGACAAGAGGGCACAACACGAGTTGTATGTATTTTTGGGTCAACACTTGTCAGCTGACTCTCCCTCCGTCTTTTTTTTTTTTTATCATCCGAATAGCAAACTTTAGACAAATTGGTATGGCTTGGCGCTGTCAGAATGTCAACATTAAAAATCTGGACGTAGTAAACTTTGAACATTATGTTCTCAAAAGTGAAACTATATCGTAAACATTTTCTTCACCCATCAGGTGTGATCATTTTTTTGCCAACATATTGTATATTATAGTATCGAAAAGGGAAACGTTTGGGCGTGGCCGGTCGCACAGATGCAACCCCTACACCCCAGCCCAAAGGAAGACGACAAGGAAAAGAGAGCTGGAGATATCACTGGGAGCCGGCGGGGGAGCTAAGGAAGAAGAGGACATGTGGCGCGCCAGCGGAGTGGTCACACGATTTGTCTAGTGCGTGATTAGTTGCGCGATAATCTCCCCCTATCGAAAACCGCCTTTGAGTTATAAGCTCAATATTCACCACTCGGTAATATGCCTCAGGTGATCGACGACGACAATAATAAGAAATCCAAACTCACTTGATATTTTTTTATTCTGTTTCTATTAGAAAGTATACTGATTTTATTTTTAAAAATTAGCAAGTTAAAGATGATTGATTATAATAAATCAATTATAATTTAATTTAGGATCTCATTTTTCAAATAATATGTTTTGGATTTGTTGTTATGGAATTAAAGAATTGATTGATTAACAAGCTATACACCATTGTCATGGTTGTGAGTAAGCAACAAACGATTTAGACAACTGGATTTTGTACAGGATTTTTTTTGTTTTAATGGTTATAAGTGTTTTCCTACAGCAATTAGTTCATGTCTTAGATGGAGCGATTTATTGTGGATGCTAAGTTTTACTACTCAGGGTGCATATGACCCCTATTCTCTCCTCAGCAATCTAAAAAACAGCTAAAGTTAAAAGCTATGTAATAGTAATAAATGTCAAAAAAAAGTCTCAAACAGAGTTTATTGCATCCTAACCTCATCTTACCATTTGAGTAAAAAAATTGCAATCCCTCCATTTTCTGCTTTTCTATCTTTGTTGTATCTACTCTCTACTTACACATCTGATATTCATTATTGCACAATTTATCATCTAAATAGTAGTCTTGGTAAATATGTCATCAAAGAGTGCAGGACCATATTACAAATACTAGTGAAATACCTCGTGTGTGTTGCTGCGGAACTTGAGTGAAGTGCCTATGGTTTTTAGTAAAAAAATAGACGGTGAATCATTCTTCATAAAGCCTGGTGGGTCAAGTGATGTATAATACACACCAAAATGTAGGTCTGGCTTCCTTCATGATAAAAAAGCATATCAAAATAACCAAACAATATAA